>JAWZYV010016113.1:600000-1124730 GCA_038373885.1 Cheiracanthium punctorium | reverse complement strand
AAACCAAGAGCATTTAAAAATACGATAAATTATGCCTATGTCTACACAGCAATTCCTTAAAGTTGAAATTTGTAAAATTGCTGCAATATTAACAATTTTTATATGAAAATTATACTTTTGAACGTAAAAAGGTTATATAAATACAAATTTTTTTAAGGAAAAATTGAATTTTTGTGGTTTTTTGGGGGGAGGGGGTTGAGGAGAGACACCACAAATGCTTAATTTTTTAAGGTGGAGAAAAAAAATTAAGACACTACAATTTCTTACTAGAAAACTTATTTCTAGGATTGGAAAAAAACAGCAACGGTAATTTTCAATAGAAAAATCCTTTGGAATCAAGTTTTTTCTGGGACCATAAATAAATAATACTTTGAGGGAAGAAAAAAGTATTACAAATTTTCTGGCCTACCTAGACATACAAAGAGGGAGTCCCACTATGTGTTGTGTAATTTCTTCGTTTATTATCCAAATGACTGCTCACACAGTGAAGTTTATATGAAGCAACGCTATGGAAACAGTCATTTAGCATATAATTCCTCTTCTTTCCTTGTCTTCAAATAACTGGAATAGGCTGACTAGATGATAGATGTGGAGAATGTAAACAAGTTTATACAAGAATATGTTTAAATAAGCAATATAAATGTTTAATATATAGGACTAAAAAAATTGTGGCATTTGATCCGCATACACGTTGGTTAATTTTTACAAATGTTTTATTCATTAAAACTTTATAATAATTTATTTTATAGAGAATAATACCAGTTATAACTCTGAGAAATTTCCTGAAGATATGAGAATAATAATTTATTTTTAAGTTATTTTACTGACAATCACAGTAAATCTTCAATCTGCATTTTTGGAAAGCACAGTTTAATTAACTTGTCGAGGTTTTATTTTTAAGCTTGGAAACTCCATTAAACATTTTTTGCGTGCCTTTTACTTTCAAGGGTTGCACGGAATCAGTGTCAACAATAGCAGAAATAATTTAAATACTGCTTATAATTTAAAGTTTGCTATAATAGTTAGAGATGCGGGTAAAATTTTAATTAAAAAATTGAGTTATAGAAATCTTGATCATTGATTGTAAAAAAAGGAAAAAAAAATAATGAAGTTTCTTTGCAATCTTTATTTATCACGTCAAATTTGCACAATATTTCAAGAGCTCACTTGGATAAAAAGTTTTTTTTTTATAAAAGGCTTCACCATGCACAAGTTTAACTTTTTAAGCGTCTGTTCACTGATCACAATTTTTCACTGCAATTCACGATATCTCTCTTACCAAAACAATATTATTATAATAAGTTATTTTTTTCAACGTTCAATGGAGAAAGTAGAAACTGGATTTCTCTTAAAAATACATACCTTTTTTGTCGAGCATATTTTTTATTAAAATAATTTTTTTTTCACTGAGCGTCCCATTTTATCACCTTTTATTTTGAACCCGTGTTAAAGGTGTTTGCTGCTATCGTTGCAAATATGTTCTATGGTCAAGCATTACTTCCGAGCGAGCATTCAAAAATCAATCCTCAGCTCAGAAGGGAGTTTCTGCCGTTGTTTCTGTGCAGCAATGGGAGTGAGTAGTGTAAGCTGTTATCATAAAGGGGGGGGGATGGGGTTAACCGCGCAGCATTTCCCTCTTGTAAGCAACTGACTGAGCTTGACATACGTTATTAAAGAGCTTGTCAATATTTGACTGCAAAATTGAGCTAAATTAGCTACAGTCTTCCTGAGAGAAAACATTACTGCACATTTTAGTTATAGTAATCATGTTATATGAACCATGGAATGAATGACATTTATGCTAAATGAAAAAGAGGATTGCTAGTAACTTAACGCAATTTTAAAATGAAAGATAGATTATATCATCCATACCGATGCATATTTGATAGGAGTGAAAACATAGTTGCGATATATTTTTGCCCATTTTCAATATCCGCAGAGCAATTAAACTTAGCTTAGCGAAAACTATAAACGAAGAGTCTCTTTACATAGTGTAAATTCTATATTAAAACAACTCTATTGTATAGACTTTATTCGTTTATGCGTGGACGGTGTTTAATTATACTGCGCCATTTATTTCCCTGCTTTATAGCATCAGAGATAGTCTAAGTTAGTGCATCATTTTCCCTAATTCCCATTAAATGAAGTCAACACTGAGAGTGTTTACAATAAAGCAAGGCCTATAAACAACACGAGCTGTAGAACAGAGTTAATAAGTTCTACAAGCCAGAAGGAATATTAGTTCATAGCGGTTACTGAAGCATTCATCATACTGAAGTAACTAGTGTTTTTATTAATCATTTTTAGGAGATTATAAAGTGTATAAGTAGGTATTTATAAGTTTAATATTTTGAATAAATACATCAAGTTGAAGGTTGACACAAAATGAATAAAGAAGGTTTATAAGTGCGTGAGTTTGATAAAAAAATAATTATTACTATTAAAAAGGAAATATTTCATTCCTATCTTCTATATAAATATTTCTCTTATGTGGCGACAAAAAGGGGTCTCATTTCTTAATTGTTGTTTGGCAACTCCGGCAAGTTTGGCAAAACCCTGAAGCGCCCTCTAACTTTGCGAGCGATCGTACAGTCAGATATTTTATCCGAAATAAATATGACGATGTAACGATCTGAACTATATAAAACAGCTGGCAATTTTATTTTGTTTACATTAAAATCATCATCTGAACTTTGCGAACGATTTCGATTCTCGAATCGCAATTCCGGATTTCTTAACCGTCGTTTGGACACGGCAAAGGGCAGCCGTTGCCATCTCTCGACTTAACTACCAGCAAGGGGTCTCTAGATCTGTGTCACGCGATAAAAGTTTCGATCGTCCGCCATCTTGCTGGTAGTTAAGTCGAGCGATGGCAACGGCTGCTCTTTTTTCAGCATTGGACAATCTATCCAGCTGTTCTTGCATTGTTCCATTTTTCAGCAGTTGTCAGTGCTGTTAAAAATAATCGTTACAATTTTTTGACGGGAAATGACGTGCTAAAAAGTAAAGGATTCTCGTGGAGCTATGTCACCCGCAACTATTTTTATAGAAATCAAATCTATTCTTCGTGACTGGCAACAGTCAAAACGTCAGAGTTTGGTGTTCTCAGAGCGGGAACACTGCGCGTTAAAGGGTTAAAGTATGCCTATTGATGCAGAACACTCTGCTTAGTATTCGGGATCGTAGCTTAAAAATCCAGTATATCTGAAAAGTTCTTGTAAAAAAGTCCACTTGTCAGGACGAAACGCAAAAATTTTATTGATTCTAGAACTTCGTCAAACAATATTTTATACACAGTTCAGATAAATTAACGTTCAGTAACTTGCTCTACAACAGTCAGTAAAATACAGAACTTTCTCAGATGCTGTCACACAAAATAAAGTTCCTTCACAGGCTGAAATTCAGTGAAAACTCTTGAGGAAATTCAGCAGCAGCTCCTCAGAATTCAGCAATGTCGAATTCACAAATAGCTTTCAAAAGCAAGCTTCTCAAAACAAGCAATAGATCGCTTACAACAGCACAATACACAGCCTTATGCGATGAACTCCACCAGCATTCGATCAGAATCGAATTTTTCTGGGAGGACCCGGCTCTTTTATAGCTTATGCCGACGTTACGCGAAAATTCCGGAGAAATACCAATCAATTGCAAATTTTGATTGCGTAATGCAAATGCAATTGGTTAATACACAGCTGAAGCGTACTGTTAAGGCCTGAAAACAAACATTACAGGCTTGAGTAGTTAAATCGCGCCACATGTCCGAAATGTTGCCCAGCTATGCGACTTTATGGGAAAAAGAAACCCACTAAATTATGCGTCAAAAATAAGTCTGCAAAAGTGAGTTCTAGCACCAAAATTTCGCGAAAATTCGAGAAAACCTCATGTTAATAAATGGGGACGATACCCAAAACTTTCTGCTTCGCGTTCAAGTAAAAATATTTATGATGCTACTAAATGCAAAATTTAGGGTGGTATCCTACACCTGCGGTTTTTGATCTTTTATTAATTCTCCGTGCATTTTATTCTTATTAATTGTGAAACAAAGGGTTAACGTTTCAAAATTATATTGAGAGTTTCCCTCCTTCCTCCAATTTTGCTAATGAAACAAAGCTTAAAAGGCGAAAACACTAGTTTTAAAACAGCTTTTCTTTCTGTTTTTTTTTTCGTTTTCTAAACCAATATCTAAATGCGATGTAAACCGTTAATGAGACAATATTGCACACTCTAATTGGCGTCTTATTTCGGACGAACTTTCCCATAAATCTCTATTATTTTTCTGTCAAGTTTTCTTTTACACCCATCAGGACATAGATGTCGGCGTAGTTTTTCTTTTTTTTTCAATGTTTTCCGGTTTAAATACCCTAATTAGTTGAGTCGAGTGACGACTTAGTAGATCCGCGATTGTAATGAACGTGTAGTAGAGGGCTATTTTAAGTCTGGAAAAGGAATAAAATCACGTAAAAGAAAGTTTGAGGGTGCTGTGAAAGTCGTTGTAATTTGTCCGAAAACTTTTTAATTCCGCTTATAGCTAAGTATTGAAAGTTGATGGGCAATTAGGAAGAGCGAAAACCAAAATTAAGATTTAAAATTTATAAAAATTCAAAAGTATATGTATAAGATCACATTACAGCGGATAATTATTCTGTTGACAAGTTATTACTTAACGTAGAAAAATAAATATGCATATTATCCTTACATTTTAAAAATCGCGATGAAAATTTTAATTACAGTGTTAGAGTAGTTACTAGAATCAAGAGATTTTAATTCATTCATAAATACGTACCTGTCAAATATCATTGCTTTATTAGAAAAAAAAAATATTTTTATTATTTTTTAAAGGCTACATCTTATATAACTTCAATAGTATATAATTTTACTTATGTATCTCCTTTAAAAAGACATTATTTAGTAAAAAATTACTGGTAATCCTTTTATATTTTAAATTAAAAATATAAAATTTTACAAGCTATATTCTGCAAACAGATGTAAAACCAAAATTTATGAATTTTAAAAATTAAAATAACTACCATATAAAGCGAGAAAATAGCATAACTCGTCATCGAAAATAGCATTTACTGTCCTTTACAGGGACGTGCAGAATAATTCGATAAAATCTGGCTCTAATGACAAAAATTAAAAACAATTATGATAGGATTTTATTTGCTGTCCCAAAACTTTTCACAATCATGATTTGCATCCAGATACAGCGCAGCTATGTGCCATTTGTTCTACAGAATATGACAAGGAAATTAGCACACTGGCCGCAAATGTTCCTTAAAAAGCTAAGGGGAGTTGGATGCGCAAGAATTATGTGCGTGAGATCTTGCCACAGGTAAGCTGATGGAACAAGTGTTTGGGTTGTCAATGCACTCTCTATCCCTTATATCTGCTCTGTGGTTAACCCTTTGAGGCGCAATCCTTTCCCAATGCTGAAAAAAGGGAAGCCGTTGCCATCGCTCGACTTAACTACCAGCAAGATGGCGGACGATCAAAACGTTCATCGCGTGCCACAGATTTAGAGACCCTTTTTTGACGACAGCTGGCTCTGCGCGGGCACAGCCAGCTGTTGTGCCTCGCTTTGACAGTACTTTACCTGAGCAGTTCCTGTACTACAGCAGAGCATTTAATGACCTACGACGAGAAACTATCCATGAACATAGAAAGAAGACCCCATGGATTGTGCTGAAAAATGAGCTTGTTTTTACTGTTGATACAATTGTCATGGTTTATTTTGTGGTAGTTTTATGTATGTAGGGCACAAAATATTTTTTTTTTCATAAAGATAAACTTTTACTTAATTTCCAGGATGAATGACAACGCAAACGAATTTAGCAGATGGAAAGATTACCGTATGATGCATTAACGAAATGCATCCGCAGAATTTAGCAATATGTGAGTTATCCTTTATTGGAGCAAAGAAAAAAAAAAGATAAAAACTAAGAAGCCCCACTTATTCAGAATAATTGCTCTTACATTGTCCAGCTCCCACAAATGAACGGTTTTCAGAGCACTTTTCTTAATTCGTCTCCAGAGAGGTATAGATCATTTAAACCTAAACCATCGCTGACGCGTTCAGAATATCCTTCATTTCTTTATTGTTCTAAAAAATGCCAGTAACAAAAGTGGAAAAACTAATACATGTGTAACATTCTCCCTGTTTCACGAACAGGAATTGTCATGTATTGTTGCAGAAATACTTTATGAAAATTAATTTGGTTTAATTTGTCAGATATATGTTTTGTCTGTTTTACAAAAAATTCTAAATTCAGCATAAGGATCTTGAAAAGTCTCAAAAACATGTTTTTATAAAGGTTCAGTAAAAAAATATTAATTTGAAACTATACAATACATTTTTATAAAGAGTACGCCCATTGTCTCATACAAATCTAGCAAAATTGTATGACCTCGTCATCGCTTGAGAAAAACATTGAAAAATACAGTATGTATATAGCATTTCTTTTAAAGTATCCCAATTTTTAAATATTTACCATTTCTAGAAATTACGAGGTACTTTTAAAATCATCGTCATAGAAATAAGGAGTTTTATAATTTGTACAAAACTGGCAGACGGGTCCTTACATTCTAAATAACGTAACATTTCCAACTGAAAATGAATTTTTTTTTTTAATTGTTGATTGTTTAAAACTGAAGTTAATCCAATTTTTTCACTGTTACAGCATGCATAATAGAGTTATAAATTAGTTGATATTTTTAAAAATACTTTTTATAGCTAATAACTTTTGCAATATTGATAATTTTAGTTATTTAAGCAATGTAAATAACATATCATTTAAAGTTACTTTTATGTATTTATATTTATATGCTTTTATTTTTCAAGACTTAAAACTGTAGAAATAAATAATGAAAACATAATAAAAATATCGCCAAGTTCTGTTCAGTTTGCAAAGCATTTTTTTTTTTGGCAATTTATCCCAAAAGTCGCCAACATTGACGACTTTTAGTGTACCTTTTGAGGGAGGCACACCATCGTCGTCGGATTAATAACTCGCATTAATTCAAATTCGTTTCGTAAATTGCAAAACCGCGTAGTGTTGCTTCGCCAGATGTTACGTCAGTATTATATCCTTATAAATAGTTATTGCAGTTTCAAAATTTCGGTTAATTACTGAGCACATTGTATGTTCAAAATCAATGTAACGGGAGCATTTGACATTATTAATATTTCATGTGGAATCTGATTATAATTTTTTCAAATAAAATTTAATCTCTTATATTTTTCAGCAGCAAATTGACTTTGTTCAGTTTTCACTTCAATTTCCAAATTAAATTACTTGAACAGGAAAACAACTTGAATAAATCATGAACTTTTATATCTTGAATAGAAGTAAATATAACAGAAATATAATCCAGATTTATTTAACATTCCATTCAAATCAAAGCAATAATTAGATAAGGGGAATTGTCTCATTAGTTGATAAACTGCTTCAACACATTTCTTTTTCAGATATTGCAAGTATAGTAAAAGAGAAATGACAGACATTTAAATGAATTTTTAAAGCTTTTTTAGAATACAAAGCCTTGAAAAGGCGTGCAAATTATCAACTCAAAATTTGAAAGATTGCTCAACATCTACGTTTAAAAACAAATTTCAAAGAGAAAAAAATACCCAGCAAATTAACGTTAATGACTAAATGAACAATACTTTTATCGCATACTTTTAATGCTCTTGTTGCTTTATCATTAAAATATATTGTGATGAGTTTATCTAAGATAATACTGTTTAGTTACTTGATTTTAAAGCGAGTTGTGGGTTTATCTATACCCGAAACATTCTTCATAATCTATAAAAGAATATTTTACAGCTTTAAACCAATATACTTTTCCATGTGTATTTTGAAGAGAAAAGTAGCATAAAATCTGCACAGGCTTCATAATTTTGTAATTGATGCATGGTTTTTTTTTTTTTTTTTTTTTTTTTTTTTTAAATAATGGTAGGACATTATTACACTGGTTCTGAGTTACACGTATTGTCGTGTGTGTGAGTAATTTAAAAGCAAAGAATGAGTGATTATTTTAAACATAATAAGTTCACCGAAATGAAACATGTCATAGTCTTCTTTCATCAATCGTACTGTTCCAGCAAAACAAATATAATACAGCTTTATCGAACAAGATTATTATGTGATTCATATTTCTTTGCTTGCAGCATAATTTTTAACTCAGTCATGTGGTTTCCGAAAAACCTCATATCCTGCAAGACTTATCGGCAATGTCTTTTTGTAATTACAAGCAGAAACGTAATATTCCTCTGAGCTTATCGTTGTGCATAAGGGGAATGCATTGGAAAATCCCCGAGAATGAAGCAAATTCTCTGTAAGGCCATATTTATTTCATCTGCTGATGATTCAGATAATACGCTGGAGACAGATTTGGGTAAAATAATCTGTCCTGAGGTAATACCTAACGGGTAGCATAAAATAACAGTGAATTCTCATGTAGTATCTATATTACATATCTATTTTTTAAAGTTGGATTACGTTCATCTGTAACAGTCCTGCGTAAAAGAACAAAAAAATTTTATCGTCGTTACAAGTTTCAATATCATCCCGTTTGAAAATTGACTTTTTGAAATAATCGGATAAACTGACTCAACTCAGCAGGATTTCTTTTACGGTAGTCTAACGACCTAGTGTGATTGACTAAAAATTGCCCCAGATTCATAAATTCTGCCACAAAACATACATTTTCTTCTGCAAGTAACGGTACTCAAATATTATCAGGAACAATAAACGTGTAATAGAAAAATATTTGGCAAATTATATGGCATTGCTCATGACGGGTTTTAACTATTTAGAGAACGGTATGCCCACAAAGATTATGCTAAGAATCTTCTGTGTTGTCTTTCACGTACTTGTAAAATGCTTACCTTCAGAAATTCTCTCTCTTAATGAAGATCTAAATTAGTAAAGAAGTCTCCTAGAAAAAGACGAAATTATTTCCAAAAAAAATTTTTTTTAATGTAAGCTGCCCTTTCTTCGAGATTCAAACCGTCTTAGCAAACGAATAAGTAAAATCTAGCTTAACTGTCAGAGTATAGTTTCAAATGCGCACTTAAATAGTGTTACAATTTTAACAATGATTCATAATAATATTCAAGTAATCGCACGATTATAGTTCCAAAAAGTAGGGGAAGGTGGCCGAAAATGAACCTCTTAAAGGAAAATCTTTTATAAAATAACAGTTTAAATAAACGTCCTTTGCTGGTATGTTTTACACTTATTACATTCGGAATATATCTCAATAATATTTTAAATCCAGATTGAGTAAGGAAAAAAAAACTGTATATAGCATATAAAAGTGTCCAAACTATCATTTTACCCGTACCAGGGCAAAATGATCCTTCGTTTGAAAATAACTGTAATTTTTTATAGGCAAAATAAAATATATAAAGGTAATAACTATTCCACAAAATTAAATAAAATAAGCTATACAATAAAATAATAAGCAATTTATTTTATGTAAATTTAAAAAGAAAGAGTCAGAAATAACTAAAAAGTGTATTATTCTCGAAGTGCATGAATCCGTTTTCTTCGACAACTGTTGGATATCGCGTGGACTAAAAGAGAAAGATTTTGGAGGGTCACACATTTTGAGAGCGGTTGAAGGGCTGACAGGATGGTTAGGACCCGGTACTGAATTTTCTTCAGTCGGTGATTCATTTTAACCAGGAAAATGGCTGCCCTTTCAAGTCAGATTACTGGATGACTCCGAGAAATATAATCAATTCAGCAAGTGTAGCCCCATCTAAAATATACTCCATTCAGTAAACCAGGTCGTATTTATGTACATGAAAGACTGTGTCTCTAAATAAATATGAAAGTTAGTACTTGTCTTATAACAGATGCTACCAAACCCATTTTCTCGAAAAACTCTATTTAGGCATGTAATGCTGTGACTGCTTAAATACCGCCATTGCTTCTTCTTCACTTGACACAACTGGTTAATGTGTTACTCGGTAGATAGCGCTACCTGTATGGAAGAAAAAATATGTGGATCATTTTGCGCACTAGAATAATTTTAGGTCGCTTTCCTCTAATGCATATTACGTGCTTCGCCCGTATATAATGTTAGTATGAATACGAATTGCCCGTTTGTAATAAATTTCTGTCTTGAATATTCTTCTTTTGCTGTCCCCGGTTTCTTAAGTTTACTGCAAACAAATTTCAGAAATATTGTTGTTCCTTTCATAACGAATTCCAAACTGAACAAATATGATACACTTAAAAATGCATTTTCTCACTTGCAACTGACATTTTTATTTTAGCAATGAAAAATTTAATAAATCCTCGATGGTGACAAGGAGAAAATAAGAATTTATTATTTTCTACTTCGCTGTTTTATTTCATGGTTTATTTTTCATCACACAAAAATACTTTTCTTATAGTTATATATTTGAAAAATCTGCTAAATGTATCTATAAATTAAAGACTTAATAACAAAGATCTGATAATTATAATTTGGCCTGGAAAGAATTCAAAGTGGCAAAATAATGGCGTTACGGTTATATGAAACATACCCCTTAGTTTATCTTTAATTTAAGATAAAATTAATGTTCAGCCGTTATAATGTTAAAAATTACATTGATTTACGTGCAACTACACATAACGTTAATTAAATCTCAAGCTATTAATCATAAAATTCCCATATAGCAGTATAAGATTATTGTGATTTTTGAATTAATTTATTTTTCTGAAAACCTATAGGCGGTAAGTGTTTTAAAATAATGGTTTTGAGAAGTACAGTGAAGTTGACTTAAGAAAACACACAATCATTGAAAACCCTTTTCCTACTATACTGTCTTTTTAAAACTAAATAATCAACCACAGCACTACAGTTAGTGAAGCAATACCAAAACATATTGCTTAGCGAAGTAATAGTCACTAAGAGCATAAAAAAATTACAAGGCTGTGTCTCCGAAAACTTCACTCATTAGGGCGATTTTAGCAGATATTGTTTGAATCAATTGAAGGCACATTTCTGTACAACTGCAGGCTCAGATGAGACGTTTTTAATTGGATAAAATATATGAAACCGCCTTACCGAGAGATACGTGAACAAGTGTGACGCCAGACGAATGTCACCTGGCTAGCAGTGAGTTTAATAGAGCCCCGAGTTTAACATGACTATGGAATTCCATCTTTCTGAAGAGGTTAAATTATTTCATGGAGGTCAGTGGTGATCTATAGTTATGACGAGTGGAAAGGAATCGTCATCATAACGCTAAATTGGATCACGTGAAACTAGCGTCATTAACAGATCAGTGGTCGATTTAGAACTACTCTGAACATAAAAAAACAGGGGAAATGTGGTCCACATATCATCCGGAAACAGCCCTAACGGTTTTCAGCATGTATAGTGTATTTTCACGCGACATCACTGTGTTTTTTTTTTTAAGGCAAATTGATTATTTAGTGCTATAAGGCCATGTTTTCCGACAATGACCGCTCTCAAAAGAACATCAGTATGATATAAAAAAAAAAAATATGCGCTTGCTAAGTGTTACTGAAGTGTGACGTAGTGGTAATGACGTTGGTTAAAACACTCTTTAGCAATGTTGATAGGGAAGGAGCTTGCCTTTAAAGTTTATCTAACTGGGACCCTTCACTAAACACTGGGACTCTTCAATTTCGTTACAGTAAAAAATCTGTAAAATAGAAGGAAATATATTAATTCTATTTCAAATAGTCTGCATGGGTACATGTATTAAAACGTGAATGAAAAAGCACATTATGGATTTTTTAAAAGGTCGTAAAAGTCACTATTCTAACCCAGACAGCACATAAGCTTGAATCAAGCTTGGCATTTCTTTGAATTTGACGTATTAATACAAGCTTGACAGTTCAATTCATTTTAAGCTTCCAGCAAACTTGGAGAAGTCATTTGAACTGTCAAGCTTGAATACAACTTGATTACAGCTTGATTTGGAAAGCCAAATCCACATAACAAATAATTTATCATCAGTCATAAATGTACTTGACCATAGAATTAAAAAAAAAAAAGATTTTATATTTCCAAATATGGAAATTCTTCAAAATAAAATACAATTATACTACGAAATTGATTTCAAATCAGTCGTTTGACTCGTTTTTGGCCCAACATGAGTGTCGCAATATTGAAAGTTTAAAAAGGTGTGCTGCTTTTAAGTTTATATTATGCTCATTTCCCTATTAGTAGAGTCTATAAATCACACATAACATTATTTTAATTTTGATTCATCCCATGGAAAAATAAAAGAAACAGATCGGCATCGGGTACTGATCGATCTCGCCAGAAAACGGCGTGACAACCATAACAGTCACTTCAAACTTTACTCATGCCAGCGCGAGGCAGATTGGCGGAATGTTTAGCACGCTGGTTTCCCAACCGTTAGGTCCCGAGTTCGATCGCGGACGCTTGATGGAAACAGATTAAATTAACTTGAAGTTTCAGCATAGAGGGGAAATTGCGTGGAAAAATAAAATATATATGTGGGGCGAGTTCGCTGACGGGCGCCCCGTGTATTTAAGAATTTTTTTGGGGGAAATTTTTTTAAGCTTGAAATTAAGCTTGCTATGTCAAGCTTAATGTAAGCTGGGCAAGTGTAAAATTGAACACTAGATTCAAGCTTGCATTAAGCTTACACGCTTGAAATTTTCAAGCTTAATTTAAGTTTATTGACTTGATAAATCAAGCTTGCTGCAAGTTTGATGCAAGTTTGCTGTGCTGTCTGAGGACGGACCAACTAAAAAATATTTATTTACTTAGATTTTTAAGTACGGTAATCAATGTAACTAAATATAACTTATGATTCAGTTTAACGGAAACATCATCACAAAAATGAGAGACAATTAATACTCATACAAAAATTAATCATGAGTCAAATGATACTTATAAGAGCATATCAGTAAAAAAAAATATTTTTGTAAATTTATTAAATATGGTAACTGATTTTACATCTCTTAGAAAGAAGCGATGTTTTTCAGATCAGCATTTGAGAAATACGTTCCACACATGCATTAATGACTTATAACCTTCCATATATAAATATGAATATACCCCATAAATTATTCTGTTCGGGGGGAAAAAATAAAGGATCCAATTTCAGTTCTGCCTCAAATCATGAGGAGGAAATGTTTGTCTGATATGATGAGAAATCCAATAACTTCTCAGATTCGTGCTTCATATTTTCTTCCACTTTCCTTTGTCAGTGAGGGCACGATCGGAACCAAAATGGATTTCTACAACACCAGTCGAACGTGCCAAGAATTCCCGGCGTACTCAAATATAAAAATTTTTGAGTTCTGGCTTTCTCGAACTGAAGAGACGACGAGGATATAATATTATTGGCGTAATGAGAGAACCACCAGGGCTTCATATGTTCTGTGTGTTATAGAGAAATTATAAGAAGTAAATGCGATTTTCTGTCTTATTGTATATTATCTTATTCGGAAGCGATTTCATTAATGCAAACCAGTTTGGCAGCAAGTTCGATTGAATAATTCATCAGTTAGTTGGATGACTGGTTGAGATATTAGGTTGCATTTAAATAAATGAAAAGAAATTGTATACTAATGATTGATGAAAGTTCTCATAGTACATGCAGACGTGAGTTATAACAACACTTGCTTTCATTTGAAAGTGTTCTTTCCTCAGTAACAATTGAAAAACTGTATAAGGCTGCATTTTCTAATTTTTCAGTCATTTATTTGCTTTACATAACTGAAAGCAAACATATTTTACTGGCTAAAACTTTTTTAAAAATTATTTTTACATGCAATCACTCATTCAGATTTTTTTTACCAATTTGAGAATCGCAACCTCCTTAACATAATTAATTTACAAAAAATATTATGTTTTACATATGGTACTTTTTTTAAATTTAGATAATGTAATTACTTAGCGTTTTCTGTAGAAGTCTTGCAGAAAAGTCTTATAAAAGAAAGTATAAAAGAAAACGATACGAAAAAAGGTTTCGCAGGTCAATGTTTTAGTGATAACACCGCAAATGCAGTAGCTCGCAAAAGTTTTTAGACGATAAGATTTTCAGTCTCAAATTTTTTTAAAGCAATTTTTTTTAATGTAAAATAAGAAATAAGTAGCTCTAGTCCTCCCTCGAGCTAGTTTTGAGAAGCTATTTTTTCTCTAAGCAAAATTTCTTAATAATATGTTTCAAACTAATATGAACTAATATTACGTTTGAAAATTGTAAAAAAAAAAAAAAAAAAAAAAAAACAAAAAAAAAACAAAAAAAAACTTAGTGTGATTTGAAATTTTAAAAGCAGACGTTTTGAGAAAATTTAGTTTTTATTTTTATAAAAAAGTGAATGGTCTTAATGTAACGAAATGCTGCAACATTTACTGTATGGTTTCATTTCCTTTTACTTTGAGGACTGAGGCACATCGTCTGGGAGTAGAATTAACAAGGTTTTTCTCAGACAAACCTAGTCAGTTTTTTCCATTTCTATTCAATATCCTGAAGGATTTAAGTCTCTGAAAAATTCTTCGATGTCCCACATTTTCATCCAATATGTCCCACCGCTTTTCAGTAAGATTGGAATCAGGTGATGGGCCCGGTCAGTTCAATAATTAAGTTTATTAGCCTTATTTTTTCTCCATTTTGGAGATTCCTTTAAATCATCATTCTGCTGGAACATAAATCCACTAGACACCACTTTATGAGAGCCAGCATGGGTTCATTTGGATCGTGTGTACTGGTCTTTGCAAAAGAGCCTGTCATCTGGGCAAACAGTCGGAGGATTCGATTGAAATTAAAGACCACAAAACGTAAATAACCATAAATTGTAAAAAAAGTAGAACGATGAATCCAAATTCAATATGTTTCGCAGTAATGGCCGACGTTATTTCCGTTGTCCAAAACACTCTAGGATGGATACACAATATCGAAATCCAACAATAAAGTACAGGATCGGATCAGTATAGATTTCAGGAGCTTTCCATCATGATGGAATCGTCCCGTCCTTACACATGAATAGGATTACGGATCAAAATATTTATAAAAATAAAAAAAAAACATTTTAGAAGATCACATGCTGTCTTATCCTCCTAAAAAAGATGTTTAGTGGATAGATGTTTCGGCAGGACGAGGATCAAAACCCTACCTCCAGAATGTTCACTATTTTGTAATTAAATTCGGTTTACAGCCAAGAATATTAAACTTTTCTGCTGGCCGAGTCAGTCACTTGATCTGATTCTACTTTAACACCTTTGGGAACACATCGGGAAAAAAGTCGAAACTTCGAAGCATTTTTAAAGGGCAGAACTTATTTATGTCCTGTAATCAGAAAGGGCAAAACTCTCTAGGCCCAACTTAGAAAACCTTGTTCGTTGCATGCCCAGAAGGTGTGCTGCAATTCTCAAAGCAAATCGATATGCAACAGCATACTAAATATTGCTGTATTACGTTACGTTAAGACAATTAATTTCAATTAAAGTGTAGGTCACTTGAATCGTCTCGAAACTACTGGTTTTAACTTTTACAATTCGCGCTTGGTATTTTTTTTTTAATTCACAATTTTCACGCATACTATAATTAAGCACCATGTGGGAGTTTAAATAAGCAAATTACTAATTTATATCATCAAGAAATATAGATTAAAGACAAAAGTTAGTTCACAAAAACATAGAGTCGGACTAGACATTTGCGAGCTACTGTATAATGTATTAACCACCCATAACATAAATATAAATACACGGCATGAACCGTTATTCCATGTTCGTAAACACGAGATCCAATGCCAGTTCCACCTCAAATCATGAGGAGGAAATGTTTGTCTGATATGATGAAAAATCCAATAACTTCACAGATTTGGGCTCCTCCCCGACCCACGCACTTTTCTTTGTCAGCAGGGGCATGATCAGAGCCAAAATGGATTTCGACAACACCAGTTGCACGTGCTCAGAATTCCAGGCGAGCTTAAATGTAAAAAAAAAAAAAATAAAATAAATAAATAATTAAGTCCTGTTTTTTTGGAGCTGAGAAGACGATGGAGACATACATGACTGGCGTGTTGAAGAGACGGCTTAGGTTCTTGTGTCAGAGGTAAATTATTAACCCTTTGAGGCGCAACCCTTTCCCAATCTGGAAAAAGGGCAGCCGTTGCCATCACTCGAATTAACTACCAGCAAGATGGCGGACGATCGAAACGTTCATCGCCATCGTGTGACACAGATCTAGAGACCCTTTTTTGACGCAGCTGGCTGTGCCGCCGAACAGCGTTGAACGTTTCGATCGTCCGCCATCTTGCTGGTAGTCAAGTTGAGCGATGGCAACGGCTGCCCTTTTTCCAGCATTGGGCAATCTATCCAGCTGTTCTCGCGTTCTTCCAGTTTTCAGCACATGTCAGTGCTGTTAAAAATAATCGTGACCGTTCTTTTACGGGAAATGACGTGCTAAAAAGTAAAGAATTCTCATGGAGCTATGTCACCCGCCACTATTTTTATAGAAATCCAATCTATTCTTCGTGACTGGCAACAGTCAAAACGTTAGAGTTGGGTGTTCCCAGAACGGGATCACTGCGCCTTAAAGGGTTAAAGGAAATGGGATGGCCAGTCATATACTGTGAGTGTGCGTTTTTTGGTTCGGAAATGGTACCATTAATACTTATACACTAGTTTGGATTGAAGCTCGATTGAAGTATTTATTAGCTGACATGATCGTGTTGTTAAACTGATAAAAAGAAAGCTCGTCTGGAACTACTAGTGATAAACGATAATTACAAAAGCTTCGAAACGAATAGCAATACTCGTTTATTATTACTAGTAATACGATTTACTGACATCAAAAAGGTGTGAATATCACTTACGACAGGCAACTTGAATTGTTGAAATCAGAAGACTAACTCTCACTTGGTGGTGCATGCGACATGTTGCTTTGCGGATTTTCAGATTTTTAAAGTAATGCATTTTTCTCGGTATATTTTTAAACGTATTTGAAAAAAATATTATTAAGCCGACAAGTCCAAAGATGTCAGTATTATTACATTTTATGTATAAAACGTTTTATTAATTTTCAAAAACTGCGAATGAGCACGTTTGAAAATAAAACTATAATGCACATTCGACAGTATTTAACCTTTTTGCGTACATAAAGAAATTTCTTGAAATTAAAAATGTAAGAAGAAAAAGGAAAAAATATACTAAAAATCTGTGGAAAGATGAATTTTTAGATACATAAAGTAGTTGAGATTGTTTTCTGTGTATTATTTTTATAGAATTATTAAAGCAAGCCGATTTTTTTTCATGCGGTCGTACCAACGAAGTCTATTTTATTATTTTTGAGCATCACTTTCAAATCCTTTTCAAGTAATGGCACAGAAAGTTTGGTTTCCGAGTGGTATGCTGGAATTGTTACGCATCTAGGTTACGCATCTATGATATTAATATGCTAATTACATACATATTCCTTTCAAGTACATAATGAAGTCTTGCTTAAACTACAGTGTGTCCACAAAAGTACCTGGCCTTACTCTTAACTTCGGAACGGCTGCTGCTATGTTCATGAAAGGGGGTGTCTAGATGTAATATAGCAGCCATTTGCCAATGAATGAAACCGCCTATCGCACAATCTGTCAGAAACTGCGGAAATAGCATTCCTCTCTCGAAAACGCAAAGAGAAAGTAAGAAAAAGTGATTTACAAAGTTGTAGATAGACACCGATTTAGTACGAAAAGTCACTTCGTGGACATCAACGCAAAAAACGAACGCCCCAGCTTCTCCGAGTCAAAATTCATACTAAAATGACGTCATGCGAAACGACCTCAAAATGTCGGCTTTTCCCCCTCCGCCACAAGCGATGCGTCACAACCCTCACTCAAACGTAACGAATTCTTTGATCCTTTAGCTATAGAGTTTTGTCATTAAAGTTTGGATGTAGATGATAGATATGTAGCTGCAACCTCCAACTGTATCCACCCCCCGATTTTATTATCTCAGTTTTCTGAATGGGCGTCGAAAAAGATAGAAAGTGGACCTTTAAAGAAAGAGAAATCTAGATGTTGTTCCTACACCGCATGAAACGCGGTAGAAATGTTCCCCTAAGCAGCAAGTGTCAAACAAGAAGTATGTTGCACGGCAGACGCCACGAACGAGAAGTTTTCAAGCCTTTTGTTGGCATTTCTGCTAAGCAGCTTGCGCCAAAATTAGAGATCAAACGAAGGTAAAGCTGGCGGAAAGTTTGCGGCCAAAATCTTTATTGCTACACGTAGCGGCTATGAGAGGATGTATCGAAAAAACTCTTTTCCGAAATTCGTTTACCCTTAGTGCTTTTTTTTTGCCAAATTGACTCAATAAAAAGTGTGTCAAATTTCAGCTCGATTGGTTAATCTTCAGTTGCCGCATTCAACCGAAATTTTGAAAAAAAAAAGCAAATTTTTAAGCAATTTCTATAAAACATCAATTTTTAAAAATTTCTTGTAACTAGCACCGACGTTACAAGAAATCTTTTAATAATTAGCACCGAAGTTTAACATAATTCATTCAATAAAAAGTGCGTCAATTTTTAGCTGTGTCGATTAATGTGTTCTATTGCCGCAATGAGCAAAGTTTGAGAAAAAGTGGATAAAAAGTAAATTTCTCTGACACTCTATATAAACATTTCACTCCTTTATTATTAATATTTAGTGTACATCAAGTCCCAATAACGTAAATAACCTAATAAATGTGTTTTCAATGGAACAAATGGTACTGTAATCGCAACAAATGGTACTGTAATCGTGTTAACAAATGGTACTGTAATCGCAAGCCTCCGTATTCTCCCGATCTGACTCCTTTTGGCTGCTTTCTGAGGGCACACTCAAGAACTATATCTACCGGAACCATCCAAAATAATGATTATACTTATAAATAATGATCGTCGATCGATTTTATCTTGCAGTTCCATCTGTTACCCGTTGCGCACGTGGGAGTGGCGGTTCCAGTCCCACTTGTTGAATATTTTACAACATAAAGTCCATAACACTTATAATTTTTAACATAAAAATATCGCCTTTTAACCTTAATATTACATCTATGAGTTCCTCTCCTTAAAGAAACTCTGTGTATGCGTTTGTCTCCGGATTGAAAGACATTGTCTACTTGAACTCTCCCGATACGCTAACGCTGCTTGAATTCTCGATTAGAGCCGAATATGAATCCGTTCCCACTCAGATATTGCCGGATGTGATGATTAATTTCATTTTTATTTTTATTTTGTCATCTCTGTGTGCCGACATATTGAAAAATGAGTGCTGTGGCGCTTTGAAGAAAACGAATATATTGTTATATTGTAATACGAGCAGTACGATGTGCAGCGCCAATGTTAGCACCTATTGTAGCTACTATTTCAAAAATTCTGTATCAATTGTTAAAGCTTATGTAACATAATAAGCATATAGTTTATTACATTCTTCAATTTAACTTCCTTTTTGGCATTTTTAATTTAAAATCAAGGTTTTAATTTGCTGGATGTGAAATGTCTTTTTCGATATACCCTAGTGTCCGGCAAATTTTTCAAAAATTCTGTATCAATTGCTAAAGCTTATGTAACATAATAAGCATATAGTTTATTACATTCTTCAATTTAACTTCCTTTTTGGCATTTTTAATTTAAAATCAAGGTTTTAATTTGCTGGACGTGAAATGTCTTTTTCGATATACCCTAGTGTCCGGCGAATTTTTCAAAAATTCTGTATCAATTGTTAAAGCTTATGTAACACAATAAGCATATAGTTTATTACATTCTTCAATTTAACTTCCTTTTTGGCATTTTTTATTTAAAAATCAAGGTTTTAATTTGCTGGACGTGAAATGTCTTTTTCGATATACCCTAGTGTCCGGCGAATTTTTCAAAAATTCTGTATCAATTGTTAAAGCTTATGTAACACAATAAGCATATAGTTTATTACATTCTTCAATTTAACTTCCTTTTTGGCATTTTTTATTTAAAAATCAAGGTTTTAATTTGCTGGACGTGAAATGTCTTTTTCGATATACCCTAGTGTCCGGCAAATTTTTCAAAATACCCATCGTTCGGCATACAGAGATGTCACAAGCAATAGAAAAATGAAATGAGTCGTCACATCCTGTAGTGTCTGAGTGGAAGCGGATTCATATGGCGCACTAATAGACAATTCAAGCTCTCTAGCGTATTGGGAGAGTTCGGGTAGACAGTGTCTTTCAATCCGGAGACAAATGCCTATACAGACTTTCTCTAACGCGAGAGGAGTCATAGATGCAATCTTAATGTTAAAAGGCGAAGATTTATGCTAATTATAAATGCATGAATTTTATGCTGAAAAATGTTCGACCAGTGAGGCTGGAACCCCCAATCCCACCTACCCCTTACGTGCGCAAAGCAAGGAGCTGCAAGATAAAAATCGATCGACGATCATTATTTATAAGTATAATCATTCTTTTGGATGTCTCCGGTAGACATAGTTCGTAAGCGTGCCCTTCAGAAATCAGTCACAAGGAATCAGATCGGGAGAATACGGAGGCTTGCGATTATAGCGCCATTTGTTAACGGCTATTGCAAGCACATTTCTTACGTTATTTATGTTATATAAACTTCCAAATATGATACTAAAAGAATAAAATGTCTTAAGACCCATAAAAATTTACTTTTTTTTTCTTTTTTTCTCAGGTTTAAGCTCATTGCGACAATTTAACATATAAATCGATTCAGCAGAAATTTACACACTTATTATTGAGTCAATTAATGTAAACTTCAGTGCTAGGGACAAGAAATTTTCTAAAAAAAAATATATCTTTTAGAATTTTTTCAAAAATTTGCTTCTTTTCTTTTTTCTTCTTTCCTTTTCTTCTTTTTATCAAAATTCAGGTCCAATGCGGCAACGAAAGACCTTAAATAATCGAGTTGAAATTTGACACACATTTTATAGAGTTAATCTGGCCAAAAAATAGCACTGAGGGTAAGGGGATTTCGGAAAACGGTTTTTTCGATACGCCCTAGACTACAACCATGTACTGCGCGGAAAAGGCACTTACAGCATCTAGTGCCATTGGATACTCTCGTTGGCGTAAAATGAATTTGCTAATCATAAATGGCAATTTGAAGAACGAAATCAACGGGAAAAATACTATATTCCATAACCATTGCACTACAAATTTTTGTTTTTCTCTCGGAAAAATGTAAACAAGTAGGGGAGACAGTAGGAATGGGGCAATACAAGGTAATACACCCACACTCCAAACTTGAAGTCACGATAAGTGCTTTGAGAGCAACATGCGAAACTATTTCAATAGGTATTACAGTTCTGATAAAAACAGTGTCTAATAGCAGAAAATATTATTTTCAGCCGTTTCGTTCTAATTTCTGACTTAGGCTATATATTAATCGGGATAAGTACTCAGGTGGAAATATCTCTTTTGACTATCCCACTATCCACTATGACAAGTTTCTCAGTGAAATGTGTACGTACGCATGTACGGTCTTCTCTGACCACCCCCCCAATTCATTTGATTCCACATTTGATTACCTGCTTTTGTAGCTCTGTGTTTTGGGAGAAAAATTGCAAAATCAATCAATATACTGCCTAAAAAAATGATAAATAAAAATAGAGTACATTTTCTTAAGAGACTGCCCAGTAAAATGTGTATAATTTTACACACGTAAAAGGGAATAATGTGGTGCGTACATCAGATTGCTTTTTCTTAAATCTTTAATTGCAATAATACGATTTTCGATTAAGTAAATTACTACTTAAGTAGTGAAAAGACATATTATTGCTTTCAAAATCAAATGAATTATCTTAAGTTTACTTTCCAGTACATTGTCGTTTAACATAGTTTCAAATATTTAAATTAAATATGTTAAATTGCTCACAATCTGTATGAAAGGAAACCATTCGAAGAGTTTGTATCATTGTAAAGTCATTGATGAGACTGCCATTTTCTTTGTTGACTAAAGCACGTTATATTTAAATGTTAAAGAGTTTCTCTGATTGTTTGATGAATGAAAACTTTGCATTTAGCTATTAGTAAAATTCAATTTATGTATTTATATTTGAAATGGAAATTCATTTTTAAACATTAATGTCGCAGGACATCTTTAGATGTCTTCAATTGTGGCAGTGTTTAAGATAAGATACATTCTTGCCCCCCCCCCCTACCCAATCATCCCGGAATTTCTATTCCGTCGTTGCAGCTGAGGCATTCATTATCTCCGTTCAAAATAAACCGTTTTCTTTCCCAGAAATCCTAATGATATCCAAAGAGAAAAATCTTGAATGCATGTTAAATGGAGCGAAAATGTCGAAAAACCCCTTTGTGTTTGCATTTCCCGCGATACTTGTATCGTCTTTGTACTTGTGTGGGAAATACATTCCATGGGACAAAAACAAGAATTGTAAATAAATAATGTAGTGATAATGCGTCATAGGATGCATTTCTTTATAAAAGGCGTCTTTCTATTCAAAAGATACAGCGACTCGAACGGTTGAATACTTATAAAAGATATTTGATTTTGATATTTCCTTGCTAAGTATTTTTCTTTCATCTTCATTTTTTTGGCAACAATTGATGAGCCAAATTCCTCTGGAACTTGGTGTGTTGCATTACTTATACATACTGGCATTTTGTGTTGAACTAAGATACTTTAAAATACTTATGAAGTGTATGTTCGAACATGCCCTCTTTGGCGCTACGTTGCAAAGCATAACACATTGTCCAAATACTAAATGATCTCAACGACAGTTCTTTCCTTCCATTGATTTCAGTAATAAAAATGAAACCTATGACATTTACTGGAATAATTCGAACAGTTGAAGCTTCAACAAACACTCATATTAATACTGCGTTGATTCAAGACCAAAAACAACTCTTAGGTATCCAAAATCGCAACAACAAAACAACCGCCTGTAATATAGCAATGGCCGGATACGTCAGCTTGTTATGTAGTATTGTTGAAGAAAACTCTGCTTGTTTCCTGCGTTCGTCGTTCTAAAGTCCAGTTGGTATAGAAAGTTCTAGTAAAAAGTCACTTGTCAGGATAGATCAGAAACTTTATTGCTTTTAGAACTTCGTAGAATAATTAGCTGTACAAAATTCACAGGCACTATTGGCCAGTAGCTCGTTTATAACAGTCCACTCAGTACCGAAGCTTTCAGAAATGCTGCAATTCTCACAGTAAATAAAACACTTTCACAGGCAAAAATTCAGTGAAAATATACGAGGGATAACACTAACACTCCTTAAAGACACAACAATGAAGGATTTACACAGAGCACATAAGAACAAAGCTTCAAAAACGCACGCGGAAACACCGCTTCTATCACAGAGCAAAGCGCCTTACGCCTCGGACGTTCGGTTCACTCTCGTCGGGAACTCGACTCCACGCTAAACTGGGGCCTCTGAAACGCTTTTATTTATAGATGGCGCAGAAGTTGCACGAAGCTTCCAGAACAGTCTACTTCTTGAGGATTCCACATAAAGCGGGAATTTTGATTACGTCATAGAAGAGAAATATTAGGCTATTATGTGATTTTAATGCAGCAAAAGCAACTTCACAAGCCCCATAGTGAAAATCGCGCCAAATGACCAAAATGTCGCCAAGCTTGGCAATTTTTGGCGAAATATCGCCAAATTTGGCTCCAAAAATAAGTCCCTAAAAGTGAAGTTACCGAAGGCCTAGGACCAATATTTCTCGAGATTTCTAGAAACTGCATACAATTGAATGGGAAACCGTAAACTCCGTATTTCCTGTTCTAGTTGGCCGATTTTCATTCAAATACTAGCTGGATACCCGTTCTCCGCACGGTGGGAAACGAATATTTTCCTTACACATATAATTCGAATTAAACCCAGTAATGCGGAATCTCAAAACGTGAAAAAAATGCTTGAATCGTGACTAAAAGTTGACATCATGAGTGCAAATCTGAGATGATTGCAATCTGATGACACAAAAACTTCGTCAGTGTCACTGGCGATCAAAAAAGATCTTTACGGTATGCAGATGAAACTTCTCTCTTTCGAAAAATGCCTGATTTCTACATGATATAATTTTGTTTTTTAAGCTTAATTATAGCATTTAATATACACCAGATGAATAAATTACATGATGTTGACAACTATTTTATTTTATCTTGCATTTCCTAAAGCGTGGACAATGCATTAGCGCAGTTATTTTGCAGATGACTTTATTGAATTTCACCTAAATTAACAAAACCTACATGAAATAATAGATGCACCACGTACGTTGTAAGCCAAAATTGCACACAGATTTCGTGAAAATCGTCACATTTCAAATGAAAACATTTGTGACGTAACTTCTGCGATAAAGTTTATCACCCTTACTAAACTCTTAATGCAGTATCACACTTACATAAAACTGACGTTGGTCTCACTGTCAACTCGCACTAAATAAATAACTAATGTCATGTTTTATTTTTAATAATTTACAGTAGACCCCTTCATAACACGGGTCTACAACACGAATTCGTAGAACCAGGAGAAAAATTTGTGATCGTTTTCGCGTAACACGTTAAAATAGACTCGTACAGCACGGTAAAATGAGACATATGTTCTGATATTATGACGCTTTAGCTCCTGTAATTAACATAACTTTTGAATGGCAATACCAAACATCATTGTATTACTACAGAGTGCAAATAAGTTTTGCCGCGATTATTCCGCGCAATCCGCACTCCAGGTGGAGTATAGCGCTGGACCAGTACAACACGGATTCCTATAACACGGAACGTATCTACCGTCTTATAGGGAATCGACTGTAGTTGCATAGTGTCAAATTCAAAAGAAAATTCTAGGTTGCCGTATTTAGTAATATTTCATCTCACCTTGGTGGCAAATATCCGAACTGTATCAAAAGAAAACTTTACAAAATTCTTAATTCTGTATAACCCTCGAAACAACTTCGGTGTTTACCATCTACGAAGGTTTTTCATGACGTGAAAAGTTATGCTTGCGTGTAGTGGCGTAGCCAAGGAGGGGATAGGGGGTCACAACCCCCCATGAGGAGATTTTTGCCATACAAAATGTATATTCTTCACTCCCTTATCACACACGCGTATATATACATATATGTGAGCTGCAGTAGTCGTAACACCCCCATGAAAAATTTCTGGCATTTTTCTTTTCATGTATCAGTGATCAATATACTTCAGGATGAGAATCTCCATTGAAAAAAAAATGTTCTAAAAAGTCTGACCCCAGAAAACTCTGATTAACACAGTGGAGTTACCATGGGCCCTACCCAGAAAAAAATTTCGGGGGGGGGGGGTTTACAGAAATTAAATTTATAAATTCATAAAAGATGAAAAAGACCAAAAGATGAAAAATGCCCAATTTTTCACAAAAACGCTTCATTATTATTGTTTTGTTAACAAAATTTTAGATTTCGGGGGGGGACCCCCTGGTCCTCCGGGTACGGCCTGGGGGTTACACAAATACGCGCCGGACATACACTCTTATTTATGTCCGGAGGAGCATGCACATTAGTGCTTGTGTACTGCTCCGGATAATCTGCCAGCAAGGCAGCAAAAATTGACATAAAAATGGCATCCACACGCGAAGGAAATAAAACTAAAGGTATATAGAATTACATGAAAACTTCGATTATTTTTAAAGTGCAAGTCTCTTACAGTTCTATTTGTTTCACATTTGAATCGTTTTCACTTTTACAAGTCTTAAAAGCTGTAGAAATGAGTGGTTCCACTTAACTGTTAAATTTAATAACTTAAGTGGCAACAATGGATTCCGTTGCTACGGAAACTATAAAAATGGAACATGAAATGAGTTATTTACGTTTACTTTGCTAGAGCTGCCATATTGGTGTCATTAACGCCACCAGTCGATGCCAAATAGCTCAAATCACAAATTAAATTTGACACTAAAGGCAATTCGCAATACCCTGTTTGCGGAATTTAAAAAAAAAATATCTATGCATACGCTAGTGACATCGGCTTATCTCAATTGTGGAATGGAATTAATAATACGAACACAGTTGAACTACATTTGAATATTTTTCGCCTACTTTGCTAAGAAATGTACTAAAGTAGGAATCAACATAGATTTCAATTCGTAAAACAAAAAATACATTAGACAGTATTAATTACGCCGTTCTAACAATTTGCAATAAAAGAAATGTAGCGCTGCTTTAACATATAAGAATCAATTATTTATTACATGTAAGTACTTCAATCGCCAAAATGCCAACATACACCATTTTGCGAGATTTTTTGTTTTCAGGGAATCATTCGAAGGTTTGATTTAACAGCAATCAAAATGGGAAATAGTTATCTATCATTTATATAGTTCGCTCGCCAAAATTTAATCCAGACATCTAATTGATTAGCAGCAGTTATTCAAATAATTAACTATAACATGTTTCAATCCCCATAACTACAATGTACAAGATGCGAGAATTTTAATTTTCTGAAATTTGGCGGAATTGCTCTAACTTAAATCAGTTTACTTACATAATTTGGTGAAAATTCTGAAGATAGATCGTTTAAAATCGCTTTAATAACGTCATTATTTCTGCACGAAGTATAGCGTCGTATTCTAATAAAACTTATACTTGTAATTAAAAATACTATTTCATTACGCTCTCAGTAATTTGCGCCAAGCCCAAAACTGTGCAAATCGGTAGAACCTACTACTTTCTCAAAATCGCCAAATCAGCCATTTTTTTTTTCGACCAACTAAAAAATACACATATAGTCTCGGAAATCTCCCAATCCCTTATTCTTTTACACATAAAAAACATTGAATTCCTGCTCTGATTTCACACGCACGCAATGCTTTAATTAAAAAATAACTTTGTAAATAATCTAAACAGAAAAAAAATCATTATTCTTTTATTTTTACTGCAGGAGTCTAAATAATTTAATAAAATAGCCAAACATGGCAACCTCGATGCTTTTTTCTCACATTTTCACTGCAGGGGTTACAATTAGGGAATTAAGGAGATCAAAAATTAGCGTTTTTGACGGGGTTTTTTATCAATATCTCTTAAAATAATTCGAATTTCGAAATTTAAATTAGCGGAGGTTCTTTCTCGAAATTTTCCGAATTCGTGGATACCTCGATCGAAACTCAACTCCCAGCCATTTAGGAGGAGATGATGCTACACACAGACACACAGACAGACGCGCACAGATTTTAATAGTATAGACTAGCTGCTTACCCGTTCTCCGCACGGTGGGAAACGAATATTTTCCTTAAACATATAATTCGAATTAAACCCAGTAATGCGGAATCTCAAAACGCGTAAAAAATACTTGAATCGTGACTAAAAGTTGACGTCATGAGTGCAAATCTGAGATGATTGCAACATGATGACACAAAAACTTCGTTAGTGTCACTGGCGAAGAAAAAAGATCTTTACGGTATCCAGCTGAAACTTCTCTCTTTCGAAAAATGCCTGATTTCTACATGATATAATTTTGTTTTTTTAAGCTTAATTATAGCATTTAATATATACCAGATGAATAAATTACATGATGTTGACAACTATTTTATTTTATCTTGCATTTCCTAAAGCGTGGACAATGCATTAGCGCAGTTATTTTGCAGATGACTTTATTGAATTTCACCTAAATTAACAAAACCTACATGAAATAATAGATGCACCACGTATGTTATAAGCCAAAATTGCACACAGTTTTAGTGAAAATCGTCACATTTCAAATGAAAACATTTGTGACGTAACTTCTGCGATAAAGTTTATCACCCTTACTAAACTCTTAATGCCGTATCACACTTACATAAAACTGACGTTGGTCTCACTGTCAACTCGCCCTAAATAAATAACCAATTTCATGTTTTATTTTTAATAATTTACAGTAGACCCCTTCATAACACGGGTCTACAACACGAATTCGTAGAACACGGAGAAAAATTTGTGATCGTTTTCGTGTAACACGTTAAAATAGACTCGTACAGCACGGTAAAATGAGACATATGTTCTGATATTATGACGCTTTAGCTCCTGTAATTAACATAACTTTTGAATGGCAATACCAAACATCATTGTATTACTACGGAGCGCAAATAAGCTTTGCCGCGATTATTCCGCACTCCAGGTGGAGTATAGCGCTGGGCCAGTACAACACGGAACGTATCTACCGTCTTATAGGGAATCTACTGTAGTTGCATAGTGTCAAATTCAAAAGAAAATTCTAGGTTGCCGTATTTAGCAATATTTCATCTCGCCTTGGTGGCAAATATCCGAACTGTATCAAAAGTAAACTTTACAAAATTTTTAATTCTGTATAACCCTCGAAACAACTTCGGTGTTTACCATCTACGACGGTTTTTCATGACGTGACAACTTATGCTTGCGTGTAGAGGCGTAGCCAAGGAGGGGATAGGGGGTCACAACCCCCATGAGGAGATTTTTGCCATACAAAATGTATATTCTTCACTCCCTTATCACACACGCGTATATATACATATATGTGAGCTGCAGTAGTCGTAACACCCCCATGAAAAATTTCTGGCTACGTCACTGCTAGCGCATAATTGATCATTTTTCTTTTCATGTATCAGTGATCAATATACTTCAGGATGAGAATCTCCATTGAAAAAAAAAATGTTCTAAAAAGTCTGACCCCAGAAAACTCTGATTAACACAGTGGGGTTACCATGGGCCCTACCCAGAAAAAAATTTCGGGGGGGGGGGTACAGAAATTAAATTTATAAATTCATAAAAGATGAAAAAGACCAAAAGATGAAAAAGGCCCAATTTTTCACAAAAACGCTTCATTATTATTGTTTTGTTAACAAAATTTTAGATTTCGGGGGGGGGACCCCTGGTCCTCCGGGTACGGCCTGGGGGTTACACAAATACGCGCCGGACATACGCTCTTGTTTATGTCCGGAGGAGCATGTACATTAGTGCTTGTGTACTGCTCCGGATAATCTGCCAGCAAGGCAGCAAAAATTGACATAAAAATGGCATCCACACGCGAAGGAAATAAAACTAAAGGTATATAGAATTACATGAAAACTTCGATTATTTTTAAAGTGCAAGTCTCTTACAGTTCTATTTGTTTCACATTTGATGCGTTTTCACTTTTACGAGTCTTAAAAGCTGTAGAAATGAGTGGTTTCACTTAATTGTTAAATTTAATAACTTAAGTGGCAACAATGGATTCCGTTGCTACGGAAACTATAAAAATGGAACATGAAATGAGTTATTTATGTTTACTTTGCTAGAACTGCCATATTGGTGTCATTAACGCCACCAGTCGATGCCAAATAGCTCAAATCACAAATTAAACTTGACACTAAAGGCAATTCGCAATACCCTGTTTGGCGGAATTTTAGAAAAAAATATCTATGCATACGCTAGTGACATCGGCTCATCTCAATTGTGGAATGGAATTAATAATACGAACAGAGTTGAACTACATTTGAATATTTTTCGCCTACTTTGCTAAGAAATGTACTAAAGTAGGAATCAACATAGATTTCAATTCGTAAAACAAAAAATACATTAGACAGTATTAATTACGCCGTTCTAACAATTTGCAATAAAAGAAATGTAGCGCTGCTTTAACATATAAGAATCAATTATTTATTACATGTAAGTACTTCAATCGCCAAAATGCCAACATACACCATTTTGCGAGATTTTTTGTTTTCAGGGAATCATTCGAAGGTTTGATTTAACAGCAATCAAAATGGGAAATAGTTATCTATCATTTATATAGTTCGCTCGCCAAAATTTAATCCAGACATCTAATTGATTAGCAGCAGTTATTCAAATTATTAACTATAACGTGTTTCAATCCCCATAACTACAATGTACAAGATGCGAGAATTTTAATTTTCTGAAATTTGGCGGAATTGCTCTAACTTAAATCAGTTTACTTAATTTGGTGAAAATTCTGAAGATAGATCGTTTAAAATCGCCTTAATAACGTCATTATTTCTGTATGAAGTATAGCGTCGTATTCTAATAAAACTTATACTTGTAATTAAAAATACTATTTCATTACGCTCTCAGTAATTTGCGCCAAGCCCAAAACTGTGCAAATCGGTAGAACCTACTACTTTCTCAAAATCGCCAAATCAGCCATTTTTTTTTTCGACAAACTAAAAAATATACATATTAGTCTCGGAAATCTCCCAATCCCTTATTCTTTTACACATAAAAAACATTGAATTCCTGCTCTGATTTCACACGCACGCAATACTTTAATTAAAAAATAACTTTGTAAATAATCTAAACAGAAAAAAAATCATTATTCTTTTATTTTTACTGCAGGAGTCTAAATAATTTAATAAAATAGCCAAACATGGCAACCTCGATGCTTATTTCTCACATTTTTGACTGCAGGGGTTACAATTAGGGAATTAAGGAGATCAAAAATTAGCGTTTTTGACGGGTTTTTTATCAATATCTCTAAAATAATTCGAATTTCGAAATTTAAATTAGCGGAGGATCTTTCTCGAAATTTTCCGAATTCGTGGATACCTCGATCGAAACTCAACTCCCAGCCGTTTAGGAGGAGATGAACACACAGACAGACAGACGCGCACAGATTTTAATAGTATAGAAGAAGATGCTTAACTGGCTTATTTCCTTTAATGGCCAACGCTTATGTAGAGTTAGATGAGGAACTGGCTTCTCTAAGTATAAACTTCTCCAAACTGGATTGCCGCAGGGGGCAGTTCTGAGTTGTATATTATTTAATATCTATATCAATGATTTAATTGAGGTGATTAGGTTTGTCCCAGGTATCAAATGCCTTCTTTTTGCTGTTGATTTGGTCCTATGGACTAAAACCAAAAAACACAATGGTGTTAAGAAAATCGAGGAAATACTCAATAAAGCTATGGAGACATTGTCCAAATGGTGCGACAGTAATAATATGTTTTTAAATGCTTCAAAGTCGGCCGCCCAGACATTCACGCTTGCACATAAGAAAATTAAACCTTAAATAAGATTTAGGCAGGACATTTTTGCTCATACTGTTGAATATCACATTTGGGTGTTACTTTCGATAGTAAACTCAATTGGAGAGCGCACGTTGAAAGGACTGTTGGAAAAGTTTGCAAACGTTTAAACCTCTTTAGCGTCTGGCGGGCTGCAAATGGGGCTGTAGTCGTACAACACTTGAAATTACGTACAGGACATTTGTTTTCCCTCTTATGAGTTAACGTTGTGAGGTTTTGGGAACCACATCATGTAGTGTTTTAGATAGACTTGAAACTATACATAATCAGGCACTTCGCCTTATCACAGGAGCGGTGAAGTCCACCCCAATAGATGCGTTGTTTCTATTTGCTAACTTTAGAGCTATAAGATCATATATAGAAGAGAAGACTCTACTTCTTTTTGAAAAAAAAAATGTTAAGAATACCTTTTAAGATTGGATGGAAACCAAAGGTATATCAGAGGTCCCTTAAAACGCAGAAGGGATTTGTGCAGTTTGCTTTGGAAGCTAAAAGAGCACATGACATTGATTGTAGTCAGCAAATGCTCCCTTTACCAAACCCATGTGTAATATCTGCACCGGTGACCTATTTTTTGAATTTAATACAGCCTGTTTCGAAGAAGGAGACTGATCAGGTAATTCTCAGGTCTCTGGAGACAATTTATTCTAGATACCCCGAGGGTGAGTGGAAGCGCATATACACCAATGGATCAAGAGTGGATGGCCTTGTAAATGCTGGTGCAGGCGTCTATAGCAATGATTTTTCTTTTTATCTCCCTGTTGGAAAGTGTGCTTCTGCATTTGATGGAGAGGTAAAGGCGATACGCATGGCACTAGCTCAACTGAAGCACCGTTGTTGTAAATTTAAGGGGTGTGTCATCCTGTCGGACTCCCAGACGGCTATTGAGGCGATAGCATCGATAAAGAGTTGCGGGTCACACGAAGTTCTTGAATGTCAAGGTTTTATAAATGACCTGATGCTGCAAAATACAGGTGTAGTGCTTCAGTGGAATCCAGCACATTGTGGAATAAACGGAAACGGAATAAATGGAACTTGAAGACTCTTTTGGCGAAGAGGGGTTCTTCAATTTCGAAAATATCAAATCGACCAGTCTCGTTTGGTGCAATACAACTGCACATTAAGAAAAGATTAAAAGGCTATTTTTGGCGAAACTTAAAAGCTAGAAATATAGATATATGTTGGTTTATGAACTACAATCTTATTCCAACAACACCAAGGGCAGAGGCAGTGGCTAAGTTTCGACTTCTGACTGGCTACGACTATCTGGCAAAACCTTTATATAGTTTAAAAATTGTCCGGAGCCCCAATTACCCTCTTAGTAACCTACAACAGGAAATGGACATTCGCCACCTGCATACTTGTGCCGCGCTCTCCAGTTGCGACCTCTGCGGTCGATATTGGGAGGTAAGAGGACGTATGAGCAGCTAATCCCTATTTTGTTCTTTGTTTTTTTTGTGTTCTGTATTTTTATTTTTTGCCTGCTGGCCATTAGAAATTTAAAAAAAAAGTTGACCGATTTTGATGCAACAAAAAACAAATTTAACTATTTGAAGCGTAGAATACGAATTTTGAACTATTTTAAGCGCCGGAATAGCGGTATGTCTCGAAAATTCGTAAAATTATTGATGCCTTTACAGATAGTGAACTTGGCGGTTATGGCGTAAGCGGAAGAAAGACCTAGATTGTTGCCTAATATTAAAACATACTGGAAAAGTAATAAAGTACGGGAGAAGGTTCTTTATGTTAGTTTTAAAACTTGACCTGTTGCTACTTCTAGTCAAATGTCACACAATAATATTACATTTTTTGGAACTATATAACAGTATTTATAAAATTTTTTGTAATACATTCTCTTATTCTTGCATTGCTAAAACTTTTACTGCGCTAAATATTATTATTAATGGACATAGAAATATAAAATTAAATCATAATATTTCGTTTTTGTTAAGTAAATCATAATTTTACGTTATAGATAACTTTGTCACTATTATGTATGAAGAATATGAGCATTTCAACTATCATGGTTTTGATAATACATGTATAGAAGACGTTTTAATATATTTTTCGAAATAACAGTAGCAGTTTGTTTTACGAAGACTAAAAGAAATATGACAAAACTAAAGAACATTTTATTTCGATATTATTGCAAGCAAAGTATTTCGTCTAGTGATATACATGCTGTACAGGGTGTACCAAAAAGGTGGTAACACACTTTACCTCTTTATCCATTAGAGATAAATATTCAATGTTAATCGAAAAAAAAAGTCTAAAATAAGGTAAGGAAAAAAGACTACGTTACGAAAAGTTTTCTCTTAATTTTCAAAAATTGACATATTTTAAATTTTTACGCCTCCCGTACAAAATAAAAATCCCAATCACTAAATGTAGATATTTTTGAAAAAAATATTATCAGGGGCTATACGCATGGAAATGAGTGTGAACGCTTAATGCTAGAGTGCAAGAAATGATTTTCCTTCGTACTATCTGAACATCCCTTGAACTGTGATCATAGATGTGATTTTTTCCCTTTTTAACCCATTTGAGAGCCATTTAAAAAGAGGTTTAAGTCAACATATATTTATCTTCATATCTCTGGAATTTTTTAGATGTAATTCTCAAATTTTGTGTGTCACCTCATAAGTGTATGGGCACATTTTACTAATTGGGAGGTTGTTTTTTTTAAGAGTTCATTTAAAAATTTAGAAAGTCTTACTTTTGGAAAATGAACGACATGAATTTTTCTTGACGTAATATTTTTTCCGACCTTATTTTGAACGTTTTTATAATTTGCACTCTCCACTTATCTCTAATAGATAAAGAATTAAAACATGTTACCACCTTTATAAAACACGCTGTATACGAGTAAAAGACATTTTGTATTATGTATTATGTACTCTAACTCTTGTATTGGCGAAACGTCATCTACCCTAAATATTGTAACTAATGCACGTAGAAATATAATTAAATCATTATATCTATATTCATTATATATATATTCACTGAATATATGAGTCAATGATCATATTATTCAGTGATTCATAACTAGTATTTATGCAGAGTATGAACATTTCAAATGTCGTGGTTTCAAAATATATGCATTTAAAATGGTTTAGATACGTAGTTGAAAATGCCTGTGGCAGAGTGCTTTATGAATACATAAAAGTATATGAAGAAATTTATCTTTTTTCCCATGTGAAATTAATCAATGTTTTACTTCTAGTATACCTTAATATACTATTAAGGTAATTTGAGTGTGTCATAAATCATTTTACATTATTACATATATTAACCATGAAAAAATCTAATTACTAACTTAAATTATGGTCACAATTGGATTAACTCAAGATCTCACATATTTATTATTAAATAGAAACGTGTAAGGTACTACATAACCTAAAATTAAAACACTTAAACCTTACTAGCCTTTTCAAGAATTTAATGTTATACTTAATAAAATGCATCAATATATAGTATGGAAATATTAATATACATTAATAACATTAATATAGTGCAGTATAGAGCATAATATAGTGACACATCTTACTAAGCTTAACAGCTTAAAATATTGTTTTACCAGATTTAATAATCATGATATGCATAATATACATATAAATTATATATATAAGAAAAAAGAATATACAACTTCCTGTTGAAAGCCTAAATATTAAATGATTTTATAAACATAATATATCTATTCATAGAGATACATTAAATTAAAATAATATTGCAAAAGATTTTGTGTTCATAACAGATTTTGTGTTTGGGTTGTCCCCGCTTGTATTGAATGCGTTCAGTCCTTATAAAAACATGTAATAACTGGTAACTGTAATATAATTAATGGTTTTAAATGAAAAAGTTTTAATCTTATGGTACTAAATATAGATTGAGAATTACTTATAAGTTAAAGCTACATATATATTTAGAAGTATATTTATATAAATTTATTTATAACTTAACCGGGACAGCTTATAGAATGTAACTTATCTATAGAAGAGTTTAATTATTGAAAAAAGTGTCATTTGTAAGGAAGTTAATTTTAATTTTCATAGTAATAATAATATACTTAATAATTATTTATTAAAACAACATGCAAGACTTTCAATTAGAAGCTTAAGTGATCATAGCGCTATTATTTATGTTGATACACTGTCAGTAATTATGTTGGCATGTGCAAAAATCTTATGCTTGGGTTAAAAAAAAATATTTTTGCTGTTTCAGCTGAGATATATTGGTATATTGGTATTGATAGAAAATCTTCAAGAATGGAGAATATTATGCCGAAAAATATATATCGGCTGTTCAAGCCTCGTCAGGGGGAGACCCCCCCTGAACCCTCCTAATTTTTAAGTTTCATTATTAACATATTAAAACGATATTAATTGACTATGTCATTTTATCCCGCATCTTTCGTGTATTTCGACTGATAACCCCGAATTTTTTGTAATTGTGACCTACTTATAGAAAAATATATGTGATGCCTATTCGACAGCTTACGAAATATTGTAACAAGAGATTAAATCTCTTGTGAACTAATAGTATTTAAATATATGCAAAATTACGTCGCATACTTTTATGTTGCATTTTTGGGACACATTTTTCATACAATTTTCAATAAAGGGGGTGAGAGATAAAATGACATAGTCATTAATATATTACTTTATACATTTAAGAATATATTTTAGAAGTTTTTAATTACAAACAAGCTGCGCTAAAACAATGACTTTATATTTGATACGTTTGAATTTGATACGTAAAGCAAGAATGTCATTGATAGGTTTCTTTTCTTTTCTTTTCTTTTTTTTTTTCAAGAAAGATATGTCAGGAAATATGAGAGCTACCACCCGCCCTCTGTTTAGAAAGCCAATTTCAAAATGTTCTGAAAGCTATTGCTAGGCATTTGTTACAGTTACATTGTACAGTGAAAATTTTATGGATTGCTTCTTTTTTTTCTTTGAGATAAGGAAGGATATGTGAAATGAACGTTTTGTCCCTCTATCCCCACGAGTTACGAAATTTGGAAAACCGCCACTTATTGAGCACATACTTTACAAAATTCATAGCAGATTTCATATTATTAGCTTTTGTGGTTTTGGACTACTCGAAATACTGACATATTCAGAAACGACCCCTACTTTCCCGCTCCTGTGATGGAGATCACATATCCAATTTTAATAATCGTTTAATTTGTGTTTCTTTAATGGTATCTATTCAAAATGGCGCATTCTAAATTATTTCTGTTCTCATTTTTCTTTCACTTCGGCTTTTTAATCTGTATATTCACTATTCCCGTATGCATTATTCTCGATTGTTTATTATTTTTCATCAGACATTTGGAGCTGTTCTGAACTAAAAATAGATTACATTACATCCGTACGCAATAGCAACAACTTATTGCTTACCCCCTCTTTGGCATAGAGTTGGCGTTTATTTATTTTTTTCCCTGCAGAATCTCTAAAATTATTTGTTCTTGGTTTCATTTCTTTAATTTTATGGGATTAACTTTTAGGGTTGCTTTGTAATTGGGGCTGTGTAATTGGGTATCTCGGCCAAGTTCTTGTTCTCGCCATTGTGTAATTTTGTGTTGGCGTAAGGTTTAACTCATTCCATCATATTATCATTGTCCTTGTAGGACGTATTTTTATTTCTCTGAACAACCAACTGCCATTGTAATAAGTTTAAGTTTCAATAGTTTCTTTAGAATAAAACAGTTTTAAGTATTCGGGTCTTAGGCAGTATAAATGTAGGTCTTAGGCAGTATAAATATATTTTTCTTATATTGCCTAAGTTTATCGAACCTGAATTAATCCGTCACAATGCAGTTTAATAATTAGAAAATAGCCTAACCAAACTTCATCTTCACAGTCCCTCCAATAACAGGTATTTTATATTTCGTACGTTTGTCGCTTTATGCAAAAATTTTACTTTTTTTTTCTCCCAAAATTAAATGTTGAGTAGCACGTATTCAAGTTAGAAATACTCATTTAACAACTTATACGATTCCATTACGAACTGTTTAACATGATTTGCGTTGCTCTCCAAGAGCAAACGAAACATCTCCACTTACTTTCCAAATGCTATCGACGCAACCCTTAAAAGAGAAATCATAATCGATATTCATTCTTCTCCTTCGGACATTTTTACTCGTCTTTAAGTAGCTTTATGCAAATGGAGGCGCGCTGTATCTTGAGGCAAAAAGGAGCTACTAAACGCACTGTATTCCAATTTTGTCATAAACTCTGTGGGAGAAAGGGGTGGGATGGAGCACTCCAGTGCACTTTACCCGATAATCTAATTAATTCCTATAAAGTTATATCGATTTTATCTTCTAACAGCGCGGGGAGCTCGTAGAGACACGTTCGCTGCTTTGTTTATATACTAGAAGCGAGAGAAATTTCTCCAGCATAGGCTTACTTTGAGATGTGCTTACGCCTGAGTAACTGTTTAGTTATGCATAAGACGAAGAAACTGAGCTGGATTTTCTCCAGGCGAAAATTTCACGTGGATATGTTTATAACGTAAGAATTGAGTAATTGCATGATTATTGCTCAAAATAATTTTCTAATGTTTAAATAATTCCTTTAATTTAATCAGTGTTAAGGCAAGTCCAAAGTAAGTCAAAAACTACATCATGCAACCCTACAACTTATTAAGGAAAAAAAATCATCTATGCAACAATGAGGTATTTATTAAACATGTATACGTTTTCATAAAATTTAAAAAGAAACAGTCATGTTGCGTAAAAGTTGCATATTTACTTTTATAACGATACATTTAAAAAGAAAATAATTCAGAGAAAGTTATATTTTTTTTAGTGGTTGTGCAACGTATAGTAAATCGTAAATATTGCAATATTTAAGTGAATTTAAATGAAGTTTTTTTGCATCGGTGTTGAAATCGAGTAATATTTAGACAACACAGAAAAATGTTCACCGTAACTTATAAAAATTTCATGATTATCATTCAAGAAATTTTCTGTACATTTGTATGCTTTCGAATGTCACAAATTGTTAAAAAGATAACTGTTTTGTTGCAAAACTTACCCAAGCTAATATGTAAGAGTGTGGAACTGTTGCTTTCGTGAATGTTTTATTAATGAGTCAGATTTATTCGATGGTTATATTACTAATTACCTCATGTAGCAGGTGAACAATCGTAATACTCTAAATGAAACATATTGAGCTGTGTAAGTATTTATGCTAAAAGTTATAAGTATTTGATACTAGGGATATCATGATTTATTAGGATACATAGATAGGATACATACATAGGATACATACATAGCATTCTAGAATCTCTAGACTTTATGATGGATAACATTTCATACTGAAACCAAAAGTGAAATATTAAGATCTATGTGAATTGACATTACACTAACTAAAACGCTTCAGGAAGGGCGGTGCGTAAACGTGGTCCCCGGAAATTTGGCGATAAGGACGGCGAACGCTTATGCAAGAAGATAATCATTTTGCCGCAGAGTATAGTTGCCGTGAATGCATCTTTTTAAGCTGAAAGTTTTTCATTTTTAATCAAAGAAGATACAGCTTTCCATTAACGGTCTTGAGCGATTCATAGTTTCTTTTTTTTTTTTTTTTTTTTTTTTTTTTTTTTTGAAGTGAAAACTTTTTTAACCACGTTGGGAACTTTTGGGATGGGGAAAAAGCACTGAATTCGCGTGACTGTCACGTTCAGGTACGTGTGGAGAAAAAGTGAATTAAGACGTCAATGAATTTTAGTGCTACCATCTGGGATCATATTTAAGAACTTCAAGTTACTTTTAAACTGCGTCCTTCTATCTTCCGGGACTGGTATCGAACTGCAGACCCAAGGAGGGGAAGGCGACCGTTCTAACCACCGAAGAGGTTCGACATGGGATGGAATGACTAAAGTTTAAAGTGATTCTTGTTTCAATTTTGGAATGGGAACTTTTATGTATCTAAATAAATAAAATTAGACTTTGCCTTTACACTACTTGGTATTAAAAATTCGTGCAATTTCTATTCGTTTCAAGTATCTGGAACCCTAGTACGACCGTCGAAAAAAAGTTTGTCTGTCTGTCGGTCTGTCAGTGAGGTTTTTTTTTATTCGCACATCACGTAAAACTGAGGGAAGCGAATGAAATAAAATTTGGTGTCATGATTGGCAGTCACTCAAGTTAAAAAATAGGCGCCAAATTAAAAAAAAATCATAAGATTTTGATATTTTTCAAAAAATGTTTCAAACTGCTTAAATTTTTGTTCGCGCATCACCTAACAACGACTGGAGCAGAAGAAATGGAATTTGGGGACATGATAGGTGATCACTCAATTTAGCTATATGCGTCGGATTTAAAAAAAAAGAAAAAGAAAAAACATTGATTAGATTTTGTGATTTTTCTGAAAATCATTTCAAACTGCTTAAATTTTTGTTTTAGTTTGCATAAAAACTGCATATAATTTGCACAACAGGTATATACTTTCAAAATATTCAAAAATATCCACTATTTATGTACAAATTGTGTACAATCTATATGATTTTGCCAGACTTTTTCTAGCTGGGTCGGTGAAATAATTTTCTATTATTTATTTAAAAAACTGTAATTAGTTTGGATAGTTATATAATTATTGTTCAATAAAGTTAATTTGAAAACGGGGAGAATGTTAATGATTATATAATGTACATTATTTGAATTTTAAGTATTATACTACAGTGATTTGAATTTTAAATCTATAATTCATTTCAAATAACTAGGATTACTGTTCAAGTGTGCATTACAACGTAAGTACCTAATTATTGTTCAATAAAGTTAATTTGAAAACGGGGAGAATGTTAATGATTATATAATGTACATTATTTGAATTTTAAGTATTATACTACAGTGATTTGAATTTTAAATCTATAATTCATTACAAATAACTAGGATTACTGTTCAAGTGTGCATTACAACGTTAAGTACATAATTATTGATAATTAATAAACTGACGTACATAATTATTAATTATCGAACAAAATACAACGCGTGGAAAAACATACTTATCGCTGATGTATACCGTACACATATACCACCTGTGTCACGTTGCGACTTGTGCGTGCGCTTCCTCTGTCTTTTTAAATTTTTGAGCGCGAAATTCAAAATGCAGTTAAATTAAAAAATCAAAAATTTCCAATGCTAGGCCAAATTAAAATTACGTTAAAATGTGTAAAAACGTACAAAAATATGCGAAATTGCGAGAATATCATAAATAAATTTGCGATACCCTTACAGCATTAAAAAAATATTAAAATATTATTTTACAAAGAATTTCAAATGTATAAAAATGTGAATAACATTCATTAATGTTTATTTTTTGTTAATAAAGATACAATAATGTCTGAAAACCTGTTTAACTGCATAAGTATATATTTGAGAAAGCTTGACATTTCACTATGCTAATATTTGAGTTTGGTATGGAGCTGAATTAGCTGCAACCTTTCTATGGAGGCAAGTTGAACCACGACTTGCAGCTTAAACTGATCAATGGAACCAAATCATGGTGAAATTTTTTCCATAGAAAGGATGCAGTTAATTTAATTCCATTGTATGGGGAAACGTTAAACTACTACTATTAGTGGAGTAGGGTGGTATATGAATATATGTTTCGACAATATAAATAGAAACGCGCATGTAAAGGTTTGTTGTAGATCTTGTCTCTCCTCTGTTTTGCAAATCGGGGGCATTTGTTCTTAATTTTTATTTATTTTTCATAGGAATGAGGGAGACATTTGCTCTATAATAGTTATTTTCATGAGTTTGGTACTAGTAACTTTTAAGTTAAAGGCAAAAATATGGCTAAATAATGTGGTACTATGCACAGTGCTGGAGTAGAAAAATTAGGACGTACGGATTGGAAGACAATTTAAAATATAATTAAGCCAATTTATATATTGGACTATAATGAAGATACCAGTGGAGTAAACATAAGCGATGCGCCCTTGTCGCATTATCCAGCCTATAGAAAAACCATAAAATGCTAAAAGAAAATTATTTATCGGATTTTTTAAGCATTACGTTACTAATCGCTAACGATTATACAGTAATCATACTGTGAAAAAAATATCCTGGTCTACAATTTTTGTTAAATCTTGTACAATAAATATTGCTAACATATTTCCTATTGTAATCGCACCTCTCTCGCCCTGTTAATAAAAAATCTGCATTGTTTTTTCTGAAGGTTTTCCCAATGTTATACTCCAAAACTGGGAAAAAAGATAAAATCAGGAGGTATGTTGTTTGTTTCCAAAAAACGGAAAAGAAAATTAAATGTGTAGACAGCTAGTATTAATTTAAAGTTTGAGAGACCGTGGTATGCATCGATCATTGCTTTTAAGTGCTTTTCCACAAAATTCTTTCTAAAGTAATGTGTAGATATCCATTCTGAAGTAGTTTATATTTCATTTTACTTTTAAATTAATTCTTATTACATCCCTGAAATAAAAATGCAATTAAATCCAACAGTAATTTGTGAAAATTAATTTAATTTAAGTTATAAATTTATTCATTGTATTTCACTTCTAATTATGATATATGGATCAATAAAATGTAGTACGCAAGGGCATATATGATCTTTATGCTGCTTACAATAATTAATGGTACGTAACAAAGTCATATGGAGGAGGGAATGAGCAGCTTCAGATGGACCGGTGGTCAGTCCTGGAGCACCCTGGGCAAAGGGTTGAAGTCTGTCTTTGCTCCTGTGCCTGCAGGCTCCTGTGCCTGCCTCCTGTGCCTGCAGACTTAAGAAATTCAGCCCTTTTAGTTTGGCGGAAACTCAAAACCTGATCTCTCGTGAGGTTGAACCTCAATCTTTAAGATCTTATATTCAGCCCTCAGAGGGAATGCCAAAAGTTTTCTTCCACTTCGACCTGAATTCCACTGCAAACAAGCAAACTCATCATGACGACCATCTTCGGCAGCTGGCCCTGGAAATCATTAGTCACATTCCTAAAGACGCAGTGCAGGTCTATACTGATGGTAGCCGTACAGAAAACCGTACTGGCAGCGGTATTTATATTAGAACTCCTCATCTTGAGACTTCATTAAAACAACGAAACCCTGATACTTGTTCTGTCTTCAGAAGCGAACTAATTGCAATAAATGTTGGACTTGACGCTATCTTAAACATTGATTATGAATTTGGTGAACTTTGGATCTTATCGGACAGCCGCAGTGTACTTCAACATCTTAGTGACTGGTCCTCTGCAGGCGATGAAACCAGTATATCTATCCTGCTCAAACTAAAGAAACTTTCTCAGAACCACGACATCCATCTCCAATGGATCCCATCACATGTAAACATTAGTGGTAATGAGGTTGCAGATAGATTGAAATCCAAAGAAGGCAGTGAGGACGAAACGACCACTGGTGTTTCGCCTACTCACCAACAGTACTCAAATGAAAAATCTAAATTCAATTCAATTTGTCGCATACCACCTGCGCACCCATGGTACACCGGAACATCCCCTGGCTTTCTACTGGAATTTAAATGTGATCGTGGCTCCCAGACTGCACTTGCTAGACTTAAAAGTGGCCACCTTAAGTGTCTTTCGTATGAACATGGCAAGAAATTCCACCCCACTTGCAAGAAATGCTGTGATCATCCAGCCTCTCCAGAGGACATACTAAGTTGCGTCGGACTTTCTAAGGAGGACTTAACATCTGCTCAACTTTTAGTTATTGATTTTCTGTCGGTCAACAATCTATTGGAAATGATCTGACTTATGTCAGATCTTTAAAGAGGATAAGCAACAACAACAATAACAACAATGGTACGTAGTGTGATTTAAAGCCTTTCATCTAAATTAGGCTTAGCGTTGAAAATCTGCCGTCCTCCAGCGTATTTCACGCAAAGGCGCTTCTTGCCCGAGCAGTAACTTCCGCAAAACTCGGCAGCCGTACTGAAAGGATTGATGCTGCATCATACAAACAATCAACCAATAAATAAAATCCAACCAATCAACGATCAATTATCATACAAACAATCAAATAATTGCTAATCATGATATGTCGTTTTTAAGAATCAAAACGAGACATCATGATTAGCAAGCATTCATAACACACATTCTGCAATAAACCCGTTAACACTGTATTTCATACGAATTCACATCAGCTGCACGGAGAGTGAGAGAACATCTATCTACAAAAGAAGAAAAAAAAACACAACGATGAAATGAGACTTCCATTCACTCCATCTCTCTTTCGCCGCAGAATGTCCCCAGAGGTCATTTATTTCTTTATAAATTCGTGTGCGGCTTGACACAAATCACGAGGAGAAGGAGCGATAAAAGCACATCTTCAATGTCGCGGTGAAAAACCGAAACATTAGTCAAACATAACTCGCCTGCCTGAAATGTATAAGTGTATTTGGATGTGTTGCATCTTTCATTTTTCATTCTACGCTTTTATGTTTTCTCTCTGCGTCACTAGTCTGGTGGAAACGGCAAAGCATTTTCGGAGAGATGGATGAAAGTTTGCTGTTTATTTCTTCAATGTATCGTTATGTCATAATTATATCTCCATCTATCTGATAAATGAGAGCGCTCAGCATTTATAGCAGAAAAGCGGTTTTTCTGGTAAAATTCTTTACTCTTTAAAAGTAAAATATATAAAAAAAGGAGAAATTAGCTTCTTACTTTTGCTTTCTAAGTGACCAAGCTCAGTACAACAATACTACAACAACAAGACCGTAATAATGTTCATTAAGACTAAATTATCATGCAATACATTCGCACTGATTAAACGTTTCAACCAATATGTGATGGTATTTTCATTTACGTCAATTGCATTCTCTATAAAATTTAAACTTCTGCAAATTTGATGCAGTAAATATGAATAAGGCTATAGACTGATTTCTGTTAAAAAAAGTAAATAAATAAATGAGTTGAGGTACTTAAAAATATATTTCTGGTGTCATATTAGTTTACTTACTACCGCTTTAGATTAAAGTTTCAGAACACTAGTTAATGTATTCTGTCCTGATTAAAATAATAATTTAACGTGTATACTATCAAAGATATTCACCAGACGCCATGACTGCACTTTTCAGGTAGCCTGAACGTCCGGCTTGATTTACAGTTTCAAGATTTATTGAAAGGCAAATGTAAGGATTGGCATGTTATCTGAAGAACTCTTATTTGTCATATGGCGCGATAACTTTATATTTGTAATAGTTAATACCACTTTCACAGCTAACGTCTAAGGAACTCTTAAGTCAATGGTTTAATAACAAATGAATACCTCTAAAAGTTGAACCTAGATTTATGTTACCATGTGCGATGTCTTGCATTTATATTCTAAATTGGTGCATGTTGGCGTTGAGTTTTTTATTTTTACTACCATCATACATTTTAACTATAATTTCATAAAAAATAAACCACTCGCAGCATGCATACATAGTAATGCACTGTCGTAATTCCATCTGAAATTTATGCTCATTTTCCATGTTTGAATTTCCATTATCTTCAGCGAGAAAAATTCTATCTATAAAAGGAAAAAAAAAATAAGCAGAGGAGAAGTTGGAATGTAAATTCCACTTCATCTCATAATATCCCTACATGTCCTTTATTTTTTTATAAATTTGTGTGCGGAATGATACAAGATCATGAACAGAAGTAATGAAAAAGGCACACTTGCAATCTCGTGGTGAAAATCTAAACATTAGTCTGACATAACGGGCTTCCCGAAATGTATAAGAGCATTTGGGTGTGTTGCTTCTTTCGTTTTTCATTTTATGCTTTGTGCTTCTCTTTGTGTCACTAGTCTGGTCGAAATCGTAAGCATTAGCACAGAGGTGGATGATTATTTTTTTCTTTATTGTATTTTAATATATGATAAATAGTGGCTACTTCGGTGCAAAGACGACTTGATTGGGAAAGTATGGTACTTTTGAATTGAAATAGTTTAAATATACAGAATTCAATTTACATATACTTAACCGGTAGCGAAGTTTAACCAAGTAGTAAAGACTACTTGTTATATGATTTTGTTATATGACGTCGGTATCAAAACAAGTAGTCTATGTGATGCTGTGATATTAAACTACTTGTTAAAATTAATACATTGAAAGGATGAAAAAGATTTACAAATGCATAAATGTTTCTGCCGCTGGAGCATCGAAGACAAACAATGCTATACCATGCCATCATGCCATGCTGAAGTACACATGCACTGAAAAATAAATCAACCATTTTTTGAAGAAAGTCAAATTTTATCAATAACTTATCAGAAACAACGATCAGAACTTACGAGAAACAACTTGATAAAAGAAAGTGAATCAGCTAGACACAAAATAAACCTGGAAAAGTAACAAGACAGGTAAATATTATTTCGTCTGTCTGTGAGGATAGCAAATATTGACTCGCATTTTTTTTTTTTTTTCATTTTACAAGGAGGCTCTGTGTGTTCGTTTTCTTTTGCTGCAACAAAATCCTAGCTTTGAAAACATGTGTAGAAACTTGTCTGTTTGCAGAAAGAACAGATAGAGAGCTGTTGATTTCGTAATTTCATGGCACCGTCTAAAGGTCTGTCTGTAATAGTATACTTCGACAAAATGTTTATTGACTTTACTATTGAATTTCAGTTAAATGGATATTGAATTTTAGTTCTACAATATAGTTTAGATATAATTGAATACACTCACACACACGCTTGTATATAGTGCTAGAATGTTTTTGCTGTAAAAAATATATTTAGGGGTACAAGTCGCAGATTAACAAAATGTAAAATCAACATTTTCTTTGGTGGGGATACATAATTTCTATGAATTTTTGGTATGCGGGTTTTTAGAGTACTCTGTGTATTTGGGATAAACAACCAAGAAAAGTTTACTTTATATAGATGCCAGGTGTCCGAAAACACTATCCATCAATAGTTATTCCGTTTATATTGATGGACATATACAATAAATTGCAAAGACACATAAAAAATGATACATAATTTATGGTATCGTAAACTCTTTAGGAGACTAAATGTAAATAAATACAAAATAAATATTTTTATGTGGCATCTGAGCAAAAAAAAAAAAAAAAAAAATCTCAGCTAGTAAAATAAACCCTATAGGCTATTTAGGGGATGCACAAAATTTCAACCTTTTATCATATTAAGACTTAGATATATGGAAATAAGAATATATTAAAAACCACTTTTCAATGGCCCGTTAAGAAAAAAAAATCATCAGAAGATTGCGTTTAAGGCTGTACATAATTTATAAGAGAAAATAATGATTGCGTAATGAACATTACGCAATCATTACCATTATTGGTATTGAATACCAGTTATGGCCATTATTGGTATTGAATAGTCGCTTACTAAATTTGTTTAAAAATATCTTTGAACCTTTTTATGATGAAAGGCAAAAAATTTTGTCATCACTTAATTAATGTATGGGGGCACATTTTACGAATTGAAAACTTTTTGTACCGGTGCGTGTAACAATTTTAATTTCGTATTTATTTAGATTAAATCGCCGTAAAAATTAATCAGTACCAAATTCTATACCTGCTTTTTAAAATTTAATTAACATGCCTTTGATCAATATTTAAGGAATATCTAATATACTATGTCGTTGTTTTTGGGACACTCTGCATGCATACATGGAGTGCGAGGGTAGAAGGTATAGTGAACATATATGGTAACCTCGTTAGCACATACTTATGGATGCAATTCGAGTTTCATTGTTTGAGTAGTATGCGCAAGAAACTTCAAACACATATTCAAATGACTATCAAAGGAAAATATTCCATATTGAATGAGCTGATGTTTATGAGATTCTATTGTGTAATAACGTAAGCACATATTGAGAATGTTTCATTACAAAATAACCGATCAAAGTCGGGAAACCAATCAGAACTCTCTAAAGATTTGTTGACTATGTAGGCGAACAAGTGTCGTTATATTCTAATTAATGTAAGCAAAAATACCTCTTAAAAATAGTCTGATTGCGTGCATGATTTTTTGTTTGAATACTTAGGTTTTCAATAAAAATGCACACAAGCCCTATTTTACATTGAGTATGCATATTTTGAAAAAATGTATATATTTTATAAAACATAAATATATTCATTATAACTAGCACTTAAATCCGGCTATATTTATTCTAATCGTCAAAGATGGCATTTAATAATCATAAATAAATGAAAAATATGTACTCAACTAAATATTTTTTTTAAATGTTCATTTAAAGCAAAAGTTTCATCCATGACGCACTATAGAAAGTGGTTGTTTAGAGAATTTCTAGTATTTCAAACAAAACATAGTTGATATACGTTGTTAAGGACTGCAAAATAAAGATCTCCCTCAAAAATAGTGTATGTAGCAGTCATAGTTATTTTACAGGTTTACTGAAAAAAATTTCAATAAATTATGAACTATCACAGTTTAGACATTTATCTATTTCATGCACAGTATAATTAATATAGAGACGTTCATGAAGGTTTACTTATTATTTAAACCTCTCGCTGTGCGATTTCCACGGGGACTACTTTATTCCGCCTATTCAAAATCATAATCCGTTTATTCCTCGATTAGAGGTTCATAAGAGACGGTGATAATTTTCTATGTTTCTATGACGTTTAGAAGTTTACTTTATAAGCATTTAGCTCACTCTTTTGTAAGCTTTAAGAAGTCCCATAAGACGGTTTTCAAGAGTAATAAAAACTATCTTTCTGCTCATATTTCAAGCACTGAGAGAAGTTCTGACTCTAATTTAAAGTTCAGTGCAATATGATTCCGTGGATTTCCTCTCCAGGTAGTTATGGATATGTAGGCTGGAAATTTATAATATTAAATTTAATTCCTAGTAAAATTTTGTAATATTTTGCAAATTATTCATTTGAATGTATCTTTTATTTTGTATTTCATAAACTAAATCGTGCATTTATGTATGTATGTATATATATTTATCATTCAACCAAGAGCAATTTTCAAAATTTCATTTTCAAAGTAGCCATTTTCAAATGATAAAATTAATGCGAATATTATATTTAGAGAAATAAATGAATACTGTTAAATAATATTTTCAACTGTATCAGTTTTCATCTGAATTATCTTAAACACATAGGAATTCATGGTAGAAATATACATCGAAATTAGTCTTTTACATGCCGTAGAAATTTTACGTATAGTTTAAAGAACGATTGCAATGTATGATACATCACCATTCCCTTTCAATAAGAGCCCTCTATCGGATATGGAACAAAACATTTTGAACCCCCAAGCTAGTTCATCATTTTTTTTTTTTTTTTTACAACAATATTTATCTTATCTCTAATTGTATAAATATTCACTCGTTCACCCAAGCGGCTTGTTTCAATCGATTCTATAAACACGATAAAAAGAAAGCAGAGTATTAAATTAATTTGCCGTAACATTTAGTCAATCGCGGGTGGCAATGCGGAATTTTCTTCCCCCCCAGTGTTGACACAGATGGAGATTAATTTTACGCCCTGGTGGGCGCGAAGGAAAATCTCGGAGTTATTTTTGTGCAGAGAGGTTATTACGTGCCCCGCTTAACAGTTACGGATAAGGCCTTTATTTATGCTTGCTTCTCCCCTTACGGGGTTTGTATGGACGAGCAAAAATGTCCTGATTAAATATGCCCGAAGTGGATGCTCTGAGTAAACTGCGCGGAGTTAATTAATTCCGCGTAGTTACTCCGCTATAAAGTTGATACTTTCCTCGCGCTTTAAAAAATCGCATTAAATTAGACGCGCGGTATGCTTTTTACTTTAAAAGTAGGTGGGTTTGAAATTTTGGAACGTACAGCAAAAGCGTCGACTATTAGTTTCCACTGCGTTTTATTTTCAATGTTATATAAGTTGTACGCCATTCGTGTGACAAGAGAGTATTTCTCTTGTTGAGATTTTGTTCATTGCGAAGTTTTGAATAGGAATTTATCCTGAAATGAGCATAAGAAAATCTGATCTGCTCTTCTGCATTTCAATTTTTTATAAAGTTATTCGCTATATTTCTGAGTAAAATGAAAAGTGTGTCTGGATATTCAAAACAAGGGATTTCAAAGAGATATATATATATATATATATAGCATATGTCCGCTACACACAGTGTGTTCACTAAAATCCGTCAACACCCCAATTATTTTGGAAAAGTTGCCATGCGCTGCTCAAGAAAACCACTTACAACGCCGCCTGTCGGATAAATTTGGAGTTAGAGTTCTTATCTCAAAAACGGTATGAGAAAGGGGAAAAAAGTCAATTACGAAGTTTTTCAGCATCATCGATTAAGTATGCGAAGACTTAGCGAACACAATGTATGTATATATATATATATATATATATATATATATAACATATAAAATTAAACATTCTCTCAAAATTCAAAATTTCTATTTGCTTGCTTAAATTCTTCAGGGCGTAGTAACATTCGTTTTAAACAAAGGATTTGTACCAGGATCTAAATTTAATTTAAACGCAAGTAATATATCTCCCCTCTTTCTCACGGTCTTCTGGTACTACACCTCGCAAGAATTTCCTAAGGTTAGCAGACGCGGGAATATTAATAACCAATAAATGCACCTCTTTCGGAACATGTAATACTTTATGGAACACGTGATCCGAGGTTATATATTTTGAAACGCAGTTCGGAGAGGGGCTTTTTTGCGTGACTTCAGTCGTCATGTAAATTGTGTGAAAACTAAATAAAAAAATGGCTTCGTAATCCCGGAGTTATTCATTCAGTACGACAGCCTCATCCCGAGTACACAGTCCTACCTCTGCTCCGGACAACAATCTTCTCGTATCCGTTATGATATTACATATATTAATCACTATGTCGTATTATCTCTCAACACCCTTTATTGAAAAATGTGTCCCAAATGTGCGACATAACAGTATGCGACATAATTTTACATGTATTTAAATACTATTAGTTCACAACAGCTTTAATCTATTGTTACACTATTTCGTAAGTTGTAGAATAGGCTTCACATGTATTTTTCTATAAATAGGTTACAATCAAAAAAAATTCAGGATAGGGTTACCAGGCAAAATACGCGAAAGATGAGCGATAAAATGACAAAGTCAATTAATATCGTTTTAATATGGCAATAATGAAACTAAAAAATTAGAGGGGTTCAGGGGGGGGGGTCTCCCACTTACGAGGCTCGAACAGCCGAGTTTTTCTTTTTTGTTTCGCTGGTTGCGAGGACGACAGTTTTAAATAAAAATAACTTTTTTTTTCACGGACATAAATTTAACTACGTGCATTATTTCTTTCCGAACATGTACCATGTAAGGAAATTATTGTAATCATGAAAATTTTTGACTTCGAGATTTCGGTGTATTTACACGTTTTGAGGTCTTCTGAATCCATTTATGCTATTTTTACGAGATGTGTGTATGTATGTGTGTGTGTATGTGAGTGAACACGATAGCTCCTAAACGGAACATTCGATTGAGCTCAAATTGGGTATATATGTTTTAAACCAAGGTCGCAAGACCGGTATTGATTTTGGTGTGTATAGGACTTATAGTTTTTCTACAGGGCTACGACAAAGATTTCCTTTACATTATGGCCTATGGGAGGAAATTCTTGAAAGTGCGCTAGCGTTTAAACGGTACATCCGATTGAGCTCAAATTGGGTATGTATGTTATAAAACTCCATCGTAAGACCGGTATTGATTTTGATGTGTACAGAACTGATAGTTTTTCTACAGGGCTACCACAAATATTCCTTTTACATTACGGCATATGGGGAGAAATTCTCGAAAGTGCGCTAGCGTTTAAACAGCGAATTAGATTGAGCTTCAATTTGGTGTTTGAATTATTCATCGATTAAAATTTATTTAAATGCTTGGGAATGATCTTAATTGTAAGTGTTCGGAAAGTCGAGGGAGTCCCTCCAGATTTTTTAAAAAAATTTAATAAAAGTTATGTAGCTGAAAGGTGTAATATATAGCGATTAAAATATTTATTTGTCTGTGTGCTGGAAATCAATTTCCAATTATTTCGTTTCATTCCGAAATTATTTTTTACTATTAACATCGGTGATGTCCATTTTTTAATCCTCCCGAAGTTATGTGAGCTCCCTTTTACGAAGATCGCATCAACTGTGTTTATCAAACGATCAATAGATGGCGCTACCGTCCAAAAATTTAAAATTTTACATTTTGAGCGTTTTAGAGTGTTTTTTCAGTCACGTCACCTAGCTCAATTGTTTAAGGCGCCCCCCCCCAAAAAAAAAACGGTAGGTACGAAATTTAAAAAGAATCCTTAGATCGTTTTCGAGATAGCTCGGACATACATACACACGAACATTCCACGTTTAATATAGGAGCGGATATAAACAGGGTTACATGATCCATGCATTCAAAATGCTTTATCATTTTTCGCCGAAATTAACCTCGGCCACAGGGCTAAAGTTGTTTCCTTAAGCGCAGCAAAGGTTCAGCTGAGATAGCACTGGGAAATTTATTTCCGGGTGGCAATAATTCGCCATATCTGACAATCCGCGATTTATTCAAGTTAAAAAGGACCGCTGCTAACGAAATTTGGACGATGCCACCACAGCGTACAGATTATTTTCGCGAGGATTTTATCTTGGTAAAAAAAAAAAAAAAAAGATGACATTTGTAAGTTAAATTAGATATACTTGTAGGTTATGAAACATTGAAATTTAAACACCAAAATACCGAGAAATATCGCAGAGATGGTGATAATAAGATCTAGGGAAAACGTGTGCATTCTCCGATTTCCCGAGAACAGCCTTGAAGGGTTCTTAAGGATTTTGGCATACCATTTTTTAATTTCAGGTGCGATTGAAGTCATTTTTACGTAATGAATTTAAAATTTTATAGTTAAGTATTGAAAAGCTTCCAAAATAAAATTACATAAAGAGTAACAGATTTGAATCTAGCGGTTTTCCCACTTCGGACGAAAATATACAGCGCCTCTCTTTGCCGTTTAAAAAAAAAAAAAAAAAAAAAATGTGTGCTTTTATTTTCCGATTTTTCTGTTTAACACAAATTATTCAATCCTAGAACATTGGGCATTATCTTCGTTTCAGTTTTGTTATTATATGTAGCAATATAAATCTTATTACTGTGGTAACTATAATGTTGAAAAAAAATAAAATCTTCTATTCTATGGATTAAAGAAAGACAGTGCAAGTCACTTTTAGAATGTAAATTTTTTTAAACGCCACAGATGCCGCTGCAATTAATAAGGGAAAGGATATAATAATGTGCATGGACAGTTTTAAGTAATTTGAAAGATTTGTTGACACTTATGCGTAGGAAATAAAACAAAAAACCCTAATATCAAAATAAAAGTGTCTTCAAATGTTAGTGTTATATTCTTTCACATTCATTTATTTTTTTTTCCGAGCTTTAAGAACTTTAGAAATTCTTTTAGTATTCGTTTGATTGTCGCATTCAACGATTTAAATGGCAACGATGAAATCTTTTACTATGGAGTTAGAAAATTAAATCAATTACTTTTTGACGTCATTTTTACATTATGCGTTTACCAGTATATTTGTAGGTAAAATACTAACAATGTTTGACAAAAAGTAAAATTGCACCTCAATCAAGATTGTTTGAGCATAACACTTCGATATAGATAGCAAAATATAAATCATTTACGACACTAAATTTTCGATGAGATTTATAAACAAAATATATTTAAAATGTATTTTTTTATTTTCCATTTGTAGGTTGACAGTCACTATTTCGCTGGCTGTAAATTGGGGGCTCCCATAATAGAATGGCCAGTAGTTCAAGGTCTTAGAAGTGGCAAAGGTTTGTGGTCAGTGCCCGTCCATTGGAAAGAAAAAAAAATCTCCATTTCGTGCCAAGAACGGGTACTTCAGCAACTTAAATATATTGTTTCATTAAACTCTTGTGTCAGTCTCATGAAACAATATCTATAAGCAGTGCTCAACCAGTTCCAAAGAATTTTGATGTAGAGAGACATTAAATATAAGTAGTATTTCTTTTTTTAAATATATTAAATCTGACTGTTATTCCAGTTTTTCTTTCTGTCAGTGATATTCCAGTCCAAGAACATCTCTGTTTTCATTTCTTTTTTTTTTTTTTTTTTTTTTTTTTTTTTCTTTTTTTTTGGACATACTAAAGTCTGTCAAAAATCTGAAACTCTTTCACTTATGAAAAGGGAAAAGATCGCACTTTCAGGACTTTTTATTTTCCTTTCTTTTCATATAAATCCTCAAAAAGTCTCTAGCAAGCTGTCGTTGGGGAAATTGAATTGAATCCTTCTTTTCTCAGTTCAAAACATTTGTTTTGATTTAAAACTTGTGAAACAGGTCTTTCATCATCTCATTACGGATTTTTCGCTCCTTTTTGTCTGTAAAGTTAGATTTTTGTTCCCTTTTATTTTTCTTGAATACGTCTCAGTTTTCCTGTTTCTCTCTCCTCTCTGACAGATAAATCAACGCATTGACGGATCTACGTATGGTATATAAATACAGCTACGTTTCTACATGAATATACTGCATTTGCGACAACACTTTAAAAAGCATTTCTTTCGTTGAATTCTACTTCCCCCTTAAAATGTTACTAAAAAATTCTGGATTCCTCTGTGTATATAGAAAATTAATTTAGTTTGAATATCATGGGTAATGCTCAAACAAATATCAGACATTGATTTAAAGATAATTACCAAGACCTTTTGATAATTGATCGCCAAATTTTCTGTCAAAAAATAACTTCAAAAACCGAACCAAGCTTGGCGATATCTTCTGAATTTGGCTAGAAACTAAAAATGCATAGTTAGAATATGCCTGGTGAAGATTGTAAAATAGTGTTAGTAGGCTATTTAAATATAGATTTCAATTCAAAATATGTGTTTTATGAAACAAGAAAGACAAACACGGCACATTCATGGATATGATGTCCATTCATGTCATTGAAGCAGTATTTAAACCAAATAGGTAGGCCCATCCTGAAGGTAGTATCCTATAGTATCCTATTTTAACGCACCCCACTCTCGCCAAAATAAGAAATCGTATCACTTTGGCAAGCTTTGCAGTCATGGGTCTCTAGGAGTTATGCACAACTTTCAACGCTCCCAAAAGAACTAGATGAAACTAACAGTATTGTAAAACAGTTTTAGTAGGCGATTTTGAGATAAATTTCGATTACAAAGGCGTGCTTTATGGAACAAGAGAGAAAAATCCGTCACACTCAAGAATGATGACACACTTTCCAAATTAATGGAATGAAGAAAATAGGGAAGATGCATGAATTATGATTCGCACTTTAGAGTGTAGTAGGAGATGGATTTCTATGTTGATTTCTGAGAGGGTTTCAGATTATCTTACTTTTTTTTACTTTTTTCCCTCCTATCGTACACCGACTACCAGATTTTAGTAACAATATACATATTTATTTATCAATAATCAATATATTTTATTACATTTCGCAGTTCTCCTGGTTCAGTAACCAGCAACTAGATTACGCCTAATGAAGACTAATCCTATTGTCCATCAATCTAAATACATTACTTTTCGAGCTCAGAGACACATATTCCATGTTGATTTCGGAGGAAACACAAAAATATAATGATATTTATACACAGGGTGATTATAATTAAAGTTGCATTTTAAAATGATCACAAAAGGAAAACTTCTGGACCAAATGTTATCAAACTTGATAATTGAGTAAAAGTGGTCAGGGGATTTATTGTCGGCGAAAATAAAGTTGAAAAATTGAACACCAGGGGAAAGTGCGTATTTAAGAGAGAGGAGGGTCCAGATATCCGAACTTCCTCCCCCATGGAATTCTTATTTTTGTTACTAAAATGATAATGATATAGTGCCCTTTTCAGAAAAATACTGCCTCTTTTACCGTTTGGACCCTCTCCGAAATGTTTGAACTCCCTCCAAAATGTTTTTCATGGGGGGCGGTCGGATCTATGAACCTCCCCTTTTAAATACGTCTTTGCCCCTGGTGTTGAATTTTAGAGCTTTTTTTCGCGTATAATAAATCCCCTGACCACCTCACTTTACACAATTACCAAGTTTGATAACATTTGGTCCAGTAGTTTACCTTTTATGATCGTTTTAAAGTGGAACTTTAATTATAATCATCCTGTATATCATGGTAAGTAAAAAAAGAGTTTAAAAGTTTCTTTCTGAAATTTAGCAACAACTTTAGTTTGCTTATGTCTCATAGCTATTCGACAGTTACAAACCTTCCTTGTTCCGATGCGTCAAATAGTGACAACAGTGGAAGATAAATGAAAAATTATTTACACAAAATATACAAATCTATCCTCTTTTATAAGTATTCAGCCATTCGGATCGCAATTCTCTTTGGAAAGAAAGGCTCTTTTTTAATTTTTAACTTTTCTTTTGGTTCTCTAAAGCATCCTTTGCCCACAAAGATATAATGAAATGCGAGTTACTATGGAAATGTAAACACAAAAGAGTCTTTTACATTCCCTCCATTAGGCATGTATGCAGAATTTTTCCCTTCTGATTGTATCACAGTTGCTTAAAAGAAACGGTTTATTTTGTATGAAGATAATGAATAAAAGATAGAATCGGAACTTGCTTTGGCCGTCTTCGGCGAATCGTAAACGAAGTTGAAAAATAAAACTTTCAAAAGATGTTTTCAAGTGGCAATAGTTTAAAGAAAGACCAATGAATTCAAATATTCAAATGGATTAGCTCTTGAACTCTAAGAACCAACTTTTCTTAGGTATATCTAATAGAATCCTAGTTCTGTTTTGTATATATATTAGGGTGGATCGAACATATTTTTTCTTCGAAATCTTTCTCCTGAGGTCTCAAATGTTGTAAATTGATATAAATAAGACATTTGTAAAATTTGAAAGTTCTACGACAACGTCTTAGGGTTGCGCATCGAGATTGAAATCTAGAAATTTTTGAAAACATGACTCTTTAAAAAATCGACCAAAAAATACTTTTCCGAATTATTAGGCTCCCGAGGTTTTAGAAGTTGTAAATAGGTATGAATAAGACGTATGCAAAATCTGTAGGGGCTCTGTCAACTTCTAGCAGTTGCACATCGAGCTTGATATCTATAAATATCTAAAAAATATGCGTGTTTTTATAAAAACATATGTAGAAAGCAAGAATTATATTTTTTAATGAATTAGTCTCGTTAAAAAGTTGCCAGTAACGTTCACAGCTCTTCTCTAGTACAACCACACAATCGTAACTACATTACCCAGGACCCACCTCGTTGATTTGCCTACTATCCGAGTCCTGCCCGTGCCAGCCCAAGCACCCAATTGTTGGAGCATGCGCTTTAATGAATAATGTAAAGCCTGACTTCAAATCAAACTGTGGCATTTTATGTCAAGTGTAATAATCTACATCGTATGAAACCACCATCTGATAGATGGATAGACAAATTTCGGATTGGCTGTTTGCTGGTGTGAAGTTGGCAAATACAGTCTTGCAGATATTTTGTTAGTTTAGAGAACTGCGTTTCTAGATTTCGGATAACGCTTTTGTTCTTTCCAGAATTCGATTACTCGCTACCATCGCTAATGCATGTGAGGGTCCCAAAATCAATGGATTTCGCGTGTCAAACTCTCCCAGATTTCCAGTGAAATTCTTAAAATCAGATGGTGACACATCGCCAAAGTATGTTGAGACAGATTAGATTATCAGCGAGATATGATGTTTGTGGCAAACAGTTGAATGTAATTTGCCGTCAATAAATTTTTCTATGTATGTGATCCATATTACGTGGGTCACATGAACTCTGACGGAACAATTGCGTCTGTACAAATGTCTTTTCACGTACAGTGTTGAGTGCGGATAAGATGAGGTCTAGAAATATTGAAATACCAGAATGTAATGCCACTTAAACATTACTAAAAACATTTAATTTATAATAATAATAATAATAATAATAATAATAATAATAATAATAATAATAATAGTAATAATAATAATAATAATAATAATAATAATAATATTATATACATATATATATATATATATTAGTGTGCCCCCAAAACGAGGTTACACGATTTTTTTTTATCTATCCAAGATAAGTGAGCAATATGAAATTCATTTCTCTGAAATTCATTTTTTCATATGAAATGAAAAAAGTTCCAAAATAAGGTGTGAAAAGAGGCTACGGTAAGAAAAAATTCCTCTCGTTAATTTTGAAAATGTTACACATTTTAATTTGAATACGATCCCGTACATAAAAATTCCAATTAGTAAAATTTGCCCCATACACTAATGCGTTGATGACAAAATTTGAAAATTATATCCTAAAAAGTTTCAGAAGTATGAAGATAAATATATGCGACTCAAATCATTTTTCAATTTCTATCGCATTAAAAAAAGAAAAAAAATCTGCCGGATGATCACATTTCAAAGGTCGTACAGAAATTACGAAAGAAATATTATTTTTTTCACTGAATACACTTTTTTACACTTTTTATCAATAGATTTTATAGTCAAATTCAGATACAGCCCCCAATCATCTTTCTTTATGGATATCTCTGAGACGTTTTGTGATGAAAATCATCAAATAACTGCATGTGGCACATTACTAATTTGAAGTAAAAAGCGTATATATATATATATATATATATATGAGTATATGCACATGTACCTGTACATTCACGTACGGGTATCGTATACAAATTTAAAAAGTGTAGCTTTTTTTGAAAATAACAGAGAGGAATTTTTTCTTAACGTAGCCTTTCTTCCTACTGCATATCGAACATTTTTCTCTTACTTTCTTTCTACTTTATGAACATGTATCATGTAAGAAAAGTATTGTAATCATGAAAAAATTAACTTCAAGATTTTGGTGTATTTTACAAGTTTTGAGGTCCACTGAATTCCTTTATGCTATTTTTACGAGATGTATGTATGTATGTGTGTGTGTGCGTGTGTATATGTGTGTGTCTGTATATGCGTGTATGTGTGTTTGTGTGTATGTGAGTGAACATGATAGCTCCTTAACGGGGCATTCGATTGAACTCAAATTGAGTATATATGATATAAACCACGGTCGAAAGCCCGGTGTAGATTTTGGCGTGCATAGGACTTATATTTTTCCTACAGGGCTACGACAAAAATTTCTTTTACATTACGCCCTATGGGGGAACGTTCATGAAAGTGCGCTAGCGTTTAAACGGTACATTCGATTGAGCTCAAATTGGGTTATATGTTATAAATCACCATCGTACGACCGGTATTGATTTTGATGTGTACAGGAGATAGTTTTTCTACAGGGATACGACAAAGATTTCTTTTACATTATGGCATATGGGTAGACATTGTTGAAAGTGCGCTAGAGTTTAAACGATAAATTCGATTGAGCTTCAATTTGGTATATAGTTTGAATTTTTCATCGATTAAAATTTATTTAAATGATTGGTGATGATCTTAATCGTAAGTGTTCGGAAAGTCGAGTGGAGTCACTCCAGATATTTTTTTTTCATTTTACATTACCCACTTATATCTAATAGATTGAGAATTAAAGCGTGTAGACACCTTTTAGGGACACCTTGTATATAAATATCTAGCAAGGAAAAGACTTATTTTGCGGATAAAAAGGAAAACGGAATTACCTAACCTCAGTACTGTCAAATATTTATTAATATCCTATACATTTACATGCAAACACAGGCATATTTCAAAATAGTTTCATAATTGAAAAGTCCGGTCTTAAAACATTTTAATTGCTTTCATTCATAATTCAGATTTTTTTTACGGGCCGGGCTTTAAGTGAGAACCACGCTTCTCCGTATGAATTTCAAGGCATCTAAATTTGTTTTTTACAGCACGCAGTAGCACACAGGCCTAGGTGTGCTTATGCCTTTTGGAAGGTTTTTATGCAGATGTGTAAACATCTAATGCACGGCCACTTAACACGCTTTACAGTTGGATACTTCAATTAGCGAATCATTATAATTCGTCAAAAAATTTAAATTATACTATGTAAGAAATATGTTTCTTTCAATTTTAAAAATAATTCCTTTGAAGAAGTATTAAATGTATATAATCGGATATAATATATCACTCTTTTAAAATAATCACGGCAGGTTTATGAATATTATTTTTTTATTAGTTATTTATTTTCTAAAATTGAAACAAAATCTAATTTCATGCAGAATTAAACTGCAGAGTTCCAGAAACCTTTTTCTTACGCAAGCAGAAAATATAGAAGATAGAGAACACACCACACAGAATATATATCAAAAACTTTAGTTTAAGGTTATGGGAAGCATAGATTTTTATTTATATTGAATTTATTCAAACGAAAAAAAGCTTTTTTGCTTTTAGATTATTGTGTATATTATTGAAATGAGCAGCTTGATATTGACTTTTTCTTTTTTTTAAGGAATTGTATGATTCTGGGAGTAAATAAAATTTAGTAAAGCAGGATTTGGATTTGCCTGCTTTTAAATATACACTCCCCTTTTTCAAAAACAGAACGAAGAAGTATTTGATTTATATGTTGTGATCAGTGAAGTAAGATTTATTTAAATATTTTTTAAACTGCATATGAAATTTTACTATTATTTTGAATACAGAGTTGTAAATTAAAACCCTGTATTGTTTTACTGTACAAGATTACCACTGCAGATAAAAATTTACTATTTAATTAAAATTTACTGCTAAAAAAGGGGAATTTGAGTATTATCATATAATAGGAATAGTAAATTATGCAATTTCGGTTCATTATTAATCAATTTCCAATTCAAATTTCTTGTGTTGTAATATTACATTTACTTATAAATAAATTTCAAAACTTGTTCAGTTGTCGACAAATTATTGGACACGTACAAAAAAAAAGAACTACAAAAATTAGCATTAGGAAAATTTTACTGTGAAAATTTTATTTACACAAACAGCTTTTGAAAAGTGAAATGATATAGAAGAAGTGATTTAGTTTCAATCGATTAAAGTGGCTGACATTCATAATAAATGCAAGAAAATGCTGTTAAGAGAAAGAAATGTGATTTTAGCTAAAATGAGTTCAATAATTTAGCCAGCACTGTGTGTTGATATAATTATGCATGATGTGGGACTGAAATTTTAAATTTCCAAATATTGCCAACAGAGCAAGCTTTATAATGTTTCCTTGACATAAGAACAACTTTGTCAGCTTTGCGCATAATTGAGTTAAAAGGGTAAATTGAAACTGATGAAACTACTTTCTGACTGCTTTTAGCATGGAAAATTGGCCAGCTGCCAGTAAAGGTGAATCCGAATAAAAAGGTCGGGAACGGGAGATAGTGAGTGGAGCGAATGCCTGTCATCGTCTTCCTTTTAAAATTTTTATCCTTAGTTCAATTGATTTGGTAATATCCTTCTGAATTTCTTGGATGTATTTGTAAACATACTATTCCTAAAGAAAAAACTCACTGGAGCATTGAAGAATATATCGTTTTGAAGTAATTCCGCAAGCGCAGATCTGACTGGCACCCCTAACAACTAATGGACGAGCCCGTTTCCACTTATTAACCGGATGGTGACGTTTTTAACTAATCCGTAGTCGGTAGCCAAACAGTACTTCTGCGTTTCTGCGTAATTAATAAAGTAGCTACCCCCCTACCCAATAATGTTGAATGAACGGATTTTCACCTGCCTGTAAAACTACTTTTTCCTTCTATGAAGTGCATGCGCTGGCAACGCAAGTTAATACTTTGACGATTATTTTCACATTATGGAAGAACAACTGGATATACTGCTTTGGGCTTTGCCGAAAGCGGAAAAAAGTGTACCCTTTGCGATTGTTTCATTTTACTACCCGCAACGTGCCGTTTTATCGAATCGCCAATAGCGTGTCACAAGCGGCTGAGCTGCTGTACAGCCGTTCATACGAGTACGTTTATACGATTACGGTGACCTCCCACATATACGTATTTCAAGGGAACCGCAGAAAAAAAGTCGTATAACTGAGAGTCGTATAAGTGAGAGACCGTCATATAATACAAGTTTAAATTTGTATGTGCATTAATTTTTTTTTTTTAATCTACTACATTAAAAACCTAAGTTTTGAACTTTAAGAACATATTTTAACAAAATTTGTAAAATACATCAAAAAATGAAACATAAAGTTTAAAAAAAAGTTCACAAAGTCGTAGTTTACTTATAGCTATATTTATTTTAAAAGCTTACAGCTAAGAGTTTTTCAAAAAATGAAGTGGTATTTGTCTCTAATCGATTGAAAGAGAAAATGGCTGTTTTTTTTTTTTTTTTTTTTTTTTTTTTTGGTACTTCTTTCGAAGTCTGAAAGCCTTAAGCTATCTAGGGAATAATCATTTTAATTAGCCATGCAACCCCTCTCACGATATAGATTTCATAATTAATATAACAGAAACTTAGATGAAAAATGTTATTCATCATTAATTACACACTTTTATACTAGTGATAACATAAAGATTTTTAAAAAAATGTGCATTTTTTGTACTTAAAAGATCGCAAATTGAATTTCTGGGAAATGTATAATGGCTTGAACCGTTTAAAACGTCATATAAAGGCTGGAGCTCATGAGAGGGCGTTTTCATGAGCTGCAATGATAATTCAATGTATTCATTGAATTAAGCTACTCCGTGACATACGCTTGCTCCATTGGACGTCACTGAACTGTTAATTTGGATTTTTGCGCATGCGTTATTGTTATTGCACCAATGTTTACATCTAGCTGTTCCGTTCTCAGCGTCGAAATATCGTCGATTTTGGTACCGCATACGTTAACGTATTATAGAAATAGATGTTAAGGAAAAGTACCGAAAAATGCATTGTTTGCTGAAAATGTGTTAGGCACTTTTTAAGATCATTATATGTTTGAAATGAATTGAAATTGTGTTTTGATTGCACTCCACGATTGTATTTAGCTTAATTTTTATAATATATGATGTTTGAATTATTTTAACCATAGCATATTTTATAAAACATGCAGTCAGCTAACGAAACTGATTTAGTAGCTGTATGTATAAAGTTTTTTTGATCTGTGGCTCACTCACAAAAAAAAAAAATCAGTGTTACAAATGCCCCGACTAACACTATCGTTATTCACGATCTTTTAAGGGTTGTGTCGAAGAAAAAACTGTGTTTTTAAGTCTTGGTACACAAATTGAAATGAAATAATTATTGCATCAAGGTATCCAAAAAATTCCAGATAGTTCTTCATAAGCTGTTTTACACACTGCAATTAGCGAAAGAGCAAGTGGCTTTTGTGAAATTTTCAGAAAAAATTCTTAAACATGGATCTGAGCTGCAAGGTGTTTCGAAGAGTGACACGCTTTGCGAAAATTTCCGATTTTTAAGATTTTTTTCTAAAAGTTTTGAAACTGACACCGATTTATCATTTATTTCAGTATGTAGTACAGCTTGTAAAGAGACTGTTTCAAAATTTTGAAGTGCCTGGCATAATTAGTTTATTTGTACTTATATACGAAAATCACCTGATTTTTTCCAACGACACCGTTAACAAAGTAAACATTTTCAGCAACTTTAAAAACAAAATCGTACTTAAATGCAGATTAGTATAACCCTTTAACGCGCAGTGTTCCCGCTCTGGGAACACCAAATTCTGACGTTTTGACTGTTGCCAGTCACGAAGACTAGATTTGATTTCTATAAAAATAGTTGCGGGTGACGTAGCTCCACGAGAATCCTTTACTTTTTAGCACGTCATTTCCCGTAAAAAATGGTCACGATTATTTTCAACAGCACTGACATCTGCTGAAAAATGGAAGAATGCGAGAACAGCTGGATTGCCCGATGCTGAAAAAAGGGCCGCCATTGTCATCACTCGACTTAATTACCAGCAATATGGCGGACGATCGAAACGTTCATCGCGTGCCACAGATCTAGAGACGCTTTTTTGACGACAGCCGGCTGTGCGGCAAAGCGTTTCGATCGTCCGCCATCTTGCTGGCAGGTCGAGCGTTGGCAACGGCTGTCCTTTTTTCAGCATTGGGAAATGGTTGTGCCTAAAAGAATTAAAGAAAAGCTGTTAAAAACTTCTTTCAGTTGTCTCTTCAAAAAACAAAACGAAGAGACAACTGGCGATATGTACACATTCAACATAGCGTTACTGCTCTGAATAATTTTTATTCACTTGAGTTGCGAAAAGCAATAAAAATCAATCGCATCAAAATTTAAGAAAGGATAGCTGAATTATACCCACTTATACTTCTTTGGAAAATAACAGAAAAAAAAAAATAAATAAATAAACCCTCCTACGCATAGCCCAGATGCTAACGAACCGTAAGCTTTAACTAAAAGTTGAAATAAAATCTAATTTCATGCAGAATTGAACTGAAGTTTCTGAGGAATCTCGCTAAAGTAAGCAGAAAATATACGAGAGTGTAAAATTGAAAACGGATGCATATATCCGGCGGAGCTGTACTTTTAGGTTATGGGAACAAGGCACGTTTGTTTAAGAATTTATATTTATTCAAACGCGGTTTATAGCTTCGTATTATTGTGAGGTTATAAAACAGGCTCCAGTATATTGTCTATCCTTTGAAAGGACAGCTCTTATATTTTGAAAAAAAAATGTAGTCTTCTGTTATTAGTGCAACACTGAAACATTGCAACACACAAATACTCAGACAGATCTGCAGATATAGTTTTGGTCTTTAGTTTAATAGATTATATTAAACTAAGGACTGAAACATTTGAGGATGAATCATGAAATAATGCAACGGCTGAATGAATAAATAAACATCAAAGAGTAATAAGTTATACAATATAAAGCAATATTAAGTTTCAGTACTTTAAAACATCAACTGTGTAGAGTGAAAAAATGATCAAACAAAATGATTGAAAATCGCATTTGAATATTTAACTACAATTATTTTATATAAATATATATATATATATATATATATATATATATATATATATATATATATATATATATATATATATGTAATATATGTACATATGCATTCGTCGAATTTTGCACATATTCATCTGGATATTTGATTTATATATTTGCATTTAACTATTTTCTTTTTTGTTTGTAAATACTGCATTTTTGACTTATAAACATGATTATACCTTTGTTATCTGCAGATGCTTTATCTTTTATAAGTCACGCCAGTTTGATAGTGACAATATTCCCAAGTATAAATCGGCTGAAGTGTGAAGGTCCAAGGTTTGTACCTTTCGAGCAGGTGTCGACCTAGAGGTCTGGAGTTTTGCTCAGTTTTCTCTAGATGTAACGTGAATATGCGTTAGAACCTCTTAGTAAGTCCTCCGACCAAGGCACACTCAATCCTACAGAGATAGCCCATGCATAGCTTGTCATAACAATACAAACAAATACATGTATAGATATAAATATTGTTATTGATAAATATATTGGAGTTCGAAAATAAAGAAATCTGCATATTTTGCTAACTTTCATGAAAAACACGAAAAATGTAAAACTCCTGCTTTGAAACTAGAATGCTAATATTGTGTGAGAAAAGTACATGACCTTGTGCATGTACATAAGCGAAGCTTGTTTGTTTGTTTTTTGTTTGTGGGAATACGACCGATTAGCTCCGAGTGGGCTCTAGGTCGAAAGGTGGGGTGCCCTCCGTGGGGGTCTTTCTAAGGGGTCCTAACCCGTATTTACGCTAAGTTTCGGAGAAAACCACGGAAAACTCCGAACGGTTAGGTCGACGGACGCGCGATGGGACCCGAACCCGGAATCTACACACTTCGCCCGTCTACCATTTCCAGTGACATAACCACTGTGCCATGGTGAGGCGCGAAGCTTGTAGAAGAACGTTCTTTATAAGCTTGCATGACAAAACTCGAATTGCGTTTGCTCATACCTCGCCGAATTTCTTGGAAGTATTTTTCAAATATTGGTGAAATTCAAATTCAAACAGTCAAAATTAGCAAGTTCCGACGTTGATATGATAATTAAGCAGCAAATCTTTGGTATCTCAGAATCAGATCAGTCTCAAGCCGATGTTAGTAGTAAGTTCAATAAAACGCTCAATGTCGTGCTGACCAACTACGTAAACAGTTTCAGTATACATGGTCTATCAAGAGACGCTGCAGCGAGGTTGGGAGAGGAGCCTATCTCGTGGGCTGAAGGTTGCGGGTTCGATCCTGCCACCCAACATCCCCGTTGGAAGAGGCGTTGTTCTAGGAGGCGAAAGGTTGCGGCTTCGAACCTGGGACCAACCAAAGTCCTAATGCTTGCTAATGGCAATTGGGGCGCGTTAAATATGTCGAGGTCGCAATGTCTTCCAAGTTCCCATACAAAAATAAACCTCCGGGTGTGGCGAAACAAAGCCTCGGGGTCTCCTGCTTGGTATTTCCTTCAAAATTAAGAAACCCTTACGGTATAGCTTCCATCTATCGGCTCCCACTTAAGGTAAAAATGAACTCTTCGGGAGTTCGTGATAGAAATCGACACCCGTTGCAGGTACTTCTGCTATTGAACTCATCAGGATTTGTAGTTGGCGCAAAATGGTAAAAGTAGAAGTGCTTAAGCCTCCATAATCCATGAAAACAAGATTGACAGACAGACATCCCAAGAAAGTGTGTGGGTGTCATGTCGTACAGGTGTCATGACGGCCGAAATAGATCAATATTTGTTCTTTTATGTGAGGATTGATGTTAACAGAATCTCCATTTTCTGAAAAGGAAAGTCCATTGAACATGTTTCAGTCATCATAAAGATCTGAATCCGAATTGCTTGGCAATCGTTCTTTTTACTGACGATTCCGATGGACTTAATTTCATTTTAATAAGTAAACCTAAGTATATTTACGGTAGTTAGAACAAAGACGGACGCACAGATGATCAAGTAAACTGAAGTTATAAACATGTTTAAATTTAAAAGTATTAAAGTACACACATTCTTGGTTTTTCGCAATTTTTCTGCTGTTTTTGTACTTAAAGGTGTTACATAGAACGATTAAACCAATCGAGATGAAAATTTTCTCATTTGTAAAAAAGTAAAATGCAGGAGAAACGCTTTAGTTAGTTTACAAAACTGAAGTCTACCTACTTACCTATTTTTATCAACTTTGGCGACGTAAGTGTCGAAACGATCACCTGGACATTTTCTCCGATGTACATTAAATTCAGTATGTAAAAAAAGTAATTGTGAAGAGCAAGATTCAGAGCATATTTCTGTCAGTGATATTTTTACAGAGAGGTTTGTGCATCCAGTATTGTAGTCATCACATTATTCATAAGAAACTTCGAGTAACATTCGAATTTCATACAAATATTCGTTGTTTCATCTGCCACGTTGTAAGTACACTCTGTGAGCAAATTTATAATTTCGTTCTAATTTTAGGTTTACTCTTAATTATAGCTATTTTGATTAAACTGAAATAAGAATTTATTTCATATCGCATTTTATTACAATTTATTTTTTAAGTAATTGTTAGCAAGCTCAGAAGATTATTCTATTTCAATGTATTTATGTATCTATATATACTATTCTCTCTGTTCTAGTTTGAACTTTATTATAATAAGAATCTGATTTCGAAAAATTCTAATTTAACTATTTACAATTAACTTTTTTAAAAGCAATATTATGCATATGCGTAATTTCATTTTTTTAGTATTCGTGACATTATTTAAACGCGACAAAAAATTTTCTTGCGCTGAATTAATTTAAAATAACAAGAAATTTCCCTATTCGTTTACAGGCAACTGACAGCGGCATAACTTTCCACAAGTACCGACCAAAATTGCAATCTGAGACCCTAAAGGCGACTTTGTGCTGCATAGAGGCTTTTACAGCGATAATTAAAATCAGAGCGTCAGTTAATCACTACGGTAATTAGTTCGCTTTAATTAACATATTCTGTTACACGCTTTCTTGAAAACAAGAAAAAATGGAAGCGAGTGATGAATGGATTTTTACAGTGAATAATAGCTTTATATGATAACCGGGCTTAAGTTGCCGAAAATGCATCATAAATTACATGGTTGAAGAAGACAACAGACAAAAATATGCTTAAAAGAAACTAATTTATAGTCTGAATAATTTATGTGATTTTGTAGAGTTTTAGATGATGTAATTTATGTGCTTTTCAAACATATATCTGAAAATAGTAAATGTCTGAAAAAAAATTAAACGTAAATAAATAACTTTATTTCATCAAAGGCGATTTACTATACGTAGGCTGATTCACTCTAATTTTACTCTAAATGATTTTATTCAATTCTAATTGTGTTGTGTGCTTTGTCATAGTACAACACCGTCAGAACTAGATATAAACATTTTTAAAAAGATCATTCTGGCTCAATAAGACTTGAATTTCCATTGAAATTTAGGAGCTCTGTAGAAATGTAAGTCTAAAAGCGACCCGTACGTTGCATAGTCTGAACGTAAAGCGATCAGACCAGCTGGATGCCGAAGACAGACGGCCGTATCTGGTTGCCGAAGGTGGCTAGTATTTACAGGAAAAAAAATACTATTAAATTATTACCACTTGTCGCAAAATGATAAAAGAATTCCATAATACTAACAATATTTTATACAATTTTATCCTTAAATTTGATATTTTAGAAACAAATAAAAGCAGTTGAAACTTTTTATTCCTATTTATCACACGCATAAAAAGATATTGCAGGTTTAATAATAAATAAAGAGTAACCATTTATAAAATTCCACTATATAATTATGCATTTACATCTTTTACAATTTTGAAACTAGATTAGGTGCCTTGCTGTTTTGGAAGGTCTTTGGCAAGTTAAAAAAACAAAGAAGGAAATTTGGAAATTGTTTCCAAATATTTCATCCATTCTTCCAAACATGCAACCTCATGCAACCATGCAATATCACTTCAGTATAAAGTGCACAAAAGTTAATATTAAGATGTAACTTATGGATATGTTTATTATTCCGAAAACATAAAAAGTGAATAGAAAGAAGGAAAAGAAAGAAAATAGAGAAGTGAGGAACACATATTCAAGAAACATCAAAATTTCTTGGGGGAAGGCGAGGGGAAAGGAAAAACAAAAAAAAAGTAAAAAATAAAATAAAATAAGGAAAGGAAAAAAAAGTACTGGGACACAAAAAATCAATGGAAACATAAATTTTATAAAAGTAAAATTTTGCTGAAGAGTATGAAAACCTGCTGTTAATAAATTGAATAACAAGCATGAAATGCATTATGTGCTATTTACAATTTTGTTCTAATAAAATTATCATTTTGTGAGTGTTTTTTCAAGTACACTATATTTTTTTTACATTTTTATTTTAGACATTTTAAAAATTTTAAATTTAGAAATACCAGTCAGAACTTGTCATGAGCCAAATTAAATGATCCTATTAAATATTTTAATCACTTGAAAGTTTATAAAAAATGCTAAATGTTACATTTCTACCTTACACTTTTTCCAGTTATATTTTTTATGCGAATAATATGACAGGAAATGAAGAATTTTGTAGTGTTTTTTTATTTGTTTTTAATTGAAGTAAAATTAGAGCTGTCGAAGCTTTTTTGTGGTAATAAAAACTTAAGAGTCTTTTTTTAATCACTAAAGTAATTCCCCATAATTAGCATATTGTTTTAAGAAAAAAATAATAAATAAAAAATAAATTTCACACACACACCCACACACACACACACACACACACACACACACACACACATATATATATATATATATTATAGTGGATTTTTTTCTAAATTGTAAAATTCGATAATTGTAAAACAGTAAAAACAAATTTCCAAAACATTTTCACAAAATTTTCGTGATTAGTATACTTTTTTGATAGTTTAAATACCAATTTAAAATATTTACCTTTAAAAGTGAAGTTGTTTATTTAATTTGAAATGCTAAACAATGTTACTTGAGTTAGTAGTTTTTCAAGACTGGATTTTTAAAACGAATCATATTATATAATTAATCAAAGTTAAGTTATGTAAATAGTTTATGCGTTATTCTTTGTGATATTATGACAGATAACAATACATAAGCTTTGACCTCTAGCCGCTTAAATTTAAATTCCTTAGTTCATTTAATTTCTGATAGCCTTTACTATAGTAATTAAAATGTCAGATTTAGTTTTAATCTCTGAAATAATTAATTCATTTCATTAGCATATACAATTACAATTTAATTTTAAACAAAAGATGACTGCAGGAAAATTAATTTTAGTAAGATTATTTATTTATTCATTACCTAAACTTTCAAAATTATTTAGCAACTTACATTGTTAATCAGTAAAAAATGTTGTTCTGGTAGAGTTATTAAAGATCAGCTTATTTCATATGCATGAATATTTAAACTCATGTTAGCAATTTCTGATTGTGTGGTATACCAGAGGCGCTGTTAGCTGATGTTAAAATGTCAATGCTTGCGGTCAACATATACAACATGCATGCATATGCATCCATATGCATGTATGTGCAACATGCATACATATGCGTTCAACATATACAATATGCATGCATGCATATGCAATATGCATACATATGCATTCAACATATACTGACAGAACATATACAACCTATAGGTTGTATTTGTTAGTCAGTGAATACTTGTGTCTTTCTCTTCAGCATTGATGTCTGAAAAGCAAGTGAAAAACGCATGCATTGACTGATAAACTGTAAAGAAGGGAGAAAATATTTGACCCGGAAAAAGAAAATCAGAGATTACGCAACATCGGAAAGTCAGCGAATAAAAAGAGCATTTTGACGATCCCAGCATCCAGGGGTTAACCTCCCTCTGCTTGACAAGCAAGCCGTTCTCGAAATGTATAAGTATGGAAGAAACCTCTAAGAAACAAACAAACAAGCTCTCTGATTTATGTATTACATAGCATTTATGTACATATTATCTCTTTATATAAAATTAATCAGTCTTTAATTATGTCATTTTAACGGTAATCACTCTGAAAGGTGATCAATTGAGCTAAAGGATAATTATTTTGATGAAAGATTCATTTCAGACACCAATTTAGCAAATAAAAAAGACATATTTTTTTAGGTTTGGACGGAATGAAAGAAAAAGAATTCAAAATTTATACTATTTCCAAGCGTGGAGGATAACATAACCATTTAGTCTTAATGCTTCACAATTTTGTTACGATTTTGACTTTCTAAATAAATGCAGTTTAAGGAAATAAAAGAAAGCAATCTTTGTGGCACCAAAACGCAGTAGAATTTATTCATTATTTACTTATTAAAATTTAATATTTTCATTAACATGTTGCCGGCAAATAAACAATGGATCGAAGGCTATATTTTTGCACTTTAGGCAGAGAAATACTCGTACTTGATTTTTTTTTTAAATTTGAGATCATGGTCTTAAGATTTCGTCATTAAAATGAGTAACGTAACTAATAAATTGAAAAAAAGACGATAACGTTTTACATCATAGCTGAAGTCGAATCTCCTGCTCTGAAAGAAAATCAAATCTCCCAAAGAACTATCGCAAAATCTTTAAACATCTCTATAGGAGTGATTTTTTACCGTATGCTAGAGATAAAAAAAGAAGCAGAAAAGGACAAAAATGTTAGTTCACAGAAAAGAAAGAAACTTTTGCTAAAAGTTTTATGATTATTATTAAATTATCTTATAATGGAAAAATTAAAATAAAAACAGTCGAAATAAATGTCAAACTGAACTTGTGATTACTACTAGAAATATGTTTTAACACCTGATTTCAAGGAATATATTCGATCCCTTTACCCAGCCGATCTTCATTGTGTTAAGTTTCATCAAGATAAAGCTGCCAGATATACCTCTAAATCTACCGCTCTTTTCTCTGAAAAAATAAAAAATGAAACAGGAACTCAGGCTTTGTGGACCACACAAGTCCTCGAAGTATTGCTGTGCATTTGGACTTTTAAAACAATATCTTTATAAGCGTCATCCCAAAACATTCTATAGACTATGGAAGAGTGTAGTGGAAGCATGGAGCAAAATCAACCTTCATATTTTAAGAAAAGCACTTTTCCTTAGCAATGAAGATGTACATGACATTTTAAGCATGAGAATTATCAGATCTGTCATACCATTGAAAAAATCTTACCGTTGTTTTTATCTAAATTATTAGAATTGTTACAAAAATGCGCAAACACCCTGTAGTTTATTAGGAGTGAAAATGATTTAACGCAAATGCTAATTTTCTCTTATCTTAAAAATCGTTTCAAAAACTATAAATCATTCGATATATCCATAAACAATCTGGTTGAAAACAGTTGTCCAACCATTTGCTCTTTTGTGATATCATTTATATATATAAAAAAAGTGTAAAATGTTAGTTAGTTACTTAGTTTTCGTCTCACCTAGCTCCTAGACGGGCGATCCTAGACCTACCAAATCTTCTGTGGAAATTCTCCAAGACGGTCTCCCGACGGGTCCCAATGGGTCCCGACGTACCTCGAAGCATTTTTTCGAAATTCCAATTGGTTTAGGAGATCTCGATAAAAAACCTATTGCAAATTTCTAATTTTGCTCTCGCCATTTCGCAATTGTAACCCTGCAGTGGAAAGAGGGAGAATTTAGGTTGTCTAGGTTGCCATAATTGGCAAGTTTATTAAATGATTCAGACTCTTGAAGTAAAGATAAAAGAATAACGATTTTTTTTAGATTAAATTATTTGTAAGGTTACTTTTTTAATTCAAGTATCGTGGGCATGTGAAATCAGAGCAGAAATGAAATGTTTTATACTCAAAAGAAAAATAGTATTTGGAAATTTTCCGAAACTAAAATGTGTAACTTTTTAATTTGGCGAAAAATAAAATGGTTGATGTTCGAGTTTGAGGATCGTCTGCTGCTTCGATTATGAATACACCTGAATAAGTTTTGAGAAAATTTCGCTCAGTTCGAATTGAGCATTTTTCTGTGCAGCTTTTTCCCATCAATTTCTAATGTAGTACATGCAGAAAAAGGATGTTAGAAATATCAATTTTAATTTTGTTTAATCACACTCATGAATAATGATATACTTTCCAACTTAATGGAATAAGCAAAAGAAAATAGGGAAGACCCATCTATTATAATACGCTTTTAATATATAGCGCTTTAGTGTCTTTTTTAAAATCTGAAAGTGTTTCATAGTTTTTTTTTTCTTTTCGTTTTTTGATAAAGGCCAATATATCCAGAAGCTCTTCAGAATTAATAGAGGACGAAAATAATTTATACCTTTTTGTAGGTTTTTATCATTAAACCCCATCTTAAGCATAGCATCGGGGCGCCGGCTTCGAAGGGGCATCATTTCGAACTCAAAACCAAAGTAGAGCATAAAAGGGGCGTCTTTTTTATATAAGCAGGGGTCGACACTTACCGTAGGGCCACTCCTATTTGGAACCATCTTAATTTTAAATTCCATTTAGAATCTGAAAGATTTCAGTGCCAAGGAAGCCGGTGAGGAACGGGATTCTCTCCGAACAAGATTTATTAAAATGGCGAACCAACTGGTCGCCGGAGGCGGCTTGTTCTTAATAAAACTTACTGATTTAGCTGACACACTGAGAAATTGCATCTTTACTTTTTACATGTGGAAAATTATGTTTCTTGTTCATATGTACTCTAATTTTTATTTTTTCACTTCTTCTATAATTCTTTAAACTAGTATCATATATACACCATTCGCTTGAAAAAAAAATATGCAACACTGTACTGTATATATATATATATATATACACGTATGTATGTATATGTATACATATTCTTTTTTACTAATTAAGTGCAATATATATAAAACGAAATATATCTCTTGCTTATAAATGTACGTTGTCAAAAATAATTGCTACCCTCAAAATTTATTGTACAATTATTTATTTCTTTTTAACCTCATCACTTTTTTTTTTCCTTGCATTTTTTATGGTAGATTCGGTTATCTTTTATGATGGAAATGGATTAGAGTATTAATTACCAGGACTTGCCTCTGAATTTGTAATCCAAGACCAAATGGGAAATTGGAGGCGGGCAGGCTTTTACAACAGTAATTAAATCTTCACGACTGTTAATCACTGCGGTAATTAGCCCCTTTAATTAACATATTGTGTTACATGTTTACTTAAGAACAAAAGAAGATCTGAGGGCGATTAATTTTTAAGAGTGAACGATCGTTTTATATCCTATCTCGAATCGCGTAATGTCGAAATTACGAAATAAATTATGACTGAGGGGAAAATTGCTTTATGAATTATATATGTGCGTTGAAAAGTGCTATTTATTTTTAGTATCAGAAGAGTAGAAGAGTATAGAACAAGTGATTTCTTCTCTCGACAGTATTGTATAGAGTATTTTAACATTAACTCGAAAACTGATACATTTCGAATAAAAAATGCTCAAAAATAATTCCTTTATTTTTTTTTATTTTTAGAAAATTGGAAGAAAGGTAAAAACGAACAGAATTCTAGTGTTTAGTACTGTGGCTATATGTCAGTCAAAATGTATCAAAAGTTAAATATTGTTGCAATAAACTCCACTACGTTTTCGGGTTCGTCTCTTATAAGTCCAGTGTGGATGGAACGTTCTAGCGGATTACTTGTCAGTATGAACACCAAATTTAATTGATTTTGGAACTTCGAATAACAATCTGCTACACACAATTCAAGGAAATTAAATAGCAGGAACTTAATTTATAACAGTCAGCTTAATACAGAAGGTTACTCAGATGCTGAATTTAACACGCAACAAAATCCTTCCACAGGCTTAAGTTCATTGGAAGCTCTCGAGGAAAATCATCATCAGTTCCTCAGGATTCAACAATGAAGAATTCAGGAGCAGCATTTAAAGACAAACTTAACAACATAAGCGAAAAAACGTCGCTTATAAAACCGCAGTGCAATGAGCACTGCTTCATTGCAGAACTAACGCTCCTTTATTCAGAACAGCGGTCTACAGAACAGAACTTCTTGAGCGACCCCGCATTTTTATATCTCTCGTCGACGTTGCTGGAGCTTTCCACCAGGTTCCATCCCCTGATAAATCTCATCCAATCTCGAACTTTGACTGCAAATAGACATGTAATTGAATAATACTAGTCTTCTGCTTAATACTGTTGTTGTTGTTGTTTCTAATGCCCTCTGGTAGCCACAGAAGTGCCAGATCCTCCATAAGAGACGGCGAAAGGCGAAGGGGGCAGCTTCCATGAGAGTGTGCCCCGTTAGAGGAAGACTGTCTTAGTACGTAGTCCCCTATTTTTGAACCAATTTCAGAAGAGGAAACAAACCTCCCATTAGCGTACATGGTACCACAACAGTCGAGCTGAGAGGGAGTTGACCCTCCCAAGCACAACCCAAGCTGGATTCTGCTTCACATGCCGGGTTCTTATGGGAATGACTACGAGATACTTCTTTCACAATCTTCGCCACAGTCTAAAAAAAACTAAAACTCAATTAAAAACTTTGTGTACACAGTCACAAGGGAAGGCACAATAACTCCACGAAAACAAACAAAACCAACTAAGCTGCCCCCGTGAGCCATAGTTGTGAGCTGGAGCGATAGCGACATTTAACGAATATGGAGATCACCGATTTTGAAACTCATTGGCTGGCTGGAAGATAAGGCCGGTTACGTAACATATCGTGATTTTCAAACGAATATAAACGTGAAGCAGACCATATTAGCCATGGTTTTTCGTTCCCAGTTGGTGGAAAAGTATAGTTAGAACTTAAAAAACTAAAAAGAAAGCAAATTTTTCTAAAATTTGAGAAGATGGCCTGTTTTGCAACTAGACGACACATATGTTAAAAGTAAGCCGTGGGCTGGCTCTCAATTGTATGCTTCGATTAAAACCAAGGAGGATGTGGCGAGAATGGTGATTTTGGTGATAATACTTGGTATTTAATGATCTGAAAATTAACTTAAATTATCTCAGGGAAAAAAAGAAATTACGGCAAAACAAAGCACCCTCTTTCAAACGATTATAAAAATTATGCCAAAAACATTTAATGACTTGCTAAAAAAGAAAAAAAACGGGAAATTTGTTAAATACGTTTCCTTTTCCTGTATTGTACGTTCCATATGTCGAAAGCATGTACAATAGAAGAATACAGCAAACGCTATGTTTATTACGTAACCTGTAAAAAATGTATACAGAAGTTTCGAAATAGTTGTTACAATTTCTTCTAACAAAGAGTGGAAGAGCAGAAATTTAAGGGGATACTATGAGCCAAGATGGTTCAGAATTTCACAGCAATGTGGGGTCGGAAACGTAGTCCTCATGTACCTATTAATAATCATTTTGGAATAATAGTGAACTTCCTGACTATGGTTTGTCAGAAACTAACGGATCTTTCACAAAAAGCACTTGATTAAAATTGATTAGTAAAGTAGGGATTATACAAAAATTACAAGATTGATTATACAATGATTACAAGATTGATACCAATGTGCAGCTTAGTGGTTAAAGTCACTGACATTGGTATATGGCTCAAGTGGAGGAACAGGGTTTTGTACTCTCGCGGGGCCGTCGGTCTAGTGATCTGGAGTTTTGGCGGTTTTCTCCAGATGTAACTTGAATCCTCCCTAGATACCCAGAAAAGTCCTCCCCCAAGGCATTTTCCCCTCCCCCCTTGTGTTTGTCCTTTCTCTGACGTGTATTTATAAGCGGTTCCTCGTGAACAAGCACACAAATGCGAATACCTATTCCAATACAACAACAATACACAAGGTTCATTATCGAAGTGATTATTAGCAGGTAAATGAAAATAACGTTTCCGACCCCACACCTTTGTGATTCTAAACCACCTTTGTTTCCTCTACCACCACTTATATTTTTGCGCGGGAATTTCGAAACACCCTGAATATGAATAAGGATAAGCTACGAACCTTTACAAAATTTTCAGTTAAGTAAATTAATAAAGTGTGGAAAAAATTGCGTTGTTTTTTTCGCATAATTTTTTAGGAATTAATTTTGAATCGAATGCAGTGAAAGATGAAACATAATTAATCCATAAAAATGTTTATACCAATCCCGAGAGGGGTGTGATTGAAAATAACATGCTAAAACATCGTTCAGAAAATCGCGAAAAGTTTGTACTATTTCCCATGTAAAGAGAGAAATTTCTGTCTTTTTTTTTTTTTTTTTTTACTTACCCTAAAGTTCTGGAGAAGAAAAAAAAAACGTTCTTTTGAATATTTCTCGGCAATATGGGAGAAACGAACATTCCACCGGTGATATAGTTGACTTAAATAGCTCTCCCCGAAATTAGAATGGGAAAGAAATGGCCGCCTTTCGAAAACAGAACCGCCCCGTAATAGGTTACTTATGGTCGCCTATTTCTCATCCGGAATAGGCTATAAAAGGCGACCGCTCCGCAGCCTTTTTCTCTTTTTAAAAGCAGTCGGCGCGATTTATTTAGATCGCTCGGTTTTTAAGCTTCCGCCTTTTTTAAAATGCGCGGCAATAATTCAGGTGCTGAGATCGAGAAGATAAAAGTTTGGAATTCACTTTCGGATATTTTTTTTTTTTTTTAATAAGTAGAAGATATCTTTCTTTTTTTATTATTTAACTCGGCAATGCTCGTGCAGGGTATGATATACCCACCACGCTTTTGTTTTAGTCCTTCCTAATTTTTTTTTAATGGATGAAACCTCGTGTAGTTGACTCTACGGTCATAAACTTGAAGGGGAGGAATTTGTTTTGAAATTCTTCCTGTAGGTTTTTGAATATCTCCCCGTGGGCTGTAATATACCCTGCGCGAGTACTTCTGCTGTTGTTTTCAGCTACCTTCTGTTTTCGATGTACCTTCCTAACATTTTTTTTTTTTTAATTGATGAGGACTGGTGCAGCTTACTTGGATCATAACCTTCAAGGGGAGAAAACTTGTGCTCGAACTTTTCAAATATTCTCTAGTTCTGAGTATTTGTACTTTTACATAGTTCTTAGAGTAGTATTTATAAATGTATGGTTACAGTTATATTTATTTATTTATTCATTTCTTACCTCATAAGTAACGGTTTTGCGGCGAAAAACATAAAAAAAACACTCTTGGATATGAGATACCTTCGCGAGTAATTCCGTATATTTTTTTCGCGCAAGTAATCCCGTGATATAAATTGTTTTGTGCATAGATTATATGTATTTAAACTTGAGAAGTTTTTATTATTAGATAAAATTTGTCTTTCGCAATCCACTTCAAATCTTCTACCCTTCACGCTTATCAGGGTTGTTATCTCTTGGTGATATTTTGAAGAGTTTTTGCTTTTAAAAGCATAATTTTTGAAGTAGTATTTTTATAGTTGTTTTTTTTTTTTGGGGGGGGGGGGTTCTAATTGTTCTTATAAATTTTATCTTTGTCTGAAACAGTTGTAGCTCACAGTGAGGCTTCTTTAAATTTTTTGAAATCGAACAATAACAGTTTTATTTCCCTGCCATAACCTGATCTACAATTTGAAAGAAAAAAAAAATTACTTAGAAATGGGAGACAAGAAAAACTTAAAAGCTTTTATTAAGATTGCATTTTTTCTCTCATATTTGTCTTTTAGCATGGTTACCGTACTGCATACTGCTAATCATTGGCAGTAATGGCGCGAATAGCATTGATCGGGGGAACTGTAAGTTAGCGTTCAATGATTTCTTTAAAAATTCAAATGTGAATTTTAGATTTAAAATGTCCTCCATCTGAAAAAACCCTCAAGTTTTACTGAGTGATTGTACTGGTCACTAAAATGAAAAATTGTAGGCGGAGACTAGTCCATGGAATTTCCTTTGCAGAACTAATTGACACTTGTCGGCTAAAGTGGAGGAGGTTCATTTTTGCATACATGTGATTCTTTTAAAAGAATTGTCATTCCAGTTCTGTAAAGATGAAATTCGTCAGCATTCATCAGGAATGGTCAATTTGACTTGTCCCTCTACTGTTATTTGTAATTTACAAAGTCGTTATTTCCCCATGCTCTACGATTTCATTTTTCACATTGCATGTAACTTTCTAGCGGTATGTTTTTTCCTTTGAAACGACTTCAAAAACGCGGAGGTTATCGATTTGTTGAATTCGTTTTTACTGTTTGTATGTATGTTTAGCAAGTGCAATTTCGATAACTGTGTTTCATTTGAATGGGGTTACTGTATGAGAAATGTGTTAGTTGCAGCGGTCGAAGGGAGTAAGGGACGAATTGCACCGCTGATGAATTTAATCCACCAGCGAAATGGGAGGGAAGGGACAATCATACTGGAACCCTACTTTCTCACAAAGGGCCAGAAATAGCATACTTTCGAGAGTTCGCCTACAACGATGGCAGGACCCAGTGATGTTTTTTGGGGTCTCGCAAAGGTCCAGTGGTAGCATATTTTCGAGAAAACCACTACAGCGATGGACGGACCCAGTGATGTTTTTCGGGTCTCGCAAAGGGCCAGCGGTAGCATATTTTCGAGGGGGGAGCAATATAACAATTCCGGTGCAACTCGCCCCTTTATTTGATTTATTTGCGGGGGTGCAACTGACCATCGTCCTCTGTATATATGGTCTCATATTATTCTGGCGAAGTACTTATGGTATCTTAATTTACAAAAATTGGGAAAATACATGTTTAAAACCATAGCCTAAATTCTTGAAAATAAAGAAGTGTGGATGTGAGTGAAACGCCGTCAAGGTTCAGCTTTTTCGGCAGTTTATCTTCATGTTTGGCATAAAAAGCATGCTCCAAGACTAAATCCATTTTGCTTATATATACCATATTTGACGAGAAATTGTCAAAACTTAGTATTTACTATGGTAGTTTTATATGATTAAAACATCGGAAAAACCATGCTTTTAAACCATCACCGAAAGCTTTGGTTTCCAAGGAGGAGCTGCAATCTGAAGAGCTAGGCGTCAGGTGACCAAAACGTCGAAATTGAGTGTTAGGAGCGCTCACCAGGTTTTCAAGAAACTGGTGAAGGCGACGATAAGATAAAAACTCTTCAGAGAATCTAATAACATATTGATTTCAGTGACTTGCAGTTCTATTCATTTAAATCACTTGTGAGCAGAAATCAATAGCTAAATAAAGCAAATAAAAGTATCAGGTGCCTTTTTATATTTATAAGGCATTGTTGTAACGAATGTCTAGCATTTTGTTACAGATCTTCATTTAGGTTTAGCCTATTAAAAATAAAAAACTCAGTACTATCAATGTATTTATAAAATAACTGGCTACTAAAACTTTTTAGATTTACTTACAAAAACAAAAAAATATCTGGAATGACTCCACTCAACTTTCCGAACACTTACGATTAAGATCATTACCAAGCATTTAAATAAGTTTTAATAGATGTATAATTCAAACATATATACCAAACTGAAGCTCAATCGAATGCTCCGCTTAAACGCTAGCCCATTTTCAAGAATTTCTCCCCATAGGCCATAATGTAAAAGAAATCTTGGTCGTAGCCTTGTAGAATAACTATAAGTCCTATACACATCAAAATCAATGCCGGCCTTACGATGATGGTTTATAATATGTATACCCAATTTGAGCTCAATCGAATGCCCCGTGGAGGAGCTATCGTGTTCACTCACATACACATACACACATACACACACACACACACACACACACACACACATACAGACATACATCTCGTAAATATAGCATAAATGACTTCAGAAGACCTCAAAACGTTTCCATACCCCAAAATATCGAAGTCGAATTTCTTTCATAATTACAATACTTTCCTTACATGGTACATGTTCGGAAAGTAAAAAAGGACTTCGGAGGGTGCCTATGATTTTTTGAGGTGAGCCGCAACCACAAAACTTTCAAGGCTTTAATTTAGAAACATCTGCTGCACATAGGGATGGAAGCGAGGCGAGAAGTGACCCAGGCAGTGTCGTAGTTAGGATCATAAGCACGTCCCTTACAAAATTTGAATTTTTTGCACACAAGACTTATTTACAGAGAAGAGAAATATCACAAAATCCAACGAGTGTTGCGCTCCTAGCATCCGCACACCTGGCCAGTCCTTAGCTCCGACCTTGGACCCTGGTCACTAGAGATGAGTTAAGGACATATATATATATATATTTTTTTTTTTTTTGCCCGAGCCCGAGGACTTCAAATCCGAGCCCAACCGATATTATTTAAGTCGGAAAACGAACCCGAAATTTCAGCTAATCTTATAAATAAAAATGAAATTCTGTTTGTTTGTTTGTTTGTTTGTTTGTTCGTTTGTTTGTTTGTTTGTTTGTGGATTTGAGTTGTATACAAATCCACAAAAATGGACCTATCGGCCTGAAATTTTGCACAGATATGTAAAATAATATAGAATAAATCATAGTCCACTTTAAAACTTTGAAAGTCCACCCGTTCCCGGAATTTAAGAGATTTTTTATGTTCTCCACGCAAAAATCTTTCCGTAATTGTAACCCCTGTAGTGAAAAAAGTGTGAAATAAGGATCGTGGTTGCCATGTGTGGCGATTTTTCCGAATAAGATGTTTTAAATTCTCAAAGTAAAAATAACAGAATAATAATGTTTTTTTTTTGTTAGTTTATATTCGTTAGGTTATATTTTTTTTAATTATAATATCGTGTGCATGGGAAATCGGAGCAGGAATGAAATGTTTTATACGCAAAACAATAAGAATTGAAGATTTCCGAGGCTAATATGTTAAAATTTTTTAGTTTGGCGAAAAAATAAAATGGCTCAAATGCCGAGAGTGTGAGTTCTAGCGGTTTGCACAGTTTCAGGCTTGGCGCAATTTACTGAGAGCTTAAGGAAACGGATTTTTGAAAACAAGTGCAATGGTTTTATTAGAATACAGCGTTAAATTTTAATGATCCGTGCGAAAATAATGCAGTTATTAAGGGATTTCAAGCGATCTATCTTCAGCATTCTCGCGATTTTGAGGAGGATTCTAACGCTTGGCGCTATTTATCGTAATTTAATCGTCTGCTATTTGGGTTATGAATACACCTGCGTGTAAGTTTTTGAAATTTTCATTCAGTTGGAAAGAAAGGATGTTAGAAATATCAATTTTAATTTTGTTTAATCACACTCATGAATAATGATACACTTTCCAACTTAATGAAAGAAGGAACAAAAATAGGGAAGACCCATGGATTATAACTCTTTTTATATATAGCACTTTAGTGCGTATTTAAAAATCTGAAAGTGTGTCAGATTTTCTATGATTCTAGCGCTTGGCGCAATTTAATGAGAGGGTATTTTTTAAAACAAGCGTAGGTTGTCTTATAAATAAAAATGAAATTCTGTTTGTCAATTTGTTGATTTGGGTAGTATACAATTCCACAAAAATGGACCTGTCAGCCTGAAATTTTACACAGATATGTAAAATAATGTAGAATAAATGATAGTCCACTTTAAAACTTTGAAACTCCACTTAAAAATGTTTTCCTCCTGAATGGTTCTCTTAATTTCCGTTCCCGGAATTTAAGAGATTTTTTATGTTCTCCACGCAGAAAGCTTTACGTAATATTAACCCCTGTAGTGAAAAAAGTGTATGAAATAAGCATCTTGGTTGCCATGTGTGGCGATTTTGCAGAATAAAATGTTTTAAATTCTTAAAGTAAAAATAAAAGAATTATAATGATTTTTTTAGTTTATTTTTTTAGGTTATTTTTTTTATTATAATATCGTGTGCGCATAAGAAATGAGAGTAGGAATGAAATGTTTTATACGCAAAACAATGAGGATCGAAGATATCCGAGACTAATATGTAATTTTTTTTTAGTTTGGCGAAAAAAAATGGCTGATAGGCCGATTTTTAGAGAGTGAGTTCTATCGGTTTGCACAGTTTTAGGCTTTTTGGCTCAATTTACTGAGAGCTTAAGGGAATAGCATTTTTGAAAACAAGTGTATAGGTTTTCTTAGAATACAGCATTAAATTTTAACTATCCGTGCAGAAATGATGCAGTTATTAGGGCATTTCAAGCGATGTAGCTTCAGAATTCTCGCCAATTGAGTACATTGATTTAACTTGGGGGAAATCCGCCAAATTTCAGAAAATTGAAATCTTCGCATTTAGTACATCGAGGTAACGATGAATAAAACATGTTATAGTTGATAATTTAAAAAACGCGGCTGTATTAAGGGATTCCACTTTTCAAATAAATGCCTGGCGGTCGAACCATTTCCCATTTTGATTGCTGCTAAGTCAATGCTTCGAATGATTCCCTGAAAAAACTCTTGCAAAATGGCGTATGCTGGCACTTTGGCGAGGCTTAGATTTGAAACTGGATTTTACTTGAGACTGGTATATACGTAGGGTTGCCAGGTCGCCAAACCAAATAGCCGGACAGACCAGCCAGTTTGGCCGGACATTTGGGTAAGAAGGCCGGACAGCCTACAATATTGAGAATTTTGTCTTAGTATTAATAGGTACGACAAAAAAAAATTGTATGTAAAATCATGCTTTTTTGATTATTACCATGAATCTTGTTAAATTCTAATGAAATATAATTAACACCGAATGCCATATCAGTTCAAGTACTTTATTACTAATCAGCCAAAGTCACCAGTCAAAAGCCGGACACCGTTCAGTTTGGCCGGACACGCAATCAAAAAGCCTAACTATGTCCGGCTTTATCCGGACGCCTGGCAACGCTATATATACGTATAATAAGACTGGTTATAGATAAAAATGAATGTTGATATGTGTGTAGGAGGTTGAAAAACTCCAGCACCGTTTCACCGATCACCATGAAATTTGGTTCACCCAAGTCTTTTATCATGGAGAAGGTTTTTATGCTATCCGTTTTCCTCTAACTTTTCACTAGGTGGCGCAGCAGAACGTCGAATTTTATTCCGTTTAGCCGTTTGCTATGCGAATATCGTCCAACCAATTTCGATGAAATTTGGTATACGCGAATATTAGAACACGAGAATATTTTTCACTATCCATTTGCTGTAACTTACCGCTAAATAGCGCTGCAACGCATCAACTTCTATACCGTTCGACCGATCGGCATAAAATTTTTTATACTTACACATTTGAGAACGAAGAATATATTCTAACTGCTTTACTTTTGATGTTACTCACCACTAGATGGCACTGCAATGCATTATTATTTTAACTCGCCACTAGATGACGCTGCAGCAGGCCAAATTTTTGACCATTCAAACGGTGGCTATGAAAATCAGTATACATAGCTATTTGAACAATGAGAATATTTTGGCGTTATCCATTTTGCTATAACTCGCCACATGACGGCGCTGTAGCAAATCATTACTTTAATTAACCACTAGATGGCCCTGCAGTGTATCACTTCTTGACTGTGCGAATGATCGCTATGAAAATAGGTATACATAGATATTTGAACACGGGGAAGAGTTTGGCACGATCCATTTTCCTATAACTTGACACTAGATGTCGCGTCAACACATGAACTTCAAGACTATTCAGCCGATCGTCATGAAAATTCGTATACATTGATATCTGAATGCGAAGAATATTTTTGCCGTATCCGTTTTGCTAAAACTCGCCACTAGATTGTGCTACGCCGCATCGCCTTCTGCACCGTAAAAACGATTGCCTTGAAATTCAGTATGCATGATTATTGAAAACAATTTAACGCGATATCCATTTTGCTATATCTCTTTATTACAATAAATAGTAATCACAGCAAATATTAATATCAAAAAGTCCATTCATTCCCGTGCGAAGAACGGGTACTTCAGCTAGTCTAATATATAAAATTCTCCTTTCACAGTGTTAGTCACCTAACTCCTCCGAAACCACTCGACCAATTTTAATGAAATTTTCTATGCATATTCGTTAGGTCTGAGAATAGGGTTTTAACTATGTGTCATACCCCTAAGTCATAAGGGCGGTCCTCCCCAAAATGTTTAGCCCCCGAGTGCTATTCATTTCAATCAGGATTTCTGTGTAGACATTAGCGTGTCGAGTCACTTTTCAAATGTGTTTGCCAGATAATGTGGAGAGGGGGGGGGGGGCGTTAATAAAATGTTGAAAGTCGCACAAGGTTTGCAATTTTTGATAATGGAGCGCTAAATGTGGTGCCAAAACGTGACAATTTATTAGAAATATATTTCGCGTATAGTTAGAAAACTCCTGGCGTATATTATAAAAGAGTTTCATTAGGCGATTTTAATATAGATTTCTATTCCGAAGAAGTGCTCTGTGGAACAAGAAAGGAAAACACGGTACACTCATGGATTAGGATGCCCATTCCAAACAGCATTTAAAATATCTTTGCGGTATAGCTGGAATATGCCTACAGGAAGAATATGCCTGGCGAAGATAGTAAAACAGTTTCAGTAGGCGATTTTAAGATAGATTTCGATTCCAAAGATGCGTTTTATGGTACAAGAAAGAGTTGATTCCTATTTTAACGCCCCCACTCTCGCCAACCTAAAAACCCCCGTACTTTGGCGAGCTTTGCAGTCATGCGTCTCTGGGAGTTATGCACAAGTTTCAACGGTACTTACGTATTATCCCGGTGGTCCGCCAAGACAAGCAATTTTTCACCAAGATAAATGCCGGGCACATGAAATTGTTGATGGTTTGGAATACGATTGGCAACGTATTTAAAATCTACGAAAAAGTAGTTTGGCGGAAGTGACCGCCGGGATAATACGTAAGTACCGTTTCAATGCACCCAAAAGAACTAGGTGATAACTAAAGTAAACAAACTAGCGATAAACGCGCCAGTTAAGGAATTTGAAGACACTTAATTATTAAAACTACATTAATTGGTAATCAAAAATAAATAAAAATGTAACGGTATGCAGTACTTACATGTTGTTCCAAATCGCCATTTTCATTCTAAATTACGATTTCTACATAAATGCAAAAAATTCTCATGGTAACTGCATATGTTTAATCATCGCCTCCTTTGCGAGAGTCGAGGCGTTAAAGTAGGAAACAATATATAAAACGGTGAAGTATAGTTGTGATATACTTGGCGAAGATTGTAAAATAGTTTTAGTAGGCGATTTTACGATAGATTTCGATTCCAAAGATGGGTTTTATGAAATAAGAAAGAAAAATACAGTGCAGTCATGAATAATGATAACACTTTCCAACTTAATGGAATAAGGACGAAAAATAGGGACGACGCATAAATTATGATACGATTTTAATATATAGCACTATAGTGCGTATTTAAAATCTGAAAGTGTTTCAGATTTTCATCCTTTTTTTGGGGGGGGGGGCAAATATTTTTTGGAATGACTATCAATAAGTCTCAAGGCCAAACTATGTCTGTTTGTGGATTAGATTTGAGAACACCATGTTTTTCACACGGACAGTTATACGTGGCATGCTCTCGAGTGGGCAAACCATACAGTGGGCATCCAGTTTGTTTGTGTTATCTAAAGATGAGAGAACAAAAAATATTGTACACTCTATTGCGTTAAGGGATTGATATTATTTTTTAGTAAAATTATTGTAATTAGCGATATATATAAATTTAAAGATTAAATTACAATGAATTAAAAATATAAATATTTGGTATTGTGTTATTTTTATATTCCAGCATCGTTCTCCATGTCTCTTCCACTCATATACCACATCCTCACAAACATACAATAAGTTAGTCATTTCTTTCTATTAAAATAATCCTAGGAATAATTTATATGGCAAAACAACGTTTGCGGGTCAGCTATCAGATCCATAAAAGTCAATGACTCCATTAACAGAGTATCCTAAATTTTGCCGTTTGTGCAAATCAAAGACAAATACAACAGCAAACTCTTAATGCATTTTCGAATTCTTTTATTCAAGTTTATCCAATAAAAATAAGTTTATTTCTCAAACGAATCATTTTTAAAAATCTGTTTACAAGGAGTCTGTTCAATAAAGGAGAAATTTCTCAACTGCCCGAGCCCGGGTTTTCGGCTCGCGCTGAGCCCGTCTATTCTCTACTGGTCACCTCTTGTAATGACAGTTCTTTATTCAGCCATGCACTGTGCCTATAATGACATACATGAGTCAAGTTTTATTAATACAGCAGTGCACTAATAGCAGGTTTCTAAACAATGATTCTTTTAACTCTGTAAGATTTAACATTGTTGTCAAGAATGTGAACATAATGATATTGTTTTAAGTCGCAATGGAGCTATTTGTTGTAGAAAAGTAAAATTTGCAACAATCAACAATGAATTTCATTTCTTGCTAAACTGTTAAAAGTTTATGTTTGAATGCTAAACGCTCTTAATTAAACTGCGATTTAACTGCTTCGAATTCCAAAACTGTCAAGTATCTTTCCTCCTAAAAACATCGTGAGTATTATTTACCTAACATCCTTTGATTGTCTCGAAATTTTCTTCCCGGAAATGGAAATCACCGACGGCCCGATCCTGTCGGCAAGGATCATTCGAAACTGCGAACGTCCAAAACCTCTGCGTTATCCTCCGGGACTTTTGGATCGTTTTTTGGATGACTGTATGGAGGAAACTGCCCTCTTAAGTATTGGGGACTACTTCTGGGTCCCCGGAGAAACTGTCTGGGTGCGTCGAACAACACCTCGAGTTCCAAGTCTGGAGCGAACGGATAGTCCTAAGAAAGGAACATTTAAGAGGTGCATTTTAAGAACTCTTTTCGGTTGCTTCATCCCTAAAATTTTAAAGGGTTAATGAGTAAGCAATGAATAAATACTTCCAAAAGCTGTTTGAAATTTTTACTGAGAGCTCTTTTTCACATATTCAGTTAACAGCGCCCTTTTATATGTGTTAACCCTTTTTCTCATCATTATATATTCCATCATTTTAACCATGCTTATAGCCGTACTTTAGAACATTGATAACAACACTCGACTCTTAATAACTATTTGACGTCATCTGATCTGACTCTATATGACCATCCACTTCGGATCTCTAGAACAACATCCACAGAGAGCTGCGCACTTCGACACGCTAGCTTTGTAGACCGCAAGCAATTAAGGTTCATCCGCAAACGACTTTTTTAAAAGCCGTAAGCAATTCTCAATGAAGATTCGCCTCTTAAGCCAAGAACATTGTCTCATCAACATCTACCATCAGTCAAAGATGAGAATTTTCCAATGACTTCCCGGAAAAGCCGTGAAAATTATCTTGCCATCAAAGTCCGTCGAAAGCCTACAACATCGGCTCGCCACCAAAGTCCATCGAAAGCCTCTGACATCGGCTCATCTAGTTAATCCAATCAAAGCCACGAGAATAACGGTTCGCCCGTGCAGACCAGAATCTGTTAACATCGGTCCGACAACGACTTTATTAAAAGCCATGAGCATTGTGTCACTAGGATACTGGGAACGTCCCTTTTTTGACGAGAACACTGATTCACCATTTACGTCCGCCAAAACCCACAAGGCCTGTCATTGCTAATGACTTTTACCAAAGAACTACGGACACTTTCTCTCCAACAACGTCAATCGAAATCTTTCAACATCAGCAACGTTCATTAAAAAGCTGTACAATTTGTTCACTACTAATAAATTCGGTTGATATTTCTTTCTTGTGTGTTCCTTTTTAGATGTGTTAACCCTTTGAGGCGCAACCCTTTCCCAATGCTGAAAAAAGGGCAGCCGTTTCCATCACTCGACTTAGCTACCAGCAAGATGGCGGAAGATCGAAACGTTCATCAAACCCTTTTTTGACGACAGCTGGCTGTGAAAGCCAGCTGTCGTCAAAAAAGGTCTCTCGATCGGGGCACTCGATGAACGTTTCGGTCGTCCGCTATCTTGCTGGTAGCTAAGTCGAGCGATGGCAACGGCTGCCCTTTTTTTAGCATTGGGCAATCTATCCGCTCTTCTCGCATTCTTCCATTTTTCAGAAAATATCAGTGCTGTTAAAAGAATCGTGACCATTTTTTTACGGGAAATGACGTGCTAAAAAGTAAAGGATTCTCGTAGAGCTGTGTCACCCGCAACTATTTTTATAGAAATCAAATCTATTCTTCGTGACTGGCAACAGTCAAAACGTCAGAGTTTGGTGTTCCGAGAGCGGGATCACTGCCCGTTAAAGGGTTAAAACGATACAGTAACAAAGCAAGGAAATTAGATTTATACTTTCAGAAATCTTTTCCATACAATGGAGCTTCGAATATTAGTAAATTGATTGTCCATGGGTGGGCTTGTATCGGTACAGCTACCCGAAAAAGTAATCAAAAGTACACAAATGCAATTTCGTTTCTTTGTAGTAGGAGGGGAAAAAATATTTTTTAAGCGAAACAGTTGTCCGACATTGTGTGCCTCAGTATACAAAGGTGAATGCCAGGAAACAGTGCTGGGAATAGAAGGGAAATTATCTTTTCAACAGTGGAACCGAACTGGATAATTATACATTTTTCTGTATCTACACAAATATAGAACAAGTGCATTGGAATGTGCGCAATACTCTATGCTTGTGGCATTATTTTTGGTCACGTTTACTTGAAGTAAGGCCATATTCTTGGCAAGTAGAACAGCGCAGGGCTCAATTCTTTTCATTTCTAATTTTTAGGGAGAAAAAAATTTCTCACGAAAACTATGAGGAGACGTTTCACATAACGCATTTCTCTTGTTTATCTAAATATAGAGTAGAATAAATAAGGGCTTTACTTGTACAGTTAGTTCTTTCTATCAATACTGACAGTGACATTTTGGAAATTCAAAAGTGACTTATAAGAACATTTTTGTCCTAGAGAAATGTTCCCTAAAAATATTTAACGATAATATCGCAGAGCCTGCGGTGGGGCAGTGACAGTTTAGGAATCCTATGCTAAAAGCATGCAGGTACTTCATCAGAGATTTGTGATGATAACACATGATACCGGGACAACAAATGATAATCAGGTCCTCATTTTTACTGTTTCTTCCAACTTTTTTTAACCACTTTTTTTTCTAGGGATGGTAGACTTTTTCCAGTTAGGGATCAATTATATATGTCCCATTTATGACCCCGCCCACCACAAAAATCTGAGCTCCGCGGCATTTCACCAGGTTTCCAGAAATAGTTATAGCTCTGGATAAATGGATCATTGTACCTCAAAAAAAAGTTCAATGGGATATAACTGCTCCAGGCCTTCGAGATACAGTAGAACCTGCTAAAATGACCACCTGAGTAAAGCAACCACCTGTCTATGGTGACCACGTTTTTACACAATTTTACTTTATAACCAGCACACTTTACCAACTTTGTAAGGTGACCATCTTTATGAGGTGACCACTTTTGTTCTTCCCGAGGGTGGTCACATTAAACAGGTTCCACTGTATTTCATTTCGTCATTACATAAAATCCTTCTAAAATTTTTTCTGGCTCATGACATTGGCCATACTCGCTTCATTTTAACAGTCTGCTATGGTTGTTCATTGTGTTTCATTAGTTTGGACACAGAATTGAATTGAATTTGAATTCACTTCAGTTCAGTATGGATACGGACTGTAAATTCCTCTTTATACTCAATCCATTTACTGTACATAACGGTTCATTTTCAAATTATCTTTCGCATATCCATTTCTGGAGTGCATGAAAAGAAAAAAAAAACTTAATATAACCAGAGATCAAAAACCTAGTTCAAAGCAAAATAAAAATAATTTTAAAATCTGGAGTGACTCCACTCGACATTCCGAACATATACGATTAAGATCATTACAAAGCATTCAAATAAATTTTAATCGATGAATACTTCAAAAATATACACCAAACTGAAGCTCAATCGAATGTACCATTTAAACGCCAGCGCACTTTCAAGAATTTCCCCCATAGGCCATACTGTAAAAGAAATCTTTGTTGTAACCCTGTAGAAAAACTATAAGTCCTATACACATCAAATCAATATCGGTCATACAATGGTGGTTTATAGCATATATACCCAATTTGAGCTCAATCGAATGTACCGTTTAAACGCTAGTGCACTTTCAAGAATTTCCTCCCATAGGCCATAATGTAAAGAAATATTTGTCGTAACCCTGTAGAAAAACTATGCGGCCACTGAAACTGCTATGAATTCATGTATAAATGACTATGTATCATGTATAAAACTCCTATACACATCAAAATGAATACCGGTCTTACGATGGTGGTTTATAACATATATACCAAATTTGAGCTCAATCGAATATACCGTTTAAACGCTAGCGCACTTTCAAGAATTTCCTCCCATAGGCCATAATGTAAAAGAAATCTTTGTCGTAGCCCTGTAGAAAAACTGAAAGTCCTACATCTACCAAAATCAATGCCGGTCTTGCGACTGTGGCTTAAAACATATATCCCAATTTGAGCTCAATCGAATGCTCCGTTTAGGAGCTATCGTGTTCACTCACATACACACACACATACATACACACATCTCGTAAAACATAGCATAAATGATTTCAGAACACCTCAAAACGTGTCAATACACCAAAATCTCGAAGTCGAAATTTTTTCATGATTACAATACTTTCCTTACATGGTACATGTTCGGAAAGTAACAAGACATAAAAAATTGAAACAGTCTAAATTAAATATTTTCTTGGACAGTATTCAGAGAAATCTGGTTTATAGACAGATCGAATAATTTTCGAACTTGACGTTTGATAAATTTGGAATTATTTATATGTCGTTTAGATTTCACTCTTTATGTTTAATCCATAAATATTATATTCATTTTATACATGAATTCATAACAGATTATATGTATAAAGTGCATGAATGCAAACGATTACGAAAACTATTTTAGATAAATCTGCATTATATTTCTCTATTTAAAAATTTCCATATCAGAACTAATTTACAAGAAGAAGCCTAAATTTTGAGCACCTATTAAGTAACATTGTATCCCTATCACTGTTTAAGAAAAAATCAAAAACATAAACTGAAATAGTATAAATTTCTACATAGCATAAAAGAAAGTCGCTTTCCGCGTGTGTCTGCATATCCGCTAACTCCTCCTAAATGACGCAACGTATTTCGATGCGGTTTTCACCATCAGTTCGATAGTTTTGGTACATAACATCACGGTGCAACAATAATATGCACGTGCATCGAAGAAAAGGGCAGCCAAGGAAAATGTTTGTGAAATGAAAGTTTAATATTCCTTTAAATAAAAGCAGGAATAACATTATATGCAAATGAATTATATATGTAAGGAAAATTTCAGGGTGAATAATAATAATAACATTTATTTCTGCATTTAATGATTGTGAGGCTTAATAAAGATTATCTTCAAATCCCAGCAGATGAAACTATTATAACGATAACCACAAAAAGTAACCTTAGACAGATACAGAAAAAAGTTAATTTAATTCGATGTGTTAATGAGAATGTCGAATCCTGAAAATTTTACGTTAAACATCTGAAAACGTGAAATTTGAAGCATTCTTTTCCAATAAATAAATAAAGTAATTGCTAGGCGACATTTAAAAACTCCTCCATGCTATGCTACATCGATATTTTTCAGCATGAGCCATTGCGCTTTCATTGCAGTCAAGGCGTTAACACTGGCGACATCTTACTAAATGGGCAGTTTCTAACTCTATTTTGACGCCTCATTGAAAACTGTAAAATGGGATGACGGTTTTATAAGTAGCACATCGTTTTGCAGTGATAGAAGATTACAAGGGGAGTTGCTGGGGGGGGGGGCTACATAATCACGTCTTCACGGGCAATTGACGCTTGTTAATGTACTTTGAAAAAGGGGGTAAATGGGGCAGATTATCCCTCTTGATCCTCGGAGAATCATGGTGAAAATTTACTGCAAAGCCCTAAATAAGTGAATGGAAATAATGTGTGTGTTTATTGAATCTTAAGAAATGGACCTTTCGGGTGACCACTTAACTGTTTGAATTGTAGGTGATTTTATTTATTACTTACTTGGGGGGAGCGTGGTAATGGTATAAAAATACATTATGAATGGCAAAATCGCTTTATGTTTTTAAACACATATAACTTTTATGATTTTTCTTTCACAATATATGAAAATGAAGGACTGTAAGTTTTATTATGCTTGCATAAAATTTGGCCAACTGAATGATTTCTGTTGCACCAGCGAGAGAGAACTGTCCAGTGTTGCTACATTAACAAATGTTATCTCATTTCCATTACAAGAGCACATGCGCGTCAATTCATAGTTAAGAGGGCCTTCATTTAGGTTTGTGAAGATAACCTTAATTTTAAGCATTTCGATTCAGTGTGTCTCCGAAAGAAGTTCCACAAACTAGAACAGAATATTTTTTTTTTTTTTAGTTAACGTCACAGAAACCAGAACGCTTTTCTTTTTAATCAGTTTAATTGTAGGGGAGAGGAGACACAATGGGGCGATAGATATATTTCTATTGTTCAAGGGCTCAAAAATTACAAAAAAAAAATCCATAATTTAGTTAACCAGTATTGCAACATTGTGGAAACCAGTCACTGTCATAATTAATCTTGTAGGGAAGTTGCCGCCATTTTTGATTCTACTATGACTGTTAGAAAAATCAGCTGGAAAAACAGTTTAATTTGATGTTACTTTATTGCTTTAAATTCATCAAACATTATTCAGGAAAGAATTTTGCAACTCTTAAAAATGTGTTCCATTCTAATATCTTATTTTAAGTCTTGTAATTTGAAAACTGCTAGTCTGTGTGGAATATTTTAACCCCAATTTAACTATAACAATAATGGTTGCCATAATATAGCTGATTTTTTTATATTCCTTACTCGTTGTACCACTTTGTCTCAGTGCACACTGGGACAACTTATGTATTTTCTGAAAAATATTTTTTTTTTTTTTTTTGTCACAGAATAAAATAAGGATAAATTCTGAATTCTTCTTCTAATGAAAGCTAAAAGTTTTCAAAATATTGTTCTGTATATAATTCCCCTATGTCATAGAGCCTGCAATCTCATGATTTGAAACAATTTTGAATTTTAAATATACATGAGGGTTATTGCGTAGCCACGATCAATGCATATTACCTTACAATAATTAAAACAGAAATTCCTGGACCTCTCCAACATTATGAAATACGTACAGATCAGTATTCATATAAGTATAGTAAAGAATTAAATAAAATATGTAAAACAAATTGTCCTGAATAAACACACTTTACACATAAACACAGTCCATCTATCTGCATTATAAATTAACTTCAAGCTATTTTGTAAAGAAATATGAGCTCTCGTTTATGTTTGAAAATTTCTGAGGTAATTAAATTCAGATGAATAGTTAAAGTCTATAATGTTGAAAAGCCGGAGTCATATGTTCTCATATTAAAGATTAAAACTTTATTAGGGTGCCATAAATTCAGCGAAATCAAGCCATTGTAATTCATTTAATCTTTATCACTACAATTTCTGAGCTGAGCTAGCAGCTAAAATGTGCTACAAGTATATTTAATTAATATTTAAGTGAGTTAATTAAAGGAATTGTTGAAAATTTTGCTGACACTACAAGTAATCTGAAAGACAAGCATAATTATTGGATTATTTTAATAAGTTTGTGACAATTTTAATAAGTTTGTGGCAGTTGTGCGACAAAATACTTGAATTGAAAATAGCATTTAGATGATAGAGAATCAAAGTATGTCTGGATTTGAAAAAAAATAAGAAAGATTTGAAAACATTTCAAGGAAATATGAGTTGTCAGTACTGCCTAGGGTTAAATAAATCATTTTATAAAAAAGAATGTATACAGATAAAAACATTTTTTAGATTCAGAAAGATTTATATTCTTTTTTATAAGGTTTTTGGCAGCTTGAATGAAAAGTATGATCGATGTTGACAGGTTTTGCTGTAGAAAGTGTCTTTAGAATGTCTTACTACAATTTCTATTAAAAAATTGAGCGTTACTTAAGTAAGTAAACATTTAAACGCAAATGTAGTACGCATATACATACGTTACTTAAGTAAGTAAACGTATGTATATGCGTCTAATGCGTAATAAAAGAGTAGGAAAATTGCAGTCTAGGATATAAATTGACAAACTCAAACGTTAGCCTGCATAGTTTCCCCTTTACTTTTATTTTCCTATTTGACCTCCTTTTAACCCGTACTGATATTTTATTGGTAAAGTACTCAAAATGTAAAGGGTCTTGTTGCCTTTTGTAGTCTTTAAAATTTGTGGACATGCATGCCGTACTAATCGGAATTCATTTAATGAGATTAGGCTCTCTGCAACATGTCCTCCTTTCAATAGAGCATTTCAGGGTTTCAATGACGTGATGATGTGACGTTTCAGTGACGTCATCTGACTGACAGCCGATTGCACATCCTTTCGGCCCAGATTCTACTATTGCCTTCCTATTGTAATAAACCCTGAAAAAGGGTAAGAGAAACATGTGTTTTAATTATCCATAATCACTTCAGAACACAAAAATACCGCTGGAAAATCAAAGTCTAAGGTTTACTTAATTCCACTGCAATCATCTAAAACTCGAATTTAATACTTTTTTTTACTTTGAAAATCGGGATTTTCAAATTGAAGTGCATTGCAAGAATCCAAAGCTGTGACGCAGAAGGAGGCCCTGTCACAGAGAGGCTGGACTCGTCGAGACGCTCTGTGGTGCCTGAGAGTAGACATATGACCGGAATGGTGACACAGCTTTGGTCGCTGATTATAGATATACGTCCGCTAAGGGTTAAATTTAAAAAAACTAATAAGAATAGCAACAATTTCAAGTATAATTTAGATATCCGTGATTAATCTTGGAAGAAAATAAATAAAATTATCGTTCTGTTTTCGGAATTTTTCATCATTATTCATGATTCCTTTTTATTTTCCAAACATGTACCACGCAAGGAATGTATTGTAATCAATAAAAAATCCAACTTTGATATTTTGGTGAATTTACACCGTTTTGTGGTCTTCTGAATTCGCTTATGCTATATTACGAGATATATGTTATGTATGTGTGTATGTGAGTGAACACGATAGCCCCTAAACGGTGAATTCGATTGAGCTCAAGTTGGTATATATAATATCGACGATCATCGCACAACCGGTATTGACTTTGTTGTGAATATAACTTTTCTATGAGATTTTTTGCTGGCTACGAAAAAGATTTCATTTATATTATGGCCTATGGGCGAAAATTCTTGAAAGTGTCCTACTTTCTAAAAGAGGCATACGGTTGACCACAAATTGGACATGTACATAAAAGGTCATGAACATATGAACTGCCTAGATTTCGGTGTGTGTAGAGTTGATAGTTTGCTCACGGAATTGCAAATAATAATTATTATACATTACGACCTAAGGGGGCAAATAATTTAAAATGAGCAAGCGTCTAAATGGTGCATTCGAAAAAGTTCAAATTGGGTATATATATATATATATATATATATATATATATATATAGGTTACAGTCACACAACACGTATAGATTTTGCTGTGTGTAGGACTTTGACAGTTTTTTGACAGGGCAACAAATGAGTGTTATTTTACATTGTGGCCTATGGACGGAAATTCCTGAAAGTGCGCTAGTGTCTATAGGGTTCGTTCGATGGAGCTCAAATTGGGTATGTATATAACAGATCAAGGTCACATGACCTGCATAAATTTGTTTTGCGTAAAGCTGATAGTTTGTTCACAGGGTTCAAAAAAGTATTTCTTATATATTACGGCCTAAGGATGCAAATCAATTAAAGTGAGCTAGTGTTTAAATTGGGCATTCGATTGACATCAAATTAGGTACGCATATTATAGGGTCACTGTCTTACATACATAAATTTTAGCGCATGTACATCCTACAGCTTTTTACAGGGCTAGAAAAAAGTATTCTTATACATTGCGGCTTATATACTCAAATCATTTTACGCGAATGAGCGCTAGATCCGATTCAGTTGATTGATTTTTTTATACACTTGTTAAATGTCATATGTTCGGAAAGTCAAGTGGATACATTCCAGATTTTTTTCTTTTGGCAGATTATTGCGTAAAACTATTACTATGTAAATTTCAAAGTTCAATAATGACCTTATCTTCGGTCCACATATGAGTTCCCCATGCCAATAGAAAAGTCAAAATATGTATTTTCTGTAATATTAATAATCAATGGTTAAGAAAAATTGGATTCCTTTCATTACATTTTATTTTGAAAAATATTTTATAAGAAGTTATAAAAAAGCCCCTTACTTCTATTATACACCACCAGATTACTTGCAAGTTTTATGAAATCCTTTTTCAAAAACAACAACACGATAACAGACAAAAAATAAATTATTTTAAATCATTCCACTTTAAAACGTTTGAAAATAGATTGACCTTCTCCAAACATCTATAAAAATAAAATTGGGCTTTTATCTGTACACCCTCCAAAAAAAGTATTCGAGCAAGAGAGAAATTTCCTACGTTGGTTTCGTATATTAAAAATTATTTATTATAGAATATGAATTAAGCTATGTATAAATTTGACTCCATATTTCTATCAAGTTGTGCGTTTTTTAAAAACTCAATTATTATTCGCAAATCTAAAATAGGAAATTTCTCTCTTGCTCGAATACTTTCTTTGGAGGGTGTACATTACTTGAAATTAAAAAAAAAAAAAAAAAAAATTCGATGTCTATATGTTTCAAGCACCTCGAAACCGAGTACGACCGTCAAAAAAAAGTTGTCTGTCTGCCTTTCTGCCCCTCTGCCGGCCTGTCGTTCTGTCATTCTTTAATCTTCCATCACTTAAAAATGACTGAAGCGAATGGTACGAAATGTGGTGACACTATAGGTCGTAACCTAACTTAAACCATAGGCGTCTAATTAAAAAAAAAATGATTAACTTTTGAGATTTTGCGAAAATCGCTCAAATCCTTGTTAGCACATCACGTAATAAAGACTAAAGCGAATGAAATTAAATTTGGGGACATGATAGATAAACACTCAACTTAAACTATAGGTGTCGAATTAAAAAAAAAAGATGAAATTCTGAGATTTTGCGAAAATTTATTCAAAATGTTAAAATATACGTACATTAAGTATGAACCACTGAAGCGAATGAAATAAATTTAGTATCGTCACAGGTGGTCACTTAAAATATAGGTGTCGAAGTACTCCAAGATATTTTATAAATTTTAAGAAATTGCAGAAATTGAGTACACATTTGTTCCATTCCTGAAAAATGGCAGTGGAATAGAATGAATTTTAGAATTATGTTAGCTAGAAAGTTAATTTAAACTACAGTGAAGTCAAAATTGGTATAAATATTTCATGAATTTTGAGATTTTATGAAAATCGTATAAATGTTTGTTCTCGCATTCCTCAAAAATGGCTTAAGAGAATTGAATGAAATTTATCAACATGATCAGCAACGATTGAAATAATAAATACTGGATTCTTTTTGAAAAATTTGAATAAATTTTAAAACTTTTTCAAATGTTTATTTGACTTTTACTTAGTAAAAGAAAGCAATGATTACGAAAAATTTTGGTATCCAGATTTTGACTACCTCTAAAGTTACTTTAAGAGTTTTTTCGAGACATTTTACTACTTATGTATGTTTGTTCATTCAAATGCACGTACAATCCGTTTTGACCAACGACCAGTCCGTTTTGACTAGTTTTTCCCTGTCGTAAGTACATCCTCCAAAAAAAGTATTCGAGCAAGCGAGAAATTTCCCACGCTGGTTTCGAATATTAAAAATTATTTATCGTAGAATATGAATTAGGCTATGTATAAATATGACTTTCCATATTTCTGTCAAGTTCCGCGTTTTTCAAAAACTCAATTATTATTCGCAAATCTAAAATAGGAAATTTCTCTCTTGCTCGAATACTTTTTTTGGAGGGTGTACGTATGTACGTACGTACTTACGTATGTATTTAGATTGCCTGTCTCAAAAACTATTCGTCATAGAATACTGAAATTTTATATTTAGCATTTTTGTAACATCTAATTGTGCACCTTTATTTTTGGTTTCAATCGACTGGAAAGCTTAATTACAGGCAGTTAAAAGGTTTTCCATACATTACGCTCTATGGACGGAAATTCATCAAAGCTTATTTTATAGGCATTGGTTTATTTCAAAGAAATCAAAAGTGATATATGTTGTTAAGGATTGCAAAATGAATCTCTCTGTCGAAAATAATGCCTTCTATAGATCTTCTACAGGCACACTCAAGAGCATTTCAATACATTACGGTTATGGCAATTTAAGAGACATTCATCTATTTCATGCACAATGCCATCTTATCATATAGTTAGCTAATGGTCCGATAACGGGTACTTTAAATAGTCATCTAATGTAATAGAAATGAAGCCTCACGGAAAAATATGTCAAATTTTACCATTAACACGGCATCGCATTCCCTTTGTGTAAATAAATATATTAATTAATTAATTAATTAAAATATAAATTTATATATTATCCATTCCTTTAGCTAACATGCTCAATCTTTAACGTTGATCAAAATTATTCGATGATCTTTTCAGATCAGAATGTTGTAAGTGCTATAATAATAGCAACTGATTTATAATGTAACACAGGACTATAAAATTGCCTTAATACTTCTGAAATTTCATCTCAACTCAACAAAAATTAAGAACTTTTACAATAATACTTTAGATCAAAACATTACCTTATTAACCTTAGCTTCCTAGAAAAATACATTTGGTGGATCAGGAAAATGGGATAATTAAAGGAACGAGTTTGACAAATGGCTGCAGCCAAGTGTTCTCCACAACAATCACAAGCTCGTGTGAAGACTAAATTAGGTACCCATAAATTTGTCAAAATTCTGGCAATTATAATTAGTTCAATCTTTAGTTCATCGTATCTGAGTACGACTTGACGGGAAAGAGGTGTTAAGAGCAATTAGGCATGATTTGACTATTCTAATATATAGTTGGCGTAGGAAAATTTGCACGAGATGTAATTGATAATTTGTTACGTGCAACTTCAATTTTGCGTACATTTAAAGTTTATACTTTAAAATGTTGAAAAGAATATAAAGAAAATAATGTAGACACTTATATAATAAGAGTTATGAAAGTCTGAACTACAAAACTTAGTAGAGGAGTGACTTTATAGAAAGATTTAAATGACGATTACTTTTGACGACATTTATGTTGCATATACAGAGAAAATCGAAAAATGTAATTAAATTTTCCATTTTTTCGCATATAGAGAAAAGTGTGTTGATTTTTTTTGAATGATAGTTACTTATGAACACTAGTTGTAAATGAGAACGTTTATAATATAATAAATGCAGAAATCGTGAATGGAATTTTTCTAATTTTAAAGCCACAGAAGGAAAGGAAGAGAAGGTATACTTAGAAATCATTTTAGACACTTTAATAATAATAATTACAGTCGAAAAAGTTCAATATATATGAGAATGATAAAGACTTAATAGATCAAGTTTGACTGATATTGAATAATTCAAGTCGAAGTTTACACAAAAGCGTTCATACAGCTTTAGTATCTAACATTCCCTAGAGCAACAACTTTTTCTCTTAACTGAAAACTGTTTCTCTTACTTACACAGCACTGGCTAAATCTAACCTTATTTAATGTTCCAGAATATTTCAGAAGTGGTTATAAAACTTAATATAAAAGATTTCTGCACCATAACTATTGCATTCAAATTATGTTTCTTCACTATTAAGTCACTGAATCTTTTCTGAAAGATCTTCAAGAAGGTTTAGATAACTAAGAGAATATTAACGAAATGTTCAGTTATAACTAAATGATATATATATATATATATATATATACTTAAAATATATTGAATTGTATGGGATACTTGTGCTAGAAAATAAAATTGAGTTGACCAGTTTCATGTGCATTTGTTTGCAAGTGTAGCGTTAGGGACTTCTTAATGGATAGAAGATATACAAAAATGCACATAATGAAAATTGATGTATAATCGGCGCGTCTATTTCAAATCCTTTTTTCCTACTTCCCAACAACCTGCTCATAAAGTTTATTTAAAGTGTACTGTTCAAAAACAGCAAATCTCTTTTCCCAGGTAATGCCATGATCTTTGGCTACAACAGGTATGTATTTCCTTTTTCAATATCCTTCTCCAAAGTGAGCAATTGTAACTAATTCTTAATAGAAGTTATCATATTGCAGCTTAGAAAATGCATTTTATTCAATTAATCAGAGACAAACTCGGGATTAACAAAGTAAATATAAAATTTGGGCGACGATCGTGCTTGAAATTTTATTTGGAAAAAAATTGAAATAACAGCAGAGAGCAAAGAAATAACAGAGACGCGTAGTTCAAGTTGCAAATATGCTTTAAATTGCAAAATCTATTGTATCAGAAACACACACAATCAAAGCCATTAAATCAATTCCTATAAAAATTATGGAATTTAAATTTTTCTACGGTTCCGTTCCTATCCTTATGAGGTATCTGTCCTATCAGAAAATGTTACTTTATACAATTTGATGCATAATTAAAAAAAAAATAAAAATCGTCCTTCTTCAATCAAAATTTACCGAGTTATAAAGAAGCAGATATTTTTATTCAAATCACTTTTCCACATTCAAAAATGTCTCGTTACGGTAAACCATTAAGGGACCATATAAATATTGAAATTTTAAATTATAGGTTTGAATTTGATTTTATGGCAATGAAGTAAAACTAATTTTAGAACACTAATTCTTAGGCGGAAGGTTATAGTCAGGCTGTATAAATTCTATCCGGGGTCAGACTTACTAAATCGTATATGCATAGCATGCAGATGCGTAATATCGAGTAATCTACGCAAAGTACAGAAAGAGTTTTCTTCACGGATGGATATTTGTATTGCAGCAGAAAGAAGCTATTTTTGAGCAAATGTTATGCTAACAGAATTTATACAATTATTTTAAGTTTCTAAAATTCACATATTTGTATTTTAAAATGTTTCATTTTCTAATTTAATGTTTGATGAAGTGTTTTATTTCCTTGAGTTTTTATTTTCAGTTATTTAACAGTAGTTCATTTAAAAAAACTCTTAAAAAAATTCTATTTTCAGTATAAGCTATATTTTTATGTTATTTTATTGGATACTGTACGTAAGCATGTACAGCTGCGGAAAAAAAAGGCCCACTTGCTCTTTATTTCTCCATCGTTCGTCGTATAGCAAAGTTATATATACCATTCGTTTGCAAATAACGCGTACTTTAATTTACTATTAATTTAATTTGCATAAGGGGCCGTCTTCATATTTAATTCTGCATCAACTTCGTTTTTCTCAATGGCAACCTCATATTTTGACTTTATTAAACGAAAGAAAACCTTCAAATTACCCTAAATATAAATTTTCACCAATTTTTACGATAATTTCCGGAGATATTGCGAATTCATTTTTGCGCGTTTTTAAGGGACTTTCTGCAAATTGAAAAACGCTATTTGTAGGTTCCGAACTTTTCGCCTTTCATTTATTCCGCTCGCGAGAATTAAAAGAAATTAATATTATTTTCAAGGAAAATATTGTTCCCATCTCTCTTAAAGTTTCTTGTACTGAGAATATCAAGGATAGAATAGAATATTTTGTCTGTGGTCCAAATGACCCGCGAGTTCATAACTTCCTTGGTTCGCACACATGATTTAAGGGGAAAATGCAAAATGACTGCTAAGGATTTTGAAAATCTTTGTAATTTTGTAATTGTTATTCAGTGTTTCCCTTGATGTTTCTCTTAGACAGCTGAAATGTTGGCAGGAGTTAGAGGCTGCTCCCTGCTCTTCTGACTGCAAGCATGAATATTGCTCGACTCAGCTATGGTCGAACTTAAAGAATGGTTTCATGATTGAAAATTTATTTGTTTGAATTTCATGTAAAAAATGCAATTACTTTTTTGCCGACCCAATATTATCACTGTGCTTGTTATTTCACTTTCTTCATTTTATACTATCGCCTGCAATGTGCAATATTCTTGTGCGAATCAATTCAATGTGCAATATTATAAGACTTTTGGCGGTATTTTAATTTATAGTTAGATGAAAATTTTCTTACAGAAAAACGTGATTTTGAATGTTTGATAAAGTATGGGGAATTCAAAAGACCTAATGTTTCCGATATTAAAAAAGGTCACATTCATGCCTGGAAAGTTGAGGATGTCAGTTTTTCAGAAATAGGACGTTGTATTAGAAGACATACATCTACTGCATCTAATTCTATAGCTGGAAAATATTTTATTTGGGGGAATATGGTAGCGGACGCAACAATACACGCTTTATAGAATCCCCAACAAACTGTAAAAATCTCTAATTTATTTGCTTCAAAATTTGATATTTTTTTTACTGGTATCTTTTACTGTGTTTTTGCACAAAATAGATCTAATTTACATTTATTTTATGCAATTTTCAAAAAATTTTCACTTAATAAATTTATAAATGGTCCCTTAACTCATGAAAAGAACACATTTTATTTAATATAAATTAAACTACTGAACGTAAAAATTTGAAATTTTGCACAGCCATGTAATATTAATTTCTGCATCTATTTCCATCGAAATTTGGCTAGGTCGCTATTCATAATTTTTTTGAATATTAATTTAATAATTCATAATTCATATTAATGATTTATTAAAAATCATAATAGCATTAAATTATGTTTGGGTCGTTTAGTTCTAATAGTACGAATAAAAATCAGCTTCTTACTACCAATATTATATGAGATATGAATTGAAGTATGAAAAAATATTTTAACATAGGGGGAGGGGTATTTTGGGTGCTCATAACTCACTCATTTTCTGTCCAAATTTATTGAAAATTGGTGTACGGGGTTAAAATGAGCAAAATTTTTGAAATATGAAGTGAAATCTAGGCGTTGCTATTGAGAAAAAAAAAGTTGGTGCGAATTTTAATATGTAGATGGCCCCTTATGCAATTTTTATGCATAGCAAATTAAAGTGTGCGTCAATCGTAAATGATTGGTATCTGTAACTTTGCTGTGCGACGAACGACGGCCGAAAAATGTACAAGTGGGCCTTTTTTTTTTCCGCAGCTGTACATATGTAACTCCCATATCTCAGGAACTATTGGTCGCAGAATGTTGAAACTTTATATTTAGGATTTTCGTAACATCTAGTTGAGCACCTCCCCTTTTGTTTCTAATCGACTGGACAGTTTATATTCAGGGCCGCCTAAAAAATTTAAATAGATTACGCTCTATGGGCAGAATTTCATTAAAGCGTAGAGACATTAGGCTATTTCAAACGATTCAGAGGTGTTATTTGTTAAGGGTTACAAAATCAATCTCTCCATCAAAAATAGTGTCTGTATTATTTATAGCTCTGCTAGAGGAACACTCAAAAGATTTTCAACATATTGTGACAGTTTTAGGGACATTCGTCCATTTCAAGCACAATACCGTCTTGCATCATAGTTAGGTAATGGTCTGACCTCATTCACTTGCCTTTCTCAAGAATTATGCCCAAAGTCACCAAGTTTGGCGACTTTTGGTGTACGTTGTATGTAATTAACTCTCATATCTCAAAAAACTATTAGTAGTAGAATGTTGAAATTCCATACATAAAAATGTTGTAATATCTAGTAGCGTATCTGGATTTTTGGTTTCAATCTACTGGAGAGTTTATTTACAGGACTACCCAAAAGAATTTCAATACATTAATGTCTATGAGCATTTTCAATGTATTACGTCTGTAATCAGCCATTGCTTGGTCTCAGCCCACAATCTCGCCATTTGTCATCGACCTTGCCGAGTGCCGAAATGTCTCCAAGTATGGCGCCAAAAATAATTTCTTATTTCGAATAACTCAAAATCTTTTAACCGTAGAATGTTAAAATTTTGTATTTAGGACTATTGCCATAGCTTACTGTTTTCAATATCTCTTTTGATCGCAATCGGTAATTTATTTACAGGGTTAGCTAAATGACTTCATATACATTAATGTGTATGAATACATTCAATTCATTGAAAGAATTTGGCCAATTACTATTTTGGCTATGCCCAAAATATCGCAAACTATCTCAAGCTTGTCGATTTTTCGCAAAATATTGCCAAATTAAGTGTCAAAATCAAATATTTCAAATTGAACCCAGCTTCGTGATATCGGAAATATTTGGCTGGAAATCGCTAAATCTTCGTACATTACTGCATTACTGCAATATTTTATCTCTTTCAAACAAACAAAAAAAAAATAGGTGAAGTGTGCCGAAAACATTTTTTATTTAGTAGACGTGCAAGGAAGTCATCTGTTGCCCACATCACATATTTTTCCAACAATATTAGTTTTAAGTAACAGAGAGAGTAGCTCATTAATTGAAATTGAAAATAATAAAGATAATTTGACAATAAAAACAATTCTAAATTTCACAAGGATTTAGTTAAATACGTTATAGAAAGGAAGTTTTCATAAAATTTTAATTTAGAGATGTTTATCTTTGCTTTCTATAAAATATTTTAAAGAGTGATAACGATAACTAATAAAATGTAACACTGTTTTTCTATTTTTTCTGGAATAAACTTTCTCTAATTTTTAAAGTACTATTTTTGAAGCTATACCCTAACATCTGAAGAAATTCTTTAGAATTAAATCACAGGTGGCAATTTGAAGAAAATAAATTCTAGACAAATAATACATCGGAAAACCATTAAACGTTTTTATAAGGTCTTTTGATTGTAGTTTCCAATGAATTAGGACATTTACAACCGTAGTGCTACGGGAGAAAAAAAAAACTGTATTAAGCGTGATTTTAAAGACAAATTAACCAGAAACTATTCTGTAGATTCAGAACTAAGCTTCGGTTGTGTCGCTTTTGCATTTTTATGTAAGGTTTGTATCTTTCTTGAGTTAGTCTGTTAAGATTTATGAAAATCTAAAAAAAATCGTGATGAGTGTAACCTATTAATAGAAAAATACATGTGATGCCTATTCATTGACTTTGTCATTTTATTGCTCATCTTTCGTGTTGTTCCCCTGGTAACCCTATGTTGAAATTTTCATGATTGTAACCTATTTATAGAAAAATACATGTGATGCATATTCTACAGCTTACAAAATATTGTAACAATAGATTAAAGCTGTTGTGAACTAAACTAATAGTATTTAAATATATGTAAAATTATGTCGCCTTTTTATGTCGTATTTTTATGTCGCTTTTATGGGACACATTTTTGGGACAATTTTCAATAAAGGGGGTGAGAAATAAAATGACATAGTCATTAATGTATTATTTTTCAGTAGATAGGTAAATATCATCTATATAATAACAGGCCATTTTAATTATATACTATCTGTGTGTACATAGAACAAATATCTATAAAATGATTTTTATGTGTGTAAGACTGGGAGCAGTGAACCAAATATGAAAATCTGATGTGCACAACGCATAAATTCCTTTCACGTCTATTAAATTAAAAATATTTTCGGATCATACCATCTAAACTTATTTAGTTAGAAAGAGATAAAATACTGCATTAATAGTAAGGTTTAGAGATTTCTATCCAAATATTTCCGATATCTTCAAGCTGGGTTCAGTTTGAAAGATTTCCTTCTAACACATAATTCGGTGCTATTTCACCAAAAGCCGCCAAAAGCCGCAAAGCCGACAGCTTGCGCGATTTTGGGGATAGCCAAAGCAGTAATTGACCACAGACTTTCAATGAATTGAATGTATCCATACACCTGAATGTATGTAAAGTCATTTGACTGACCCTGTAAATAAATTACCCAGTCAATTGTAATCAAGAAAGATATTGAAAACATTTAGATGTTACAGTATTTCTAAATGCAAAATTTCAAAATTCTACGGGTAAACGTTTTAGAGTTATGTAAAATACGAAATTATTTTTGGTGCCAAATTTAGCGATATTTGGTAAAATTCGCCAAGATCGACCAACGCTAAATGACTGACTATCGCCAAATTTGGCAATATTTCTCTTAAACTCGCAATAGACGATGATAAATGGCGATATTTTGTGCATCGACCAAATGACTATCGCCAAATTTGGTGATATTTCGGCAAAACTCACCAAAGTCGACGACAAACAGCAAGAATTTGGGAATGCACCAAACAATGACTGTCTACAGATGTAATATATTGAAGATGTCCATAGATATAAAGATATTGAAATTCTTTTGGGTGGTCCTCTAAATAAACTCTCCAGTAGATTGAACTAAAAATCGAGATGCACTACTAGATGTTACAACAATCTTTTGTATAAAATTTCAACATTCTACTACTAATTGTTTTTGAGATTTGAGGGTTAAATGCACACACTGGTACACCTAAAGTCACCAAACTTTGCGGTTTTTGGCGAAATTCTTGAGGGAGGCACGTGACCGTGGTCAGACCATTGCCAAACTATATGTTATGACGGTATTGTTCTTCAAATGGATGAATATTCCTAAAATTGCCATTGACCGTAATGTATTGGAAATATTTTGAGTGTTCCTGTAGCAGAACTAAAAATGATAAAGACACTTTTTTTGATGGGAAAATTCCTTTTGTAACCCTTAACAGCATATATCACTTCTGTGTTGTTTGAAATAGGCTAATACCTCTAAAGTACCCTTTAATGAATTTCGGCCCATACAGCGTAATGTATTTAGAATGTTTTGGGCGGCCCTGTAGATTATCTATCCAGTCGATTAGGTCCAAAAGGGCAGGCGAAAAACTAAATGTTACAATAATCCTATATATAAAGTTTCAACATTCTACGACCAACAGTTTTTGAGATATGCAAGTTACATACATACATTCGTACGTAGAGACTGCATGGAAAAACAGGCCAAAATAGACTCGCCGTCGGCCAAAATGAGTTACGGATGCATTTATATGAACATGGATGCTAGCGTACGATGTGATGCATCGAAAAAAATTCTTAAAAATAAATTTAGATGTAATCAAAATGAGTTTTTTTCGTCCAAATTTGGCCCCCGAAATTTTTCGGGATCACATTACTTCTTCACACTCCGTACAAGGACGTAAAAATAGTTACTTTTAATCAGTGAATAAATTAATTCTTCGTAATCAACTTAGAAAACGTTTGAAGGCATTAATGTAAACAGAAAAGGCGATTGTACTGATATGCCGAATTTCTTGCATGTAAATAAATGATTTTTGTAAATACAGGACCATATACTTAAAAGAACTTTTATCTATTTTCACCATTTTTAAATCGTACACGACACCTTTAAAAATAGAGTGTCGAAATCATTTAAAACCTTAAATTTAAAATTTCCTGAATAAACCGCATATATAAAAAATGCATGAATTATGCGAATTTTTTGAAGCACGCTGCATTTATATCGATTTTTCTATTTAACATTTTTAAGAAGAAATATAGTTATTCCCTTTACTAAAATAATACTTTTTTACCAGAGATATTTATCAGACCTTTAGTAATTGACATTGCTAACTATACTTTCCGAAAATTCTGAATGCAATAAAAATAATTTTAATTGTAAAGGTGACAGTGTTTCTTTTGCAAAGCAGTGCCTGAAAGGTATTATTATGCAAACTAGTGAATCATTTATTCTAAGAAACAATCTTAACTGAACTTAATGACTGAACTTAAAGTTTCTGTAAGACTTAAACACTTACATCACTTTAATAACGTTACATAACCTATTGTCTAGAGACTCTCGATTGAAGTGGCTATGAAATGCCTCAAGGCTCTTCTTTTACGTTCCGAAAAATTTCACACCTCTAATCCAATAAAACTGATTGCCGAATAAATTCTTGAGAATTCAGGATTTTCTTTAAACTAGACGTTATATGAGAACAGATTCCCATCCCACTACTTACGTTAGCATCTACGATGCCTATTTTCACTCGTTTTAATGCATTTTCCCCGTAATTTTAAGAGTAAAAGACGTCTTTAAGTTCCCCGGTATCATCATTAGTTTATTTTAGTTTTATTATCTGTTGTGTAACCTTGCGTTTGAACACCGAGAAATGGATATTTGTTCCTAACTTGCCGAATAAATTAGATCATGTGAAACTTTTATTGACGTTCTTCCCATACCTTGTTGAGGAAAGTTTTGAGCAAATTTGGTTTTATGTGATTAGCTTTTCTTAGACAGAGTGGCTATTTATTAAGTGATAAAAGACTAAGAGGAATAGATGAAAGTGATTTGATAAGTGAAATTGTAAATGTCTTTAACGAATAACATGCGTGGTATTCATAATTATTAAACTGTTCAAAGCACAGAATATCCAATCTTATACATAGTGTACCATTATCAAATTCTGGGGATTTAGATGATAGTACCTAATAATCATTATTTGACATTTTCATTGATACTCAACAAATTCGATGGGTAAAAATAATGCCCTGATTCACAAGTACGTATATTAAAACCCTTTAAGACGTGATCTGATTTATTGTTTTAGAGATCCTCGAAATTGCCTGAACTCAGTTGCTTACGTTAGAATTATTCAATCCGAAAATATTATTAAAAACAAATATTAGAAAATCATTTTTATCGTGTGTTCTTCTATCGTTGATAAGACGCAACGGTGAACATTTCTGACTTGAAGCCAGAATTGCTTCTATCCAAAGTTTTTGTTCTTCGCTTTCTCAAGGTAGATCAACAGCGGTGCATTCAGAAACTCGTGTAGTATAGCAAGACAGAAAAAAAAGTTGCTACTTAAAATATATTTACTGTTTTGTGTACAGTTTTATTTTTTGTTTTCTTTCCATTTAGCGTTGCAATCTATCAGAGTATTTTTAGTGAAGATATTTTATTAAACACAAACATTTGATTTCAGATATCTGAGCAAGCACATAATGTAAATATCAGGTGCAAATATTTTCATTATGTTTTTAGTATCCAAAATTTTGTAATAGTTAAAACAAATGTGTTCGCGTCAAGTTACATATCGCGTAGATTCACTAACATTATACATCTGCGTTGTTTACTGCAAAAATTGTTTGTTTTTAAATAATCTGCTATTTCCATATCTCAAGTAGTTAGTTCATTTACTGTAAACGCATTTATCAAGAAAATTTGGCAACAGTTTTACCACGCTTACCTTTTCTTTTTTTTTTCTACACATATCTATAACATTTTTAACAGTTTTACATCTTTAATCATTTGCTAATTCTTCAAACAATAATGTATATCGGTATCGTATCGGTCAATGTATACCAGTAACACTTTTGCCATTCTTTTTTTTTTCCTGTTAAGTTCTATATTATACGCGTGTTCAATAGTTTGGCAAATTTAATCATTTACTATTTTTGCACAAAATAATAACCATATATTGTGCATAAACCTTCCCACCTTATCCACTAATTATGGCTCAAAAATGAAAAATATAGAGAAACAGTTCTTTCTCCATATATATATATATATATATATATATATATTCTGAGAATAGCAAATTGAGCTTGACACGTAGCTGTACTACTTTCACTCACTTTAATGCGCTTTTCTCGAGAATTTAAAAAGAACTGAACTGTGCAACGCTAAAGGATTTATATTTATCGTCCCTAGAGGCTATTTAGTAGACTAAAATTTTATTAAGATAATTTACCAGCTATGTCACTTATCTTTAAACCCAGAGGAATAGGCATTAGCCTTTGTTCTGGAAAAGAAATTAAATAAACCTGCTTTGTGCACATGGTAGCAAGGATTTTTTTCAATACTGATTCTAGATTAATTTCATTTGTTTTCACGGTTAGAAATTTGTGGATTAAATAAATGAAAAATTTAAAAAAGGAATGGTTTAGGACGATATATTTAGAGAAATCTTGGGTGGTAACGGGCTTTAATTCTATATCTATTAGAGATAATTTGTGAGTGAAAATTGAAATAAATGTTAAAAATAAGACTCTTTTCAAAAAAAGTCCTGTTTCCGATTTTCAAAAAGTTACACACGGCCATCGTACGAAAGCATTCCCAGTTAGTAAAATTATGTGAGTTATCAAATTTGAGCCTGTCATCTTATAACGTCTCAGAGATATTTTTAAAGAAATGTATCGGGGCTATACATGATTTTAAATAGAATAGTTTATTGCTAGAGTTGAAAAAACGATTTTTTCTTAATTTATATACGACACCAAAAATCACATCAACGTGACTTATGCCCTTCGAGACCCATTGAAAAGCGGTTTTAGTCAGCGTTATATTTAGTTTCATATCTCTAACACTTTTTAAGGTATGATTCTCAAATATTTTATGTTACCTCAGTAGGGTATGGGGTACATTTTACTAATTGTTTTTTTTTTTTTTTTCACAGGTGTCGTATACAATTTTTACAAGTATAACTTTTTGAAAATTAAGAGAGGGTTTTTTTTTTAACGGAATCTTAATTCCGACCTCAATTTGAACATTTTTTTCAACTTACACTGCCCACTTATCTCTAATAGATAAAGTATTAAAGCATGTTACACCTTTTTTGGAAAACCTGTATATGAGTTGCGCATTAAGTTCTATCTGTAAACATGAAATAGTTACAGATAATTGGTATAAAGACAATTTCTTAATTGTTCCGATTAGAGTGCTGTGTTCGCAATATTTGTCAGTTAGCAAAATAGCTCATTTTTGTCTGTTGTGCGTGTGTGTGTGTGTATCCGTGCGCCTTCTGAGTTTTTAGCAGAATTATGCATTTTTGTAAATTACATTTTTCCATCTGTATAAAATGATACAATTTCCTCAAGAATTCTTTTAAAAACACTGGAAGTTTCCAGAAATATAACATACTATTCATACTTAAAGTTTTCTATTAAATCAAAAGTGATATATTTGTGCAACAATAGATGGGAATTTTATCGATACTGATATAATTTTGAAAATGATGAATAGACGAAATGAATATTTCTTATAATACTCTCCCGAAAAGAATTAATCTCCTCTTTTGAGAGTGAAAGCTAGGATTTCTTCACTTTTCTTTTTTACAAGCACTTTTTTTTTCATTTAATGAATTGGAAAAGTCAAAAGAACTAGACGTAAAAGCCTTCTTTTACAAATATAAAACATTTTTCTAAAAACCCGTTGCTCAATTTCTTTTCGGAAAACCCTTTCTTCCCTGCCCTTCAACAGGGGAAGAACATGTGTTTTTCTTATACAAGGGAAAGAAGAATAAGTACATATTGATGGAGAGCTTATATATTGACAGGGAAAGGAGCAGATGGAAGAAGATAGAAAATGAATTCAAGTGCAAAAACACGGGGCAGAGAAACAACGATTTTCTTAAAAATAAAAATAAAATAAAATAAAATAAAATAAAAAAGATACGACTTGTCTCATGTATCTGGACTTTCTTGAGACGTTACACAAATGGCAGAGTTGTGATTTTCGATTTTGTCCCGGTATAACTGCTGGTCACCGATTTGAGAAATTCCAAATTCATAATTTAAAAAAAAAAGAAACTCCTGTATAAAGATATTGTTTCAACTATAATATGATTTAACGGGAAAAGCATACTTGAAAAATACATAGATAGCAAATACTCCTAAAAATAAAGTTTACTCTAAAATTGCTATTATAGTCATTGCATGTATTGGAAGAGTGTGAAAAAGGAGTGGTAAGGCAAAACGAAGTTTTCGATTTTCCCTCTTACGAAGCTCTGCCATCTCTATGCTCTACCAAGCTCTGCCATTGCTATAGGTAGTCCATAGAGCATCTATTTTTCATTTCCATGTGAGATACTGCGTGCAAAATCTCACAGACAGATACGCTAAGGTTTATATAATTCTTCATTACTCTGATCTAAGGTAAGTGTAACGTTAGGTTATCTTTTTGTTAGGTTCGCATGCAGATGCTAACGTGACAGTTTACACTTGGTAAAAGTGATATTTTTAAAGTAAATTGCATGAAAAAGTAGAACTGCATTCAGTGCTATTTGTCAGTTAGGACATGTTGTTTTGAATGAGTGCTTGTGAGGCAAAACAGGATATCTCGAAGGAAGGCAAAATAGTGTACTACACCAACGTCGTAAAACGTCGCAACGCAAAAATATCGGATGCCGGACATTTCACAAGCTAAAAGAAGTCGCGTTGCTGTGCTACCTGCAGACGGCACATCTTCAGAGAGTGACCCAGATGATATAGATGTTACATGTTTGTACTGTAGTTATACATATGCTAAATCAACACAACGAGAAAGGTGGATGTAGTGCAGTGCATGTAACAAATGGTTCATGACTTTTGCACTGTTGTTGACGAAGAGGATGATAAGTTTACACGTGTGAACTGTATACTATGTGAACTATGTACTAAGCGAACTATGTTGGTACCCCGTTTTGCCCTGTGCAATAGAGCAAATTGGGGGTATTTTGCAGCTTTGGATAAATTGAGATGCAGATCCCAAAATATGAGGCCCATTTCAAGTTTCAGTGCTGCAGAATATCAACTAAGATAGTAAAATTTAAATAAATATTACTGATTTAATTTATTTCTATATATCACAGAGGCATTGGCCATAATAGCCTTAAGTACTCCATTTTACCCACCCTTCTCTATAGAATAAAGTACAGTGTGCCATCGTCACTGTTCATGTTTCACACTTTTCAAAGGGCGGTTCGTCCTGCCCTTAATAAGCCTTACGTTTTCTTTTATAAAAGAAATATAGATTATAGATTTTCAGATTACCCTCTATTTTTGAAAGTAACAATGATGTACTAGAGCAACGTGGTCAACATTTCATAAACAGACTTTTTAAAGCATTAAAGACCATATTTATAAAGAACAAGTAATATATATTTAAAAAAAAAATAAGTCAATTCCTATTTAGGTCAAGAAAGAAAAAAAATTTAGTTACTTTTTATTAATTTAATTTAATGAGTGAATTAATATCTGAAAAAACTGTATTAACAGCAACTGTCATCCACAGTTGCTTTTAAAAAATGCATTTGAACTTGAGTGGATGAATAAAAAGTAATTTATTAACGATTGAAAATTTGAACAAGATATATATATATAATATATATAGGGAGAGTGTGAATTAATAGTAAGAATTGGAAAGAAAAGAGATGCAGTCAGATGTTACAATAGTTCTAAATACAAAATTTCAGCATTCTACGGTTAAAAGTTTTACAGTTATGCGAAATGCGAAATTATTTTTGGCACCAAATTTGGCGACATTTCGCCAAAGCTCGCCAAGGTTGACGATAAATGGTGAGATTTTGGGCATGGACCAAACACTGGCTGACTACAGATGTAATATGTAGAAGATGTCTATAGACATTAATGCATTGAAATTCTTTTGGGTGGTCCTATAAATAAACACTCCAATAGATGAGAACCAAAAATCGAGATGCACAACCAGATGTTTAAACATTCTACGAATAATAGGTTTTGAGATTTGAGAGTTAAATACATACACACGTACACCAAAAATCGTCAAGCTTGGTGGCTTTTGGCGTAATTCTTGAAGGAGGCACGAGACTGTGGTCGGACCATTACCTAACTATATGGTAGGACGGTAATGTGCTTGAAATGGATCAATGTCCTTAAAATTGCCATTGACCCATTGCCCATAATGTATTGTAAATATTTTGAGTGTTCCTGTAGCAGAACTATCAATTATAAGGACACTATTTTCGATGGAGAAATTCATTTTGTAACCCTTAACAGCATATATCACTTCTGAGTCATTTGAACTAGCCTAATACCTATAAAACAGGCTTTAATGAATTTCTGGCCATAGAGCGTAATGTATTTAAAATCTTTTGGGCGGCCCTTAGATAAACTATTCAGTCGAATGGGACCGAAAAGTGAGGTGCACAACTAGAAGTTACAATAATCCTGAATATAAAGTTTCAACATTCTACGTCTTCTAGTTTTGTAGATATGCGAGTTTAATGAATTTCGGCCCAAAGAGCGTAATGCATTTCGAATCTTTTGGGCGGTCCTATAGATAAATTATCCAGTGGATTTGGACCAAAACTGCAATAACATCAAGTGTCATCCACTACAAGTTTAAAACAATGTATTTGAACTTGAGTGGATCAATAAAGTATTTTATTAACGATTGAAAATTTGAACTATATATGTATAGGGAGAGTGTGAACTAATAGTAGGAATTGAAAAAAAAAATATTAGCAGAGGTGCCGAATGGTACAAAGTTACGGTTTTTACGAAATAGATGCGAATATATACGAAATTTTCTTATAATTGCGAATAGATGCGAAATAAAAGCTATTTGTGAATTGACTCGAATTTATGCAAAAAATAATTTTTGTGAATAGGTGCAAAATATAGCTTTAAAAAAATGAATTACGTTGGAGAATATTTAAAAACTTAAGATTCAAATAGGCTTCATAACCGAACTGTGCCCAAAATCAATGAAATTGATTAACAAATTAGAACATTCAAATTACCCATTGGCTCGCCATTTTTGGAAAAGAAATCTTGAAGTCAACTCTTGAACAACAGAGTCAGGGGATTTGGATCTAAACACACTGCTAAAAAACCGCATCTGAAAAAACTTTGCATGAACTTCCTTTACAGGTGAAATTAAAAGCAATAAATAAAGCCTGTTTTCACTATGGTCAATTATTTTGTCCATCTGTGGCTGCAAGTATTACCACCTTAAATTATTTTCTTGAAAATGTTGGGACCAAGTTGGGGGCCCTGGACAAAAGCCTATTGGGGGGGAGGGCTTCTTACGAAAACTTTTCTTATACCGTACAAAGCAATTCTCATATCACACCCTTCAAAGAAAGGGTGTTTTTTCAATCGTTCATTTCATTCCGCATTTTTCAAATTACACGTTCCACACTATTTTTGTATTTATTTTCCTAAAGTTTATATCAGAGCTTTTATTTACATGGGATAGATCTTCCCTTCGCTCTACTTAGGAAGCCATTTCCTTTTATATGTTCCGATTGAAGATCAGCTCTATGGTCTCCTCGCGATCAGCATAAATCACTCCATAGGCCACGCCTAAATGATCAGTTTGCACTGAATGATTGCCTGAGACTAGATCGTCTATCTAAAAAAGTGGTGGCCATAATGCTAGGGCTATGAAATAGTCACTATTGATACTATTATTTTTCATTAAATTAGTTTTTCTGCCTCTTCTTTTAAATAAAATTAAAAATTTACAAATTTTAAACTTAAAGGATAATTAGAGGGGTCCCTTTTTGTTGGGGGTGTTGGGGACTTGCCCCGAATGCCTTGCCGGAAATCAGGACCTGCTCACGACAGGTGACACGCTGAGATAGCACATTTTTCTTCAGTCTCCGGCTGACTGTTTAGGGAAGATGTTCCTCACCTTTTTACTTTCACATGTCCCTTGCTTGGACTTTTCTTTTATTCGTACCCCTTCCTCATAAAGATGGCCCTACACACAAACAACGCAAACATGCTATTTGTTATTAATAATCTTCTTAGCTTAAAAGGAAATGGCTGGACTGTATTCAAAACGGGATGAATTTTTCATGCCATTAATACTTAGTAAGAGTACTGTACTTAATTATTACAGCCATACTGCGTACTACTCAGCTACTGTCAAAGTAACTAAGTCCCCAAGATTATCTTTTTTTGCGGTTTATAATTACTAGGGATTGCTAATGATACTGAATTAACAGGGAAGTTCTTGGCCCTTGTTGCACACTTAATACTTTTAAGTTAACACATTAAAATTGCACTTGAGACTCTTTTTCGCAACAACTTTATATATGTATTTTTAGTTGTAACCACTTGTCGTAAATTCCACCATTACAGACAAACTTTACGTGTACCTCAGGTTCAGAACCACTGCTCTAGGAAAAGAAGTACCGAGACTGACAAACGATTACTATACTACCTCTAAGTTGGTACATCGGTATTTGAAAGATGCGCCAGTGGGCATCTTTCTCAGCCAGAGGATACCTAAGAATTGACACACTCAGGATGATTGGTTCGATACCAGCTGTTGTCCGACCAGTGGCCAAGCGCATAGTGCTCTGAACTGGGAGACGGAAGGTGCTTGGTTCAAAACCAGGTTCGCGACCTTTCGGAGTTTTCCGTGGTTCATTAAATATTAGGCAATCGAAACTTAGCGTACATACAGGTTAGAACACCATAGAAATATCCCCTCAGAGGGCACCCCACCCATAAGTCTAGATCCCTCATTTAGGTAACTGGCCTTAATCCCACAACTCCAATGCACACTCGATACCAGCTGCTACCGCACAATCGCATGTGAATAAAACTGAATAATACAAGGAGCCTTTTAAGCTATTGCCTAATATTTAATGAACAAATGGACATTTAATTAGTAAAATACTCTCTAACTGAGTATGGCAAAAATAAATATTGAAATCTATTTATGTTATACATAAATAATTTACACCATATCTTGCTCGCAAAGGATTATGCGAATTGTAATAAAATGCAAATGTTTTCATAATTTATTCACAAGTAAGAGCAATTCCTGCTTCCAGTTATTAGTAATTATAGTAGTTTTGGGTTAAGGTAACGCTATACGACGGCTTTCTGCCAGAAGGGCTTGTTGACTTAAGCAATCATTAGTTTCCATTATTTATTACCGTAATTTGCAGTGGGCATTTACGTATGTTAACGCATCTTGATCATGCGTTACTAGAGCAAATGTTTCTAGCAAACATTTACATATATTTCAGCTGTACCAATAAAACAATTAAAGGACTGAATGAATATCAACTTGCTTTTTTATGAAAATGAGTTTGAATTCTGAAAAGTTGCAACCATTAAAAACATAACAAGTTGTTCAGTTATTTATGATAAAGTAAAAAAAATAAATTTCTTTGTAGATGTTTGAAAGTATTCCAACGATTTAGGGTGTTTTTCCACATTTTTCCACAAGGAACTGAAAACAAATGACACATGTAATAATAGTGGTTTGTATTGGAAATAAGTAAGTAAATATTTCTTTCAATAAGTAAGTTAAAAGACGATCCTTAGCAGGTTGGAATTCATGTATAAAAAATTAAACTTTAAGTTTCTGCCTCAACAGCATATTTCTGTGATAGTTAGTGCTCAAGATATCACTCAGGTTGAAACATTTTACGGGGAGTATACTGTCCAGTCACAAATGGTATCACGCATACGCATTTATTATGACTGTATACGAGCTTTAAAAATCTACTTCGAATATGGCCGCCTCAGATTGTATAGTGGTTAGCACACCACGCTATACGATATTGGGTACGTGCTCAACTCCTAGCTTCAACGCAGTTGTTAAATTCTCCGTCACTTCATAGGGAATACTTATTGCCACGTATAGGTCCTACCATAATTAAATGACCAAAAAAAAAGAATAAAATGAATGTGACACACAACAAGTATAATAGGTACTAAAAATTAAAACTCGGCTGTTCGAACCTCGTCAGAGGGAGACCCCAATGAGCCCCCCCTAACTTTTTAGTTTCATTGTTGCCACATTTAAACAATATTAATTGACTATCATTTTATCTCTCATCTTTCGTGTATTTCGCCTGGTTACCCTATGTTGAAATTTTTATGATTGTAACCTATTTATAGAAAAATACACGTGATGCATATTCTACAGCTTACGAAATATTGTAACAATAGATTAAAGCTGTTGTGAACTAATAGTATTTAAATACAAGTGCAACATTACGGAGCTTATAGAAATGGGTGGTTTACGTAACACATACTAACATTTTCAGCGGACATTTAGTCTTTCTTTTATGTCAAATTTCCGTGTCTCATTTATATGTCACATTTTCCATAAGGGGATGAGAGATAAAATGACATTGTCATTAATATGTAAAATTATGTCGCATTTTTATGTCTCTTTTTTGGAGGCACATTTTTCGAGCACTTTTCAATAAAGGGGGTGAGAGATAAAATGACATAGTCGTTAATATTCAACACTCAATGCGATAAGTCATTATATGCTAAATTTCACTTCTAGGAGATTAAACTGATTTTAAATTGTCCTATCGTATATCTCCAGTTTGAAATTTCATCCCGAAACAGTTTTTTTTTAAGCTCATTGAACTGGACAGAACAACAGGAACAGGAAAATATTTTCCAAAATACGCCTCACTCCACCTTTCCGAATCCTCTCCTATCATTTTTCAATCGGAGAAAACCCTTTCGGCTCCTTCTTTTCGGATACGGGAGGAAACATGTGTTTTTTCTAATACTGGAGAAGAGGGAATAAATATATTGATGGAGAGCTCACATATTGACACGATCGGGAGCGCTGGTAAATGAATTCAAATGCTCAGAGGATCCAGAGAAAAGAATGACGGTTGTTCTCTTATTTTCAACAGCTGGGCCCGGACTTAGTGAGATGTATCGGCGCTTTCTTTCACAACAGAGCGTGTTTCGTTTTAGATCTAGCTTCAGTTAAACAGCTTATATATGATTTCACTTCTGGGAATGTCCGGAATTATAATATATTTATAAAATATCGTTAAAATGAATGTTAATTTTAGTTTCTTTTTAGATACTAAAGATTTTAAACATAAGAAAGATTATCCATTGTTTCTTTAGAGTGGAAAAAAAGAAGCTAAAATATTCTGTTTGGAAGAAATACGCAGGATTTTTTTACCTGTTTGTAATAGGACATACATAGCAAGTGAGATCGTGCACTCTTAATTAAAGTAATTAACATTTTACCATAAAATGGTGCTAAATTAGTTTCAGATTTTCTATGGAGAAACGTTGAACCGAGATCTAGTACTTAAATTGACCAACGGAACCAAATTATTCAACTATTTCAGGAAACATTCAACTACTTCATTTAACGGTGTGTTGAAATATGCGAAGAGAAAATCATTGTTTTTTTCATCTTTGTGGTCTTTTCATGCTACATTAATAAGATGGTTTGCGTGCATAAATTTTATATTAGCGTACAATTTTTATCTTATACAATCTTAAATTATAAATTAAATAATAATTGTTTCCTAAATAAAATGGAGGACTGTTCTCTTCTCTAAGAACGCGACCTTATGACAATGTATTTCTTGTGAATAATGATAATATCTACAATCTTTATACAGAAAACAATGCGTCAATGGATAGCAGTACGTTTGAAAAGTCAGAGTAAAGGACACTAAAGCCAATCGAACCCCGCAGGCAGTTCTCTGTACGTCTATTAACGCTCAGAGAATCTGTGTGTGCTACTTGCGTCTTAGGTAAAAGCAAAATAGGACAGAAACTAATAAAAGAAAAATTCTGAAAGTAAAAAGGAAATTTTGAATTCCATCAAAAATTCTGGTCCCTTAATAAAATTTGTAAATAAAAGAGAAGCAATATGCTTAGCTTGTGAATGATCGCATTCAATGAAGAATGGAACTAATGTGGGATATGTAAAAAGTAGTGCCATGTGAAAAGTCTCAATTATAGAGAAGCTGCAACGATTGCATATGACTTAAAATTTTAAAGGCTCATTCTGAAGATTTATAAACACGTTTGACGCTATTTTTCCTTGATTGATATTTTTCTGAAGTTAGGGTTTTCATTTTTTTTTTCAATTTAAGTTCATAAACATGATTTAGTGTATTCTCGCAAATATTTTCAACACTTTTTAAAAAATTTATTTACGTGAATATTTTCTTTATGCCAATGAAAAAAATATTTATATTAACAGCATTTAATTAGTAAATGTTTCAGTTTTGCAAACTTTTCAGAAATTTTAGAAAAATCGATATTTCAGTTTTGTGAATATTTCTCAAACAACCGGTAGCATGACGAAAACTGACTTATTTTATAAAACTATTTACTTGTTTTGCTTCATTTGATTTTTGCTATTAACATTTACTCCCACCCGATAGATCTTCCAGATATTTGAGTTGAACAAAAATGTATAAATCACATAGAACATTAGATCATATTTCAAACACAACTGCTTCTTTTTCCACACATTCTTGCTAAAAATAAATAGTGAAATCAAACAAAATAGCCTTACTAATGTATTTACTTCAATCAACATCCTTGAGGCATAATTTGTTTTTATGACTTCATAAATGATATGCTTATAGGATTTTTTAAGCCACAACAATTGAAGGGTCCACGGGAAGAACGATGAGAGTCCACTTTTCGTCAATGTTGAGGTTTCTATTGCTTTCTGTTGTTCATTAGTGGCACTATTAATATCCGAACCCAGAAGGGGAAAGAACGATGAGAATGCACTGAAAAAATAGCCCAAAGATACAGTTTACTGGGGAAGAACGTGGAAAGTCTCGTGCGCCTTTCCATTTTTTGGAAAATCAGCTGTATTGGACTCTCATCGTTCTTCCCGTGGACCCTTCAATTGTTCTACTGAATAAATAATAAAAAATAGAATTTTTTCTGTGTGTTATTTGGTTGATTAGCTTTTGATTTACCTATCATTAAATCTACGTTGTTTAATATTAGAATTCTCGAAATTCAAGAGTAATTGTATGTTTTTCAAATATGTCTTAGCATGGTCACCGGCAGCATAGGGCAGGGGGGGGGTGCAATGGACCCCCCCCCTGGATTTTTATATGCAGTGTTTTTCCTTGCTTTTTTACTCTTTCCAACATGGTAACCATGCGTTCAAGTAGTCTTTGCCCCTGCCCAGGAAAATATTCTGCCGGAGCCCATGTGTCTTCGAGCCAAATTTATAAATGATCGCGAAAATTCTCCAAAATTTGTGGTCGTTTACCTAAATTTTGCGCATGGTTTCAAGAACTATAGCATCTTTAAAGTAATTCTGTAAACCTAATTGGACAGAGCCATGAATATAACACGTCTATAATCTTGGAGAGCGTACAGTCATAAAACTTTAATGTATGCTCTAATTTTAATGTTCTGAGAATGCATTAATTTCTCCAAGCTACATTTTAATTAATAATTAGTCATCGAAATATTAAAGTGGCTCATTGAAACATTTTGAAAACCTTTTGGGTGTCACTATAAAAGAATTATAATTGTAACAAACAGTAATAATAATAATAATGCCAGCGGAGATCGACACTTTATAAATTTCTATAACGAAATTACATCGATTTCGTCTTGTTAGAAATAAATGTACGTGTAAAAGGAAGTTTAAACAGTCACTTCACTTTCCATTATCTACACTGTATCGGAATTCTTTTATGCGCTCCTGTAGTAGAACTGTTATAGCAGCATATACCGCATTCTAAAAGTACGCGTAAATGATGCAGTTCAGAGCAATCGTAGAATTTGATGTACATGAAGTTCTCGTTAAAACACTGCCAAACGATCAAGCGCTCAAAATAACATCATAAACATTTTTCTTTGATATGTTTAAAAACAATTCATTCGAAAGAAACAAAAATTTTGTTTGTACCATATAAACATTCTAGATTTTAAAGAAAGCAAGTGAAATTGATCTGTATAAATCAAGAAAATCACCCAAAAATATAAGTTACTAGAATAAGAATTAAAGTCGAAACGCAAAAAGTAAACAACACATTTTAAATCTCTAGAGTCCGCAATACATCTGTTTATTTACTTTTGTACACTGTTCACAATTCAGTATCCCAAGGCCAGCGCTTAGACCTACGCCGAATTTTAAAAGACAAAGTGCTTTTCTTTGGTGCCAAGCAGCAAAGCGCAAATACATCTGACAGGCCCCAGCTGTTGCAAATAAGAACATTTCTTGCTAACCCCACACACACCCCTGTTCTCCAACTTAAATTCCTTTTTTTCCATTTCTTTCCATCTGCTCCGTTCATGTCAATATCTAGGCTCTCTATCAATATGTTCTACGTTTTCTTTTTTTACGTATATGTTCATGTATAAGAATAGCACGTGTTTCTCTGTTATCGACATACTGGGAGAAGGAAGGATTCTCCTAAAGATATACAGTAAGTGGACTTTTGGGATTCAGACGGATTGCGATAGAGAGACGTACAAAAACGAAACAAAAACAAATAAAAGAAAGTACTCACCTTTGAGTTGACTTTTTCAATTGAATCTATTAGTAAAAAAGTAAGTCTAAAAATGGAAACAGGAAAGAGTGTCGTTATTTGAAAGCTACCATTTGGGGAAGAAATATATAAATTATATTGATGTGTCAATGAAAAATGATTATACTGAAAATTAAAATATTTGTGAATTATCTTTTCTGCAAATTGAAAAATATATAATATCTAAATAATACATACAGCTCATTGAAGTCACAACATGTGTAGCCTCTCAAAAATGTATTCGTATAAAAGTCAATCTCCCTACGTTGGTTTCGTATAGTAAAATATATTTACCCTAAAATATGAATACGGTTATGCATAATTACAATTTTTCATATTTCTGAAGAGTTGTGGGGTTTTCAAAAAGCAATTGAATTTCTGAAAACCCAAAGTAGAACATTTCTTCTTATACTTGAATACTTTTTTGAGAGGGTGTATGCTTACTGGTCACACTGTGACAAAATTCTTCATGCTATCTTCGTCACATAAAAGTTGGGGGGGTGCTATCAAATGGTGGTCTGGCACAGTTTTCTTTCTTGATGCCACATGAGGACCACCATAGACATCTCTGCAATGTCGCTATGAACACATGTGTGTAACACAATGACGTCAGTCACATGGTGACTATTTATAAATTTACGCTGCAACTTCACATGTTTTACACGAAAGGAAATCACCGGAGGCGTTTATTTACACCACATTTGTGACGTGATGAAAGTGACGAAATGTAACGTCGCTACAACGTCATTGCCAACAGGTTTGGTGTTTGAGAATTAAGCGCATAATTTTAATGCATTGTTCATTTTCAAATAAACGCAAACTAGAAGCGAAATATTTTGCTTTTAATGCTATAAAGAGTTATTAAAAGCATCGATTCCAATAATTACGAGAATTTAAAAGATAACTGTAACTTATAAAACTACTTAAAATAATAATACTTCGCAGTTTCTAATTAATCTGGAGAGCGTTTATGCTATTTTTAACATGCATTACCAACCCAACTGCAAATAGTGTTATACAGAAAATTAAAAAAAAAGTGACTCGAAAAACTTTTTGTCATGGAATATTTATATGTAAACTGTTAGTTGATACCATCTATGATAAAATCTTTCTCCATTTAAAGTTTAACTTTGAAGAAATACAGTGTGCCCGCTAAAGCTAGTTATAACCCAAATAATTTCTGAGCGGTAAGAGAGGGGAGTCAAGGTGTTGTAATGTTGCTATGCGCTACGCAAATAATCCGCCAACAGTGCTATATAGCTGCTAAAATTGAAATTAACATTTAATAATTCTTATCTTAAAAACGTATATATATATATATATATATATAAACGTATATCTTAAAAACGTATACATATATATATATATATATACTAGCTGAAGTACCCGTTCTTCGAACGGGAATGAATGGACTTTTTGATATTAATATTTGTTGTGATTACTATTTATTGTAATAAAGAGATATAGCAAAATGGATATCGCGTTATATTGTGTTCAATAATACTGAATTTCAAGGCAATCGTTTTTACGGTGCAGAAGGCGATGCGGCGTAGCACAATCTAGTGGCGAGTTTTAGCAAAACGGATACGGCAAAAATATTCTTCGCATTCAGATATCGATGTATACGAATTTTCATGACGATCGGCTGAATAGTCTTGAAGTTCATGTGTTGACGCGACATCTAGTGTCAAGTTATAGGAAAATGGATCGTGCCAAACTCTTCCCCGTGTTCAAATATCTATGTATACCTATTTTCATAGCGATTATTCGCACAGTCAAGAAGTGATACACTGCAGGGCCATCTAGTGGTTAATTAAAGTAATGATTTGCTACAGCGCCGTCATGTGGCGAGTTATAGCAAAATGGATAACGCCAAAATATTCTCATTGTTCAAATAGCTATGTATACTGATTTTCATAGCCACCGTTTGAATGTTCAAAAATTTGGCCTGCTGCAGCGTCATCTAGTGGCGAGTTAAAATAATAATGCATTGCAGTGCCATCTAGTGGTGAGTAACATCAAAAGTAACGCAGTTAGAATATATTCTTCGTTCTCAAATGTGTAAGTATAAAAAAATTTATGCCGATCAGTCGAACGGTATAGAAGTTGATGCGTTGCAGCGCTATTTAAAGGTAAGTTACAGCAAATGGATAGTGAAAAATATTCTCCGTGTTCTAATATTCGCGTGTACCAAATTTCATCAAAATTTGTTGGACGACATTCGCATAGCAAACGGCTAAACGGAATAGAATACGACGTTCTGCTGCGCCACCTAGTGAAAAGTTAGAGGAAAACGGATAGCATAAAAACCTTCTCCATGATAAAAGACTTAGGTGAACCAAATTTCATGGTGATCGGTGAAACGGTGCTGGAGTTTTTCAACCTCCTACACACATACCAACATTCATTTTTATCTATAACCAGTCTTATTATACGTATATACCAGTCTCAAGTAAAATCCAGTTTCAAATCTAAGCCTCGCCAAAGTGCCAGCATACGCCATTTTGCAAGAGTTTTTTCAGGGAATCATTCGAAGCATTGACTTAGCAGCAATCAAAATGGGAAATGGTTCGACCGCCAGGCATTTATTTGAAAAGTGGAATCCCTTAATACAGCCGCATTTTTTAAATTATCAACTATAACATGTTTTATTCATCGTTACCTCGATGTACTAAATGCGAAGATTTCAATTTTCTGAAATTTGGCAGATTTCCCCCAAGTTAAATCAATGTACTCAATTGGCGAGAATTCTGAAGCTACATCGCTTGAAATGCCCTAATAACTGCATTATTTCTGCACGGATAGTTAAAATTTAATGCTGTATTCTAAGAAAACCTATACACTTGTTTCCAAAAATGCTATTCCCTTAAGCTCTCAGTAAATTGAGCCAAAAAGCCTAAAACTGTGCAAACCGCTAGAACTCACACTCTAAAAATCGGCCTATCAGCCATTTTATTTTTCGCCCAACTAAAAAAAATTACATATTAGTCTCGGATACCTTCGATCCTCATTGTTTTGCGTATAAAACATTTCATTCCTGCTCTCATTTCTTATGCGCACACGATATTATAATTAAAAAAAATAACATAAAAAAATAAACTAAAAAAATCATTATTATTCTTTTATTTTTACTTTAAGAATTTAAAACATTTTATTCGGCAAAATCGCCACACATGGCAACCAAGATGCTTATTTCACACACTTTTTTCACTACAGGGGTTAATATTACGTAAAGCTTTCTGCGTGAAGAACATAAAAAATCTCTTAAATTCCGGGAACGGAAATTAAGGGAACCCTTCAGGAGGAAAACGTTTTTAAGTGGAGTTTCAAAGTTTTAAAGTGGACTATCATTTATTCTATATTATTTTACATATCTGTGTAAAATTTCAGGCTGACAGGTCCATTTTTGTGGAATTGTATACTACCCAAATCAACAAATTGACAAACAGAATTTCATTTTTATTTATAAGATAACCTACGCTTGTTTTTAAAAATACCCTCTCATTAAATTGCGCCAAGCGCTAGAATCATAGAAAATCTGACACACTTTCAGATTTTTAAATACGCACTAAAGTGCTATATATAAAAAGAGTTATAATCCATGGGTCTTCCCTATTTTCGTTCCTTCTTTCATTAAGTTGGAAAGTGTATCATTACTCATGAGTGTGATTAAACAAAATTAAAATTGATATTTCTAACATCCTTTTTTCTGGATGTAATACATTAGATGCAGAAAAGCTGCTCTGAAAAATGCACAATTCCAACTGAATGAAAATTTCAAAAACTTATACGCAGGTGTATTCATAACCCAAATAGCAGACGATTAAATTACGATAAATAGCGCCAAGCGTTAGAATCCTCCTCAAAATCGCGAGAATGCTGAAGATAGATCGCTTGAAATCCCTTAATAACTGCATTATTTTCGCAGGGATCATTAAAATTTAACGCTGTATTCTAATAAAACCTTTGTGCTTGTTTTCAAAAATCCGTTTCCTTAAGCTCTCAGTAAATTCGCCAAGCCGGAAACTGTGCAAACCGCTAGAACTCACTTTCTCGGCATTTGAGTCATTTTATTTTTTCGCCAAACTAAAAAATTTTAACATAGTAGCCTCGGAAATCTTCAATTCTTATTGTTTTGCGTATAAAACATTTCATTCCTGCTCCGATTTCCCATGCACACGATATTATAATTAAAAAATTATATAACCTTACGAATATAAACTAACAAAAAAAAAAATCATTATTATTCTTTTATTTTTACTTTGAGAATTTAAAACATCTTATTCGGCAAAATCGCCACACATGGCAACCACGATCCTTATTTCACAATTTTTTCACTACAGGGGTTACAATTACGGAAAGCTTTTTGCGTGGAGAACATAAAAAATCTCTTAAATTCCGGGAACGGGTGGACTTTCAAAGTTTTAAAGTGGACTATCATTTATTCTATATTATTTTACATATCTGTGCAAAATTTCAGGCTGATAGGTCCATTTTTGTGGATTTGTATACAACTCAAATCCACAAACAAACAAATAAACAAACAAACAAACAAACAAACAAACAAACAAACAGAATTTCATTTTTATTTATAAGATAAACGTATATCTTAAAAACGTATATATATATATATATATATATATATATATATATATATATATATTTATATATATATATATATATATATATAATTAATAAAGTTATTTCCTCTGCATGAAGCATTGCTACAAGAGGGGGTATTTCCAGCAAAGAGAAATCTTTCGAATTCGAAAAGTTTCCGCAAAAACACTCGCAGAGAGATTCCGCAAGTTTTCAGAAGAGAATGAAATCCCGATTTCGGTAACTACTCTAATAAAAATAGAATATAATGTTATTTACTTTAAGTGGACAAAGATTAAATATATTGAGTGTAGACATGTTTGTGTCAAATATTTTTCTAAGGGCATGTTGTAATTGCATTCAGAGCGGGGTTTATCTTCCAATATTAGTAATTCGCTTGCTTTCAACTGAGAGACCTGGTTCAAAACCACGTTCGCGTCCACCGACCTAGACATTTGGAGTTTTATGTGATTTTTGTGCAGTTAACTTTGTGCAGTTACGGGTTAGGACCCCGTAGAAAGACCCTCGCGCAGGGCACCTGCCCTCGGCCTAGATACTTTGAGTGGATAATCGGCCGTAATAACTCAAACCAGACCAAATCAAAATACAGTATTAATTATACATGCAAAAGCAAAATTCTTTTAGTATATATTATGTTGTTTTCATTTTAAAAAAATAAGAAATACCGGACAGTATATTTTATTGGACTTCAAAACTCAAACTTAACAAGAAAGAAAACAAACAAGTCGTCATTTTAACATTTCCACGTAAAAAAACTCGATATTTTTCTGAGATTGGCTTAAGTTCTGCTTCCAAGTAATGTAACTAAACAAAAGAGAGTCATATTGAATTAGTTAAATAACATACAAATAAATAAATAAACAACTAAATAAAATCATCAACTAAATTAAAAGATACAATTAAAATCCTGGCGAATGAAACGTTTTTAACTTTTTTATCCAAAACCATTTATTTATTTATTTATTCTTTTACAGTTCTTAAAATATTTCTTTTGCCCCAGAGCAGCAGCTGTATTAAAGTCAAATATATGTTTTTCTTTGGCACAACGCACCAACGGGCAAATACATCTGACAGACCACAGCTGTTGCAAACAATAACGTTTCCGTGCCAGCTCCGCACACACACCTTCCCCTCCCACACACACTCACACATTAAACATTTTTTCTTGCTTCTCCTTCCGTTTCTTTCGTTCATGTCAGTAAAACTCCCTTATCAATATATGTTTTCATCTGCCCTTGTATAAGAACAAGGTGTTTTTTATCCTTACTGACAAACACTGGAACACGGAGGAGAGAAAATGGAGCAACTAGGCTTAGAAAGCATAAGACAAAGTGTATTAAAAAAAAAAAAAAAATTCGTGGCTTTCTTACACCTCCTGGCTTTTCAATTAAGTTATTAAAAGCAATTAAAACAGGGGTCAATTGGGAACTTTTGGGGGCCCCTGCACAATTTTTTTCCGCAGAATATTACTTAATTAAATTAAGTTAAAACCAATTATCGTTCCTAAGTTAACCATACGTAAACATTTACAAATTAGTAAAATGTCACGACAGATACCTCTTATATGAATTTTTCGATTTTGAAATGTTTTTATGGGTATTTACAGCCGTCACACACCTCTGAAAAGATAAAAGGAGGAGCATGCTGAGGTTCCGAACGAATTTGCGAATATCGAATTTATCGAATGTCGAAATAATTTTTAGCGTCACAAGTTACATTAACTTAAAAATTTTGAATATTTGTGATGAAATGAAGTAATCAGAAATTTTTCTCTTGAGAGATAATTTTAGTAGCTATTATATTTACATAAAAGGAAGTTTTGGGGGCCCCTAAAAATCAGGGGCCCAGGGCACGTGCCCCGAATGCCCCGCTCTAAATGAGTCCCTGACTGTTCCGGTTCGATTGCAGGCACATTGCATTTCTTTGTGATTTTCCAAAACCATGAATTGTATATTATTCATCTAAAAATAAGGATTATCGAGAACCTCCTGTGAAGTTGGGATTACATGTAAAACATTATGTTGGATGTATCTTCAAAACTCTTATTGATATATAAATAAAGATTAATGTCTCTAAGATACGGCTCTTCACTGTTTTTCTCTAACAGGTTCCGCGTGTTTTTACTCGATGAATTCGGGGAACGGCGAAAGCTGGTCGAAAAGGTAGGATTTTCAGAGTTTCTTTTTTCGGAGCTCGCGGGTCACTTCCTTTACTGAGCGTTACTTCCGTCAGAAAAAAAAAATTAAAAAAAAAATAAAAAATGAGTTACTCCCTAGTCGCCACTAAAGAAGTTTTACTTCAGAAATTCAATATTTTCCTGAGATTGGCTTAAGTTCTGATTCCAAACAATATAATTAAACAAAAGAGAGTCATATTGAATTAGTTAAATAACACACTAACAAATAAATAAATAAACAACTAAATAAAATCATCAACTAAATTAAAAGATGCAATTAAAATCCAGGCGAATGAAACGTTTTTAACTTTCTAATCCAAAATCATTTATTTATTTATTCTTTTACAGTTCTTAAAATATATTTTTTTTGCCTCAGAGCAGCAGCTGTATTAAAGTCAAATAGACGTTTTTCTTCGGCACAACGTACCAACGCGCAAATACATCTGACAGACCACAGCTGTTGCAAACAATAACGTTCCTGTGCCAGCTCGGCACACACCTTCCCCACCCACACACACTCACACATTAAACATTTTTCTCGCTTCTCCTTCCGTTTCTTTCGTTCATGTCAGTAAAACTCCCTTATCAATATATGTTTTCATCTGCCCTTGTGTAAGAACAAGGTGTTTTTTCTCCTTACTGACAAACACTGGAACACGGAGGAGTGAAATGGAGCAAGTAGGCTTAGAGAGGATAAGACAAAGTGTGTTTAAATTTAAGGGGATGGTGGGCTATGACATTACCAAAAAGTCGCTATTTTTTTAATGTATTCATATTCTATGATTTTTACTGTATCTGAAACAAAAAACTGCATGTCTCTAGCTTAATTAGTAAAAAAGTTATAAGCGTTTAAAAAATGTAAGTATCTCATAAATGGTCCTTTAAATGTCAGAAAAAATGCGTTTTGTGCTAAATGAATATTTTTCGCAGATCTATGTCTTTAAAATGTCCCTCGCGACACAATTTTTGAAGAAGTCTTATAAAATTCATAACAGAGACTCAAGATACATATAAGAATAAATTTTCTTATTCGTTTTAATTTTGGTGATCACTAAGATTATATAAATTCAATATAAGTTTATAAAAAACATGAAAATTTTGTGAAAATTCAGTATTAACGTATAAAAATACTTCTAAAATGGTACTTTTCAACGAATCTCTAAATTAATAAGACAATTTGCTTCGGAATACCTTTTTTGAGTTCCGAATCATGAATTGAACAAGAGAAAATGAAGGAAAAAATTAAAAATTTGCGCGCAAGAGACATTTTTTCGAAATTCATTTTTTTAATTTAAATTTTAAAAAAGTAATTTTTTTTAGTTTTTTAAGTATTTGATTTTGTCAAACTTCAAAGCATATCTATACAAAAATTCATGATTTTGGGCCCAAAAAAAAAAAAAAAAAAAAAGAAAAAAAAAAACGTTGATAACGGGGGAAAAAAAAAAAAAAATCTTCGTGGCTTTCATACACTTCCTGGCTTTTTCAATTGAGTTATTAAAAGCAATTAAAATAGGGGTCAATTGGAAACGGATTTTTCATCTTTATTTTCCATAGCGGTTCCTGCCTCTCACACAAAAAAGCCGTTGTTGTATTTTGGGCAAGTTTTGGTTTGTTTTCACGTGAAATAAGTTTCAGTAAGGTACATCAAAAAATTATGCAATTTAATAAATAATGTACAAGAAAGTTATCCATAGTGCCCAATTTATTTTTTGTAAAGATAGAGAGTTAAGAGAATCTTAATGTATTAACGTAAGACATAAAATAGAGTGGATCGTTTTCTTTACTTTATCAATTTAGATTTTTTTTTTTTTACTTTGCAAGTCATTCAAAACTCTTCATTGCGTTCGATATTGTCTAGGAGTATCGTAATTTTTATGTGGGTGAAATATTGTGGGACTATTTTTCATAAATTCTGTTTTTTATGTATTTTATTTTTTATCTACCCTCTCTCCGTCTTTCTCTTGTCCTCCCTGGTTTCTTGCTTTTTTACGTCTTCTTTTACGTTTGGCTACTGGTTCGTAGGTGTTTTCTGTTTACTTTCTTTTAGTTCCCGTTTCAGGCTTCCAGTCTGTGAATGGTCGCCAATGATGAAAATCGAAACTGCTGTATGGCCGTTCAAGTAACTTTTATGGTGTTGTTTTGCAATTTTTTTTATCATTTTATTAACCTATATAACAAATATATTTTAAGCACAACATACATATTTCAGTTATTTTAATATTTCGTACTTTTTCTTTTTTACAAAGTAATGATTTACAAATACCTTTTCACATTAATAATTTTATTATTTGACTCTATGTATTTGACTAGCATCGTTTGCAAAAATCAAAAATAAGTGAAAGCTGGCGAATGTGCTACTCAAGAGTGCAGTTCGGGAATCACACATTTGATTTTGTAACATAAATACTAACACACAAATTAAGTAAAGAACTTGAAAATTTTTAAGTATATTTCTTCACAACATGCAGTATTCCCTTAAGAAGCGCGTAATTTAGTCTGTGTCAATGTTGAAACGTTCAGACAAAAATTCTTAAAAACGGAATATTTCGTAAAAAGTACCCTTTTACCCTTTATAAAAAGTGCTGCTTAGGCTCATGTTGTTGCTGTTCTCGTGCCCATGGAGGGACAATCGAACTGTCCACGGAAATAGGTGTCATTACCCGCGAGAGGTTAGAATTCTGCTTGTTGGTCCCTGATTTTGAATCAGTTCCAGAAAAGGGATCAACCATTATCTAGAATCCGTACCCTTAGAGGTATGGTTTAAACATGGAGGACATTGGAGCCACGACGGATTTTACGTGCACTAGATCCCATTTGCATACACGATCCCACAGCAGTTCAGCCGAGAGAGGAGTTCACCCTCCATGCATTAGCCAAGCCAGATGCTGCTTCACATGTCGTGTTCTTATGAGAACGGACTTAGGGCCCAGACCACACTGTCGGACGTAGGCTCATGTTAATGTATTCTTTTGGAAATTTTCATAATAGGCATTTTTTTGCGTTATTCAAATATGTAATAAGAGTTGTGAAGATGCAATCAGAATTTTTAGGAGATCCTGACGTATTGGTTTATTTTGCTTTATGTTGATTTACCGTAAATTTGCTTTTGCGGTTTCAAAATACAGTCCTGTCACACAGCTTTGGTTTCAAACAGATAATTTTTTTACTTGTCAGAATTTTAGTGTGAAATATTTTGTTAGTATTTTACCTTACTACGCCGAAAAATGTCAGTACAACTATACACGTAAAAATATTTTATACATGTATATATATATATATATATATATATATATATATGGTAACCCAATGTTAAATTTTTTATGACTGGGTTAACCTATTTATAGAAAAATACATGTGATGCCTATTCTACAGCTTACGAAATAGTGTAACAGTAGATTAAAGCTGTTGTGAACTAACAGTATTTAAATATACGTAAAATTATATCGCTTTTTTGGGACGCATTTTTCGGACAATTTTCAATAAAGGGGGTGAGAGATAAAATTACATAGTCATTAAAAATACACGTGAAGCATATTCTACAGCTTACGAAAGATTGTAACGATAGATTGTTGTGAACTAATAGTATTTAAATATATGTAAAATGTTGTCGCATTTTTATGTCGCTTTTTTGGGACACATTTTTGGGACAATTTTCAATAAAGGGGTGAGAGATAAAATGACATAGTCATTAATATATTTAATGGCAGTATATTGTTTCAAATTATAAAAATTAATGAAAATGTTTCGCTTTAGAAATGTCACACATTCTAAAACAAAATTATCAAGTTTTAACTTTGAATCCGTTAACATCTTTTTGGGTTGTTCCTGGTGCATTTAATCAAAGCCGAATAATTCAATTAATCAGTAGAGAATGTATTCAAAAATTTAAACTTTCATAATTAACTTTCTCAGCAAGTTCCTACGAAGATGCCTTTAGCGAGATTACCAGCACTCTTCCCTAATTAAACCACATCCTTAGCGATCTTTTATTGGAACGGTAATGTAGAACAACGCTACGAAAAACAAATCGATTTAAAGTAGAATCTGCTTCAAAACTTCTGCGAGGAATACGTACAGCTGCCATTAAAAGTTTCACCTCATCCAATTTCGTTTAGTCTGGAGTGAGTGTCCATTCCTCTGCGTGTAAATCTAGGTGATGTATTGGTAAACTAGACGAATGAAATTTTAATCTACTTAAGACTCTCTCCAGAGACTTTAAATTAACGATCTTCCAGCTGAGAGTGGCGCAAATTTGTTGATTTTCGGGAAAACACATTAGGGAAAGTAGAAGAGGGACAGTCGATGTAAGGTTTAAAGTTTGAAAGGGAACACTATTTCTTCAAAAAGTCTAGGTTTCTTTTTTTTTTTTCTTTTAACATTACCAATTTTAAAGACTTCATCCTCAATCCATTTTATTGGTTTTATTTACGGGCGCAAAAACTCTAAATGTGAAATTTATTCGAAAAAGGGATTGCTCTGTTATTAAGACTTTTACCACAGTTTTCAAATGGAATTATATTTACTATTTGCATTTCTCTTAGCTCTAAAAATTAGCCCGTCTGGCTTCGGGAAGAATGGGTGCCTAAAATATAAATTTGAAGCTACTAAAAATTGGTATAATTCATGATGTATCACCTTTGCATTTTTTAGTTTTGCTCTCTAAATAGTGAAAGTTTAGTATCATAAAGACATGCACTTATGATTTCTATGAAAATGGAGAAATATCTGATTTAACTTTCCTTCCATTGTGATTAATTTATTTTTGATTAGTCTAAGAGTATAATATAATTGGACATGTCATTCAATGCCCTTTTGAATAAAATATCTTGTATTAAATACTGTCAATTACTTTTTAAACTAATTTTGTGTTAAATCAAGTTTGATATCTCAACAATTCTTGAAACACTCATTTGGATTCTGAGTTCTAGCCATGTTTGCATTTGCTCAAAAACTTATCTCACAGACTACGGGAAATACTTATATAGCAGAAACTTTTTGTTCTCGCAAGAAATTTTTATGAATATACTGTTTTTAAAACTTCACTGTAGCCACATTACTTTATTTACATTTTTAAAAGCCATAATTTGAGTGTTTATATTGTTCCAAATTTTCGGTCTCTTCTGCCTACTGACTGTTAAAAATAATTTAAAATTTGTATTCTACGCGTCAAATAGTTAAATTTTGCAATTCGTTGCATCAAAATCAGTTGACTAGAACTCGAAATACGGTGTTACCCTATTGGTTAACATAGCGTTTTCTAGAAATCTCGAGAAATATTGTTTCTAGGCCTTCGCTACCCTCACTTTTGAAACTTATTTTTCTCTCAAAATTTGGCGATATTTCAGCAAAAGTAGCCAAGCGAGGCGACATTTCGGACATTTGACGTGATTTTTCCAATGGGGCCTGTAATCGTGTTTTTCCTGCATCAACATCATATAATAGCTTTATATTACTCTTATACGTAATGAAAATCCGCGCTTTACGGGAATCCTTCGAGAAATAGTTTATTCCAGAATTTCCGAGTAGCTTCTGCGACAGCCATAAACATAGCTATGGCAGACCTCTAGTCAGTTGTCATAGAGCTTCCGATGAGTTAGTACGCTGCATTGCTCTGTGAATCATGCTAGTTTGCTTGATTTTGATGCATTGTTTTAAAGTGCTATGTGCGAATTTTTCATTGCTGAGTGTTGAGGGACTGTTTACGATTTTCCTCGTAAGTTTCCACTGAATTTCCGCACGTGGAAGTGTTTTATTTAGTGTGAGAAATACAGCATTTGCGAAAGCTTCTGTACTGAGCGGACTATTATAAGCATGTTACTGGCTCATTGTGCTTGTGAATTTTGTACAGCTGATTGTTCGTCAAATTTCTAGAAGCAATAAAATTAGAGTTCCACCCTGACAAGTCGACTCTTTACTAGAACTTTCTGCACCTACTGGGCTTTAGAACGATGGACCCAGGAATCAAGCACAATTTTCTGCAACAATATATTCTAACCCGGCATAAATTATGTATGTACGGAATCATCTCAGTCTGCTCTATGTTTTAGACCGATAACTGAAAAATCTAAAATTTGAGATATTTTATGTCCCACGTGCCTTTAACTTTCAAAATAGTTTTTACTCCTATATGATATTAGTTATATTACAATGGTCACAAAAGTTTTTTTTCACAAGAAATCTGAATAGTGAATCTAGTGCATATTTTCATCCTGAATTCAGATATGTAGTCAGAATTTTTCCACCAGGCATAGTTTTTCTGTGAAAGCTACTTTTCAAAATCTGATTTTAGCGTTTTCTTTGACCTGACATAGGAACCGTTACCTCATATGTAGCGATTTTACCCAAGCTGTATTTAAGGAAATTACTTGTAATATCATGCTGAAGCACCATACAACAAAACTGTACAGGTTCGTTCATGTTTGGACATGCTCAGACCTGTTAATTTGGCATTGTGGTATATCAGTATTGAGCTGACTCAACTCAAAATGATTCAGATGAAAATCAAAATGATCCTACATATGAAGCCAGTAGCTGTTCATCAGAACCATACTTTCCCAATCAGCAAGATCTTAATGACCTGATTCGGTATTTAAATCTGTGAAAACAGCAAGCTGAAGTTCTAACTTCCAGACTCAAATTGTGGAATCTACTCCAAAAAAATGCAAGAATATGTAGCTATCGTTGCCGCCATAGTGTTTTCAAACACTGGTATGGAAAATGGTATTGTGTTTTGTAATGATATTTATTCAGTTATGGAAACTCTTGGGCATCAACACCGGCCAGATGAGTGGCGATTGTTCATAGACTCCTCTAAAGTTAGTTTGAAGGCTGTGATGCTACATATTGGCAATAAACTTCCATCAATACCTGTAGCGCATGCCGTTGATATGAAAGAGACATACTAGTTTTAGAGAAAACACAATATGAAAAATATGAATGGAATATCTGTGGTGATTTAAAGGTCATTGCTTTATTGCTTGGTTTGCAACATGGGTTCATTAAATTTTGCTGTTTTCTGTGCGAGTGAGACAGCAGAGATAAGAAGTCTCACTTAGAAAATCATGACCCAAATGTGAATCTCTTATCCCTGGCTAGGAAAATGTGCCATATGTCCCATTAGTGCAGAGGTTCCCAAACTTATGCGTATCACGCCTCCCTACTGCTTAAAATTAACATGCTTACGCCTCCCTTCGGCCCAGGGCCCAGCAAGTAGTAGCAAGTGGGCTCTCTAAGCTATTGTAAAATAAAATAATAAAGACGAAAAATACATTTTCAGATGTTTTATTATAAAAATATGCTTTTACATACTTATTTTAAGAAGAATTAATGTGACGGATGAGCTTGCATGTTTTTGACAAGATTTCCAATTCTGGGTTCAATAGAAGAAAGTGCACAACGTAAATCACTAGCAATATCTAGTTTGCTTCTGTACTTTGTTTTTATTGCTACAACTGCTGAACACGCTTTTTCACACAAGTAAGTGCTTGAAAAGTGTAAAAACAATTTTAGTGCTTGCTCTGCTGTGCTGGGAAAAACTTTGAGATATTTAACACAAAATTGTGCCTTATCCATCTTCTCAAAATCATATTGGGCAGCAGAATCATTTTTGATTTCCAAAGCTTGCTCTTGTAATGCATCTGGCAGCATTTCTATGTCAACGTGAAAAGGATCGATCGCTAATCGATAAATAATATTATCGCACGAATCGGGAAAGTTGCGCTTGAATTCGTCCGTGAGTTGCTGCAAATGGTTTGCTATTTTATTCTTGGTATCAATTTCATCCAAAATCTCCTTAAAGCACGCTTCTTCTGAGATCGCAAATAGTTTAGGAAAACAGGAATAGTTGGAAGCTAAAATTTTGCGCCTCCACAGTTGCAACTTCTCACTGTATGCCGTGATAGCATCCCGATGATAAATTATGTTCGAATCTCCGCCTTGTAATTTCAAGTTCAAAGTGTTCAATGAGTCAAAAAAATCTGATAGATAAGCAAATATTACTTGGAACCATGGTTTTTTAAATGTTTTTTTGCAATAAGTAGCGACAATTCATAGGAAGCTTCGACCACTTTCTCAGATGACTGAGCAAACGTTCCAGTACTATCCAATCTCATGCGCTTCAAACTTGCAGATTTTGAAGCGAAAAACTACTTCGGCTTGTCTTTTAAATTGCTGTGTTTTGTTGACAAATGACGTTCCAAACGCGAAGGTCTCATAGCATCATTGCTCATAACAAATAACACACTGCGGTTGGTCGATGCCACTTTTATTCATAGAAACAAAACCGTATTTAATATAATCATCATTATATTTGCGTTTTTTCGCAGAGCTCATGGCGAAATAAAAGAAATAATCGGTATCTGTCACTACTCTTACACACAAATAACAACAATAACACGACGCTTGTTTGTTTTTGCATCAAGTGCACACGTGTTTTCGCAAGTCGTGTACGGCGCGGGAATGCGCGAGCGTCGGGAGTAAAACCGCCGCCCGCGCCCGCGCCCCCTTCATCATGTCTTCGCGCCTCCCTAGTGGGGCGCGCCCCCTAGTTTGAAAATCAATGCTTTAGGCAATCCTGAAAAAATATTTTCACCTCCATTATTATATATTAAGCATATTAAGTTAGGAGTAATGAAAAATTTCGTCAAAGCTATGGATAAACTTTCTGATGGATTCTTATACTTGAAATCGAAATCCTCCAAAGTCAGTGATGCTGAACTGATAGAAGGAATTTTTATAGGATCACAAATCCGGTCATTAATGGCTAATGAACATTTCAAAGGACTGTTAAATCCACTGGAGAAGGTAGTATGGCAGTCTTTCGAATGTTTATGCTGCAACTTTCTTTGAAAACATAAAGCAGTAAACTATCGTGACATACTGATTGATCTTCTGCATTCTTATAAAGCTATGGGATGCAACATGTCTTTAAAAATTCACTTATTAGACTCTCACTCAGACTTCTTGCCCGAAAATCTTCGAGCTGTCTAGCAATGGAACAGTACCAGGCAGTGAGTTCATATGCTGGCCACTACTGTGCAGAGAGAGATTTCAGATGCAGAATGGCCGAAATCACATGTCACTTCTAGGTCGGTGAGAGAGTAGTTATGCTTTGAGATGATAGCTGATACGGATTTTAGATATAAAAATCAATGGTATCACGCAACCTGCCGATGGGAAAAGTGAATGACTTGATTCGCCGAATACTTTAGATCGTTTTTATATGTGAAGAAAAGTCATTTTGAGACAGTGTTATGTAAGTTCTAATAAATAGTTTCCTTTTTTTAAATTTCAGTCATACTATTGCAACAATAATCTGAAATATCAGGTTTTGCACAATGGATATGTTGAGTCCGCAGTCTGGGCTACTCCGTCCATAGAACCGCAAGTGAACCAGCATCTGCATGGCCAATGCTTGGGAGGGACTTCCCCATCTCGGCTCGAATTCTGTGGGACCGTGTACGCTAATTGGAGCTGGTGTACGTAAAATCCGTCGTGGCTCAAATGTCCTTCGTGTTGTTAAACCTATACCTCTGGGGTGTGCCGATTTCAGGGGATTGGTCCCTCCTCTAGAATGGGTTCAAAATGAGGGGACCACCGGGCTAAGTCGGACTTCCTACCACTAGGGCCCACTAAAATTGGAAGACGCCCCCCTCTGCCCATCGTCTCCCTATCTGGGGTGGATCTGGCACCGCATGCGGTTGACAGAGGGCATAATAGAAAAAAAAAACATGTGTTGAATTTTTGTTGAATTATAAAATTAATGCTGTGTAAGTTATATTTGACTAAAAACAATATTTTTTAGTTTAAGTGTCATTAATTAAAAAATACAAGTGATTTGAACATCAACAAACAGAATTAAAGATTCATTTTATGATATTTTACTAATTTTTTTTTTTTTAACTTTTAGCATTTCTTTTTTCCAGTTTTATTTTAAGAAAGACCTCCACTATTTCCATATTGATTACTTATTTATCATATTGAAATCGACTAACATTTTGCGATTTCAACTTGATAATTTATTTAAGAATAGAAGGCTTTCTGGTGCAAAGGTTACAGTTGTCAGCTGACAAACATCCACGTACACAGTCGTATTCTCCAATTTCTACTTGAAATAATTTCCCAAAATAACTTATGTGACTTGGAAGAAATTTTTCAAAGATCATGACTTTGGAATTTCGTCAAAGCTATGGATACACTTTCTGATGGATTCTTATACTTGAAATCGAAATCCTCCAAAGTCAGTGATGCTAAACTGATAGAAGGAATTTTTATAGGATCACAAATCCGGTCATTAATGGCTAATGAACATTTCAAAGGACTGTTAAATCCACTGGAGAGGTAAAATCAATTACAAACGCTTACACACTCCCTAAACACAAAAAAGTAAGAAAAAGAAGAAAAAATGAAACTTTAACTTTTGAATTTGCAAAACTTTTACGAATTCTATACAAACTTTTCGTTTAGCTGGAATATACATGACTACGGACAAATTAAATTTAACGCAACATTAATCTTTTCTCTATCAGATAATACATGGTGAACACCACCTAAGGAAAACAAATCTAATTACACTAGAATCTGCCACACTCTACCGCTCTTCAAAGCATTTCCTCATCTAATTTCACGAAATTTAACGCGCAACGCAATTCCTGAGCTCTATAGCCTAGTGACGCAGCCGGCAAACTATCGCAATGAAACTTAATGCTACTGAAGAGACTCTAGAGACGTTAAATTTATGGCGTCCCAGAGCTTGGCGTAGCACATACTACTTAAATTTCGAAGAAATGTGCAGAGAATGTGTGGATTAAAAAAAAATGACTATAGTAGATATTAGTGTTAAACTGTGTGATGTACGAATATTGATCAAAGAAATGTACAGTCTAATTAAAAGGGAGAATTATCGTCATTGTTTATTTTATAGTTCATTTTATTGGTAAAGTGTTTAAAATTTATTAAGGACATAACTTCTCTCGTACAGCATTTCTTAGAAACTGAGACGGCCTTAGAAACACCCGATTTTGCCAGAGTGCTGTAGTTTTAAAGTGCTAATATAGTTTTAGCAGTATAAGACATTTTAGTTCCTCCTAAAAGGATTTAGAAAATAGTTCTTTAGGGCTTGAGTATTAAATGAGATAGTGAATTTTTTTGGTGTTATCTTTAAAAATTTAAATTTTTCTACATAGTCATGTTGCTACTGTAGATCTTTCTATACTTTAACTATTTGCATATTTCAACTGAACGTGCTACTGTCTGAAATCCTTCTAGAAGTTTCTTACAGATTCCTTCCAAAACGACAGGTACTATTTAAAGAATTTAAAAGAACATTTTTACGGTGATTTGAATAATAAAATGAGAATTTAAAAAAATACTTACAGAACAAGACATTAGATTTTAATACACAGAATTTATTGATCGTAATTTCTTTACATATATTATAAAAGAAAATTAAATTATCTTAATCTTTGATGCCTTAAACATAAAAATCCCTATTTCCAACTAATATATTTATTTTCTCTGGACACATCGGGATTTGACTTTGAATCTATTTATTTTTAGTGGTTGATTATTGAATACATTTATTTAATTACTTTTTTAAACCTAAGGCTTAAAAAATTAATTAATGGCTGATATGATATTTTGCCAAAGATTTAATTATTAATATTTTAAGAGTGTTTTTTTTTTGTGGGGGGGGGTGTAACGTATTTGACTACAATTAATCGGCAGAATACCAAGCATATTTCTTCTACTCCAATAATAATTAAAACTCAAACATCGCCAGAATTTTCACCAACCAAAAAAGATTCTGCACCTGAGATAATGATCTTATGTCATCACCAAAGAAAAAAAATAATAATCTTATCAAAAGTATTTTTTCTCTAGTACATTTTGTAAAGTCTCATGAAAGAAAACACGCATATCAGCCAATGAAAATTAACGATTTTCAATCCATTAATAAACTTATCTATGTTATGAATAGTTGTTAACATGTAATAAGCATAAAACAAAATATGCTGTGTTGTCATGTTATTAACATGTTTTAAAACATCCCATGTGAGAATGCATCTTTGCATGTGTATCTTAGTACACAGAAATGCCATATCTTCCCATGTAATAACATATTAAACATGAGATTTCTTTTATTGTTTAAAGGCTATTTTTTTAAAAGTTCCATTAATTTCAGTCACATAATAAAAGGTAAGAACTTTGTTTATCGTGCAAAAAAGAACTGCTGTTGATACACTGCTCAAAACAATTAAAGCATATTGTAAGTTTTATATAAAATAAAGATATAAGCGAAATTTTTTGCCGAAAATGGAAGAAGAGAATCACAAATGCAAATTTTTCTGATTTTTCAAACTGTGGAGTATGCTAATTTTGAGTTCGACGTCAAAAACGTCGCTTCTGCGGCAGCGAATGAAATTGGACTTTCAACTGAATAAAATACAATGAAGACAAGGATGATCGGCATTCAGTGACTGCTTTGTTTCGATGAGTACGATGTCTCAGCGAAGTCATTTAACCGATTCAGAAGCTTGGAGAGTTGTCGGTAGGTTAGAAGGAGGCCAAACTCAAGCCGAAGTAGCGCAAGCCATTGGAGTGTCACAAAATGTGATTTCCAGGATCTGGAACCGGTTTTTGGCGACTGGAAGTGCAGGCCGAAGACCAGGGCAAGGTCTTAGACGGGCAAATACGCCCAATGAAGATCGTTATTTAGTGTTAACGGCTCGGAGACACCGGGATATGAACGCTACTCTTCTCCAACAACACCTTCGCTCGGCTACTGGCACCACGGTTTCAACTCGGACTGTCCGAAACTGGCTCCATGATGTAGGTCTGTATGCTCGCGGACCGATGGTATGTGTTAGACTGACATCAAGGCATCGTCGCGACCGCAGGGAGTGGGCAACAGAGCATATGAACTGGAGGAGAAATGAATGGAGCAATGTTTTTTTTTTTTTTTCTGACGAGTCCCGTTTTTCAGTTTATCCTGATAATAGGCGTATTTTCATCTGGAGGGACCGTGGCAGTAGGAATAATCCTGCGTTCGTGCACGAAAGTGTCAGCTCTGGCGGTAGGGGAGTGTTGGTGTATGGTGGCATAGCCATTGACGGGCGCATAGCTCCTCTACATCATTCGAGATGGACCTCTGACTGGTCGCCCATATAAGGATGAGATCCTCATACCTATTGTAGTCCCTTACGCTGCAGCAATCGGAGATGACTTTATTTTAATGGACGATAACTGCAGGCCACATCATGCTAACCTGGTGGAGGATTTCCTTTTCGAGGAAGGAATCATACGAATGGAATGGCTAGCGTTTTCTCCAGACATGAATCCAATAGAGCACGTTTGGGACGCTCTAGGAAGACGAGTTGCTGGCCGCCAACCACCCCCACAAACTCCCCAAGAACTGGAAAGAGCTCTTCTGGAAATGTGTGACAGAATACCCCAACTCGTGATTAATAGCCTCATTGACTCCATGCCTCAAAGGTGGTCAACGTGGAAACCATACCCCATACTGAAAATGATTTCCTTTGAAGAAAACACCTTTTCTTATTCTTTTTTTTCTCATATGCACAAATTTTGTTTTTTTCCTTTTCTACACAAATGCGCAATAAATTGCATTTTTTTCTGCCAAACATGTGTAATTTATTCTCATATAATCTACTACGTCTGTCGACCATGTATGAATCAGCTAAAAAGTTTCCCAGCCACAAGATCCGCCTAACCCTCAATATCCTTTAATTGTTTTGAGCAGTGTATTTTTTCACTCAAATTTTTCTTTACGATTAAAACCATCGTATACATCAAAAGATGTCAGGGTGTGTCAGAGAGGCAGGTAGTGGGAAATATTTTCAGCCATTCATTCCTCGCTTTCCTTGTTTTAACAATCCTGCTATGCAAAAATTTGTGCGTTTGTTACTCTAACATGCTGAAATGGCAAGACAGATTTGAGTGAAATTTGGCATGATGATAGCTTATACCCCCAATTAACATACTGGAGATTTTAAAATTCTCAAAAAACACCCGTTCCTGATTTTTAACGATTTTTCATAATTTTGCTTTAAAAAAAGCTCATAAAAAAAGCTTTACTGCAGTGCCCGATTTCAGCAGATTAGTGAACATAGTTAACAAGATGAGATTTTTTAGCACTAGGGTGCTATTTCGTTCACGCTCAGATTTTTGTCTACGCGACTTTGTTGATATGATTTGTAGATAGGTTTTGTAGACATGAACTGTCACGGTGAAAATCTTTTCAAATGTGATTGCCAGCAAACGTGGAGGTTGTTTGGGAGATTAAAATATCAAAAGTCGCACAAGGATTGTCATTTTTGATAATTGATTGCCAAGTTTGCTGCTGAAAATAACTTCAAAACCGAACCAAGCATGGCGATTTCTTCCAAATTTTGCTAGAAAGAAGAAAATTAAAGTAAAACAGTTTTGTAGGTGATTTTAAGATGGATTTCGGTTCTAAAGATGCGTTTTGTTTAAAAAGAAATGTGAACACGGCATTTATTATGATGCCTATTCCAAACATTATTTAATAGATTTCTTACTTTTTTTATCCTCCCGCTTTTAAGAAATCAAGCTAGATATCGTGAGAATGCAACATTTTGATATCAAGAGTTTAAGAATGCATTAGAAATCCATTTAGATTAATAGGCTTAACGAAAAAAACTGCACCACGAGCGTGTATATTGCAACTAGGAAAAAAATAAACGCACTCCGATACAATGGAAAATACAATGTGAAAATACCTTCTCCTGCCATGGTGTTTGCGGAATCTTGTGGGATTCCAATTTGCTGAGAATATCCACTCCTCGAGATTTTAAAATCCGAAAATGAAATCATGTAAGCATTCAAAAAATAGAATATTTAATAAAGCTTGAAAAGTACACGGTTTTATGGCATTTACCTTTGTTAATTATACCGAAAATTTAGAACCTTTATTAAAATCACCATTGTAAAATAGTAGGATTTGGCAATTTCTCGTCAATTATAGAAGATATTTCGTAGTTGGGTTCAGTTTTGACATTGTAGCCACACGTCTGCCTCCTATATCGGCAGATCCGACCTTGAAGCCCTTTAGAGGCTGCCATGGAGTTTATTTGACAATCAAACAAACTTTTAAATAGAAACAGGAAATGAGAAAAGAAACAGATACTGGAGATTACAAAATAAAATAAATGAAGCTAACATTAAAAAATTATATAAAATATTACTGATTATTTCCAAAGTTCATTGACTAATAGAGTTCTGCGAGAGTTTGAATGATACTTTTTACTTTAGCTCTGATACTTAGTCCTTGTTAGGTGTTTTGTCCATGCCTCACTGTGGTTGGGGTTTGGCATTTTATATCGTTGGGAGCTGGCATCAGGCATTCTACAAAGAAGTGCCACGCAGTCCGGCCTTCACCACACTTGCATGTTCCAGTGTTGTGACTTTTAAATCTATGTAATTAGGTCGGTAATGCCAAGAGAAGAGACAAGAGAGTCCAAAGCATAATTGCATATTGTTTATAATGGCATTGTCTAGTAGAGAATATGTATGTCATGTCTGTCCTTTGTACTTGAGTCCCACTGCATTAAACAATCGTTCAGGAGCGATTTCTTCCGCAGTTGCTTGATCTGCGAGAGAGAGGCTGGCAGGTGATGATCTGTGGATACACACGTGGCTTCTTTTGCTTTCGCATCAGCCCTCTCGTTTCCTGTAATTCCAACATGGATTTTGACATTTTTAGCTTTGCTTTATGTTGTGTAAGTAATGCTGACTTATATCCAGTATTTGATTGCCGCGTGTTCGGTGGTATAAGATTGCAGTTGAGGCTGTCGAGTTGTCACTGCATATTGTTGATGCAGTACTTTCTGGCTTTTGGGCTGTCCATTGTAGAGCTCTTTGTATAGCATACAGATGATTTGCTTAATAGACTGTGCAGTAATCTGTCAGCCTGTACTGTTCTGTGCTCAGTATAGTGAACCTTTACTTTTCTGTCCCCAATCTAGTCGTAAATCGCTGAAAGTGGACAGCCTTGGTGATTTTTGACAGATTATTAGCAACGCCATTACTCGCAATTCTTTAGGTAATGGTTTCAAAACACTTTTTGTTTTGTTTTTCTGAATGATAATATCAGTTTGCGTTTTGTGTTATTGTACGCCTACACAAGGGCATTTGCCTAGGTGAGGGTGCCTACGGCTGAGGACTTTCTAAACTGTATTCACGTTACAGATTACATCACTAAAACGTGACCAATTTTTATATGGTAGAACCTCCATGCTATGTTTTTTTTCCAATAAAAAAATAATTTTGGAAACATGTCTGCGTGGTTAAAAGAAAGTACTAGTCAAACATTGTATTTTGTTGAATGTAAAATTGTTAATTATACCGCAAATTCAGCATCTTTATTAAAATTCCCATTTCCAAATGGTAGGGCTTGTTTTATTTAAGGGGATATATATGCAATGTAGCTATGTTCATCAATTCTTCACTTCGGCTTGCTATTCAGATACCCCTATTTTGTTTATTTAATATTAATTTCTCAGTTTGTATTTTTATATATTTTTTAAGTTTACACTGCTATTTTTTTAATTTCTTTTACCCCTCATTTTTTAAATTCCTCCTTGTTTTTACTTTTTAATTCTTTCGAATGTAACCTTCTTCTTTTGAATACATTTTGTTCTTACTCTATCTGCCCTTGTGGAATTAGCTTTTTTCTGTGCAAGGTAATTAGCTTTTTTCTGTGCAGGTTGTATCACCCGAAAAGATTTTTTCTATTTTCTTCTATATTTCTGTATGCTATTTAAAAAATTATTTGTAATTTTAAACTGTATATATCTTGGTATTAAAACCTTTTTACTCCATTTAGACATTTTTGAAAATGTTTTTCCCTTCTTTCTTTTCCAATACCTTTCAAATGATACATAAGCAAGTTTATTTAATTTGTCACGTAAATTCATGGTAGAAAAATAACCTGCAATAAAATTTGTAGCGTATTTAAAATATAAATGCAATAACTCAAATAGGAAAGACGATTTATTTAAAAATGAAATACTGAAATGAGATAACCGAATTTGTTCACAAATAACTCAGAGTGAAAACTAAAAAAATGCTCTTTTTTTTCTTTGTACCCCGTTTACGAAAACATTTATTTGAAGTAAAAGTTTGTTACGTCAAACCTAGAATCATTTAAAAATCTTTACAGTAGAAAAATAAAAAATAACAGAAAAGTAAAGATGATCGATGTTTTCTAAATTGAATTTGTAATGCATTACGAGAATGGATTTTTGTGTAATCGTTTTAAAATCGATATCATGTGACGCGAAAAATTTGGTTCTTTCTTTTCTTTTTTTTTCAAAGGTTAGCTGCTTGAAATATCAGTTAATTTGTCTGTAGAAGTGAAAGGAAAAAGTTTAGTTTAGAATCATTTGTGTCGACGAAATCTTTGTGTAATTCTCCTTTTTTGTGACCGTTTTAAATGTATTTTTTCTATCTATAAGTTAAATTTAACTTACTATACTAATAGAAATTTCAAATTTCTAGTTTAGGTCTACAGATTTGATGTAATAAAGTGTCAGTTAAATAAATAAGGCGTATGAATCTACAATTTGTATAAATCAAAGATCAAAATCAACACCCTTCAGCATGCACTACTCTCGAAACATTTTATATTATAAGAGCCCTAATGTTGCATAAAAGTAATCTGTTAATATGTACATCTAGCAATAAGAATATTCGTGCTTCGGTTTGTAAAGTAATGCTGTAACTGAAAAATTATAATGTTCTTTCCTTTCCTGCTCAAGAATGAAAAATTAAATTAAATGGGTATTTTCTTCTCTTGGGGGGGGGGGGAACACCCATTTACTTTTATTTATTCATGTTTGTGTTTCTTTATTTCAAAACCAAGACAATTTTCCTGAAACTTGAAACAAATTTATGATATCTCTAAATTCATACCATAGAGAATGTGTGGGTATAATACCTTTAACACCAATTCCAAATCCAGCTTCATAGAACAACGATCTTTCTGACTGCAAAGTGAAGTTTCGAAACTGTACCGTACAGATGCAGCTTTACGCAGTTACTGCGATGTCACAATACAGTCACAAAACTGTCCCTAAGTCCACCCGTTCGCCTCCCAGCGACATCACAAAGTAATCCTGTAGTATCGTTCCAATGGTGACTGCAATTGCCGTTGTGACTTTTCTTTCACGTCACAAAATATTCGCCCTTCGAAAGGTGATTATTTTATTACGTTACAGTGCAGTTTTGCGGTATTGCAACTTTAGCATGACACCGGGTCGTGCTTGCAGCTGCGAATGCGACCTAGCGTCGCGAAACATTCACAAAGGTAACTACCGAAGAAATTTATTTGTAGAAAGCGTCATGTTGTATGAGGGATTAGAGGCTTGCCTTTACTATCGCCGCTTCAGCTACGAGCACTAAAAACTCATAGTGTTATCATCTGTCACTGATGTCCAAAGCCAGTTTCATCATCATCAATGTCATCAACTTAAAAAATCTGACCTCTAAGCTCGAAGCTGAAACTGCGAAAGTAAAGGCAAGCTTCTAATCCCTCATATAACATGGCGCTTTCTACAATAAATTTTAAATGAAGAATATATTAAAGTGAAAAATGAAATGTGCTTTAAATGAAATTTTAAAGTTTAAATTTTATCGATGTACTTTAAAAACGAATTCAAAATGCATTAAATAATAAATTAAGATATAAATTAAATTCCTGGACATTTGTTTCTTTTCACAAATCATTTTTTTACCAGAAAACTGATATTTATTTTCTTATAGAGAAAAACAAAAAAGCTGGTAAGTTTTTGAGTATTATTTTCTGCTGTAAGGAAGCATAAATTTCAATTAGTTACTTTCAAATTAATTTAGATGAAAGTTTCTAAAGTTTTCTATAACGTGATTTTATCGTATTTTCTAGTTATTATTTCGGAATTGAGAGATCTCGTAAGAGATCTTGACTTGCCAAAGGAGAAGACAGGGCTTCTGGCATTGAAACTTATTGCTTCAGTCAGCAGTAGAGAGAGAGATGCTCTACTGCATCTCTCTGCAGGAGATGCAGGATCTCCTGGATCCTGCATCTCAGATGCTTCCTCAGATGCAGGAAGCATCTGAGAAGATGAGGAAGCATTTCTCAGATGCTTCCTGCATCTAAGAAATCAGGCAGAGTACAGGACTCGTCACGAGAATCTTCTTCATTGAAAAGAAAGAATATTTATTTGCCATTAATGATGTCAGCTGCTTTATGTACTTAATTCTCCAAATATTACTCAACATTTAAGTGGAGGTTATTTGTACTCTTTCAAACATTCCGTTCACAAGAAGGAGACTTACAGATGTGTGCTAACTTCTTGGGTCAGTCAAGTACGCGAATCACAAATGGCGGATCGGTGGAGACTTAAAAGCTATTGCTGTACTCCTAAGAAATGAAGTTAGGTTATATTAAGTACTGTTGTTATCTGCATTGAGGGGACCCTTGAGATATAAAATCTCACCACATAAAATATGAATCGTATTCAATAAATTTAAATTCCTGGAAGAAAAATTTATTTTTTTTTTATTTATAAAGAGAAATGCACAATACAGACAAAAATCCATTAACACCGTTGCATAAGGAAAAGAACATAAAATGACAAATTACAAAATGTAATAGAGAGATAAAATAAATACTATATTATGATTGTAAAAATTCAAAACACTTAACTTTAAAAGACATGTTAGAAATATCCAAGTTCAAAGAAAACTTAATTAAAATTTTTAAAAAATTTATATAACGAAAAATACATGCAATTATATTTTATAACTGGAACAAAAAATAAGTGACTATTACGAAGAGACCAAAAAATGTTGAAACTGAGCTTCTAGCAGATCCAAATAACATCCTGATTCTGCTTCCACACTTGCATATTGGGCTGGGAATAATGAAGAGCTTTGTGGTTTCCATTAACATGGCTTTCCAATATCTTAGAGCGAAATTGAAAATTTTGAGATATGCAAAGGTTAAGGTGGAATTCTGTGGGCCCTCAATTACTCGCATTTATAAAGGACCTTATAAAATATTAGAGGGGTGGAGGAAAATAGCCTGGGAAGCACTTAGAGGGGTGGTACGAGGACTTCTAGGAAACAGAAAAGACGAAAACTACCAACAGTTGGTGATAAAACACATATAAAAGGTCCGTGACCTTGAATTCAATATGCTTCTGACACCTTATGTTCCTCTTCTTCCATCAAGAGATTTTTTTTCCCCTAAAAACTGTGGAGCTGTAAGCGATGAGCACGATGAAAGATTTCATTAAGATATCTCTTCAATGGAACGCAGAAATCAGGTCGCTAGATAAAGTTGATGCTGGATAGTTACTGCTGGACCATTTACTATAGATGTTCCGTCTTGACGTTCAGTACAGGAAACAGGCCAAAAGGACAAGTTCACCAAAATAAAAGCTAAAATGAACCCCTGATTCCTGAAAAATGAATACTGTTTAATGAAATATAATCTATTGCATTATATTTATTGAACAGGATTTTTTTTTTCTTCTACTTACCTTTGAGTGAGATGGGCAGGCTGTTGTGTACCTATCTATAGTAGTTTTTTGTGTACCTTGAAAATAAGAGCTAACAAAAAATTTCATCAAAAATTCGTCTTCTTCGACAAAAAATCGTCCGTCTAACTAATGTGTAAAATTTTCAGTCCATTTGACGAATAAACTGCCGAGAATGCTCAGAGTGTCTTCACGGCATTTTGAATCAAATTAAACAAAATCGCCAGGTTAGCCCTGGGTTTGAATCATGAACGGAAGTATGAAAGTTCATCGACATAAGTACTACGGCAAGAAGGTTGTTCGTAAACAGTATTTGAATCAATGGTGATTTGGATAGCGATTTATCTAAAGAAAAAGACAAGTAAGCGAGTTATTCGATTCATGGAAATCTTTTAAACGATTTTTCTCTAATAAATTAACGCGGTTTCTAATTTTATTATATAATAAATGGATTGCAACCTAATGCTATAAACCCTTAAAACTTATTTACTTAGTGGGACACTCAACGTAAAAACATTTCTACAAATCGGATAGATAGTTCTTAAGGTTTGCATGATCAAACATACGTACAAAACCTTATTAACTACTTTAGGGAGAGAGAGAGAGAGAGAGAAATGAAAAATATTAAACTAATTATGAACTTGACTCAAAATAAATTTAGTCTACATTTTTCAAATATGAGTTGGGATGCATTTACACCATAAGCGAAATAAAAATTAAAGTACTAAACAAAGAAGTAGGTTATATTACTCTTAGTCAATTTTATCGACATACACTACCGTCACTACCCTCATTACATTGTAATAAAAAATTATAAATCCATTTGTTTATATCAGGTTGTAACGAAAGTTTTCCGCCAGATTTGCTTGAGTCAGCTCACGCGATACCCAGCTATTGATCTTATATGTCAAGTTTATGCGATGCTTAGCACGACTAATGGACATGGCACTAAAGTCTAATTCTTTTAGCTAGCTCTCGTGGATGAATATTTTATCTTCTTCCACAAATTCTCGTAGGCGGGCCTCATCAGCATCCGTAGGCCGGCCAGAGCGCTCTGCTTCTTTAATACCCTAGTCCTCGTTTTTGAACTTTCGATACCAAATCTTCACAGTGTCATATGATACAGCAGTAGTACCTTAAGCTGTACACATGATTCAGTGTCATTCTGTAGCTGACTTTTTGCGACAGAACTGAGAGTAAATGATGGATCAATCTGGTAGCGTGGTAGTTCTATTCAGACACCCTATACTTAATCATAACGATATTGTTTTACAGATTTCACAACACAGTGCTCTAAAACAAGTCTTTTCTTTCAAATAACAAAAATCGTTTGACAAAATATTGGCAAAGACACCAACGCGAACTGCTTGTGCAGGCAATACTTGGAGTGGCGGAAAACTTTCGTTACAACCTAATATTTATAATATTAAATGAAAGCTTTATATTTAATTTATAGTTCGTAGAATCGCACTTTTATCTTGTCGACAAACACTGCTGGTTCATATCATCCTCAATAGACTCGCCCATACCACAAACAAGAAAGATAAACCATATCAAACGCATTGATCATAAAACGCTTTCCAACACACTAGCGCGATTGCACGCACGCACACATCCCCTAAGCAGATGGGGTTTGCTTAGTTTTGCCTTAATACGACACAACACACCAAATCAGTTAATTTTAGTGCAAGTAATTAATTTTAAAAATTCCCATTGATATCATCATACCTTTATATCATCATATTAGGCATTTTTGGTTGCCCCCCAAATGATGAAAATATCGCCAAGCTGAATTAGTTTTTCAAAAGATTGTCGTCTCAGCCTATTTGGCAATTTATCGCAAAAGTCGAAAATATTGGCGACTTTTGGCACAACTTTTGTCGCAGACATGATTGTTGAAGGACCATTAGCTAGTATAACATAGTGGGATAGTATTGTGCTTTAAATAGATGCCTGTCTCTAGCCTGCCATTGAACGTAATTTATTGGATTTATTTTGCGTGGTTCTGTAGAAGAACTGTTAATGATACATACACTATTTTCAATGAAGAGCTTTATCTTATAATCTTTAATAACATTCATAAAGTTTGTTTCATTTCAAGTAGACAAACACCTCTAAAATGCACTTTAAAGAATGACTGCTCATAGAGTGTAATGTATTGGAAATCCTTTTAGCTATCCTGTAGAACTATAAATGCTATGTGCACCAATTTCAGTAGGGCACATGGTACGATACTTAGAAATAAAATATATAAGTTTCGTAGAAATCGATGTACAGGGTGGCCATAATTAAACTGCAAGTGTTCAAGGGGTGCTGGAGAGAAAACTACCGGGAATATTCCAATGAAATTTGGTATCTACACGTTTTAGAACATGCGCAAGTCAAATATGCAAAAAAAAATCGCCATTTTCACACGATAGATAAAGCTGTACCGTATTTCAAAGCTCACCGGTGGCATATACAACTTCCAAAACCGATAGGTAGAGCATAGGTAGAGCACAATGACATCCTAAGAGGCATATAAACAATAAAAACATCATTTACAATTTATCAAAATTCCAGGTGAGGTGTGTTACACCAGAGATTTTAAATAGGACTGTGGACCATGCTGTTCTACGTTTTCAGCATGTGGTTCGCATATTGAGCACATCATGTGATAATTTCATTAAATAAATAATGGTTTAATTGTTTTCCAAAGCGTCTTTATAAATTGTTTAATTTGTGATCTTAATTTATGTTAATTTTTGATTGCATGTTACTGTAAAAATTTAATTACTGAAGCGAATATTGTATGGAATTTTGATAAACTGTAAATGATGTTTTTATTGTTTATATACCTCTTAGAATGTCATTATGCTCTGTCTATCGGTTTTGGAAGTTGTATATGCCACCGGTGAGCTTTGAAATACGGAACAGCGCCATCTATCGGGTGAAAATGGCGATTTTCTTTTTTTGCATATTTGACTTGCGCATGTTCTGAAACGTGTAGATACCAAATTTCACTGGAATATTCCCGGTAGTTTTCTCTCCAGCACCCCTTGAACACTTGCAGTTTAATTATGGCCACCCTGTATATTTGCTGACCACGGACGATCAGACAGACAAACCGAAATCATAAACACATTTCAACCTGTTTGGAAAGTGTTAAGAAGAGGAAGAGAGAGAAAAAGGTTGTGTGTTGCAGAGGAAGTGCATTTAGTCTACCCATTTTGGACAAGGATATGAAAGATTTACAGAAAATCATTTGAGTTCAGATCAATTATACAGGGACGCTACACAGTTCATTAAGGTTTTTACCAAACTATAAAAAGCTTATAAGTGCGTAGAAGCTTCAGAAATATGTATTATTAATGTACCATGTTGATGACAGAAGCACTTTTACTTTACAGTTAAACTTAAAAGGACCGTTTGTTTATCGACATGGATGATTCATTTTAAAAGATTTCACTTTTTTGCGTGGTATAAAATATAAAATTCCTCTCCATCTTTGAAATTTTTGCGTGTACATGGATACACCATGTATCACCGTTATACATGTATATATTTAAAGGGTGAATTTTTTTTTCCACACAAGACAAACCTTAATATGAATAAAACATAGTATACTTCTTGAAAAGAGTTTGATAGTTGTATTAAAAGTTGTGCTGCACGCATGTTAAAAAAAATAAAAATAATAATAATAATAATAAAGAAACTGTACAAGTGTATATTTCTTTTTAAAGATTTTTGCTTTCCATATTGCATTTCTTTATAATTCATGGACTCAACGTAAATTTTATCGACAGATCATAAAACACACTCAGATTTCCTTGTCACATTCCAGTGTTATATGATAAATGTTTGATGATCTGTCGATAAAATTCATGCTGATCTTATTTATATCTGTACGAATAGAATTTCAGTATGAAAAGTTTAGCTGAAATTGTTGGAAAGAAATTTTTATTTACACGTTTGTTTTTTCTTTTGAATAATGATATGTGAATTTACAAAAGCTTTTGAGAGTTGTGTTAAAAATTCTGTTGCATGCTAAAAAGCACTTAAAAATTAAAAGAAATATAAAAATGTACATTTATATTCAACAGATTTTATCTTATTTATTTTTTAATAACGGGCGGGAACTTCCCGACTAAGCATTGTCGCTTACAACGGCCCGAAGGTGTGACTATTTTATTATGGGGGAACCCAGCGTTACACCCTATGAAGGGACGGACACAATGACAACCACGCCCAGTCGGGGATCGAACCCAGGCCGCCGGGAGTTGAACCCGAAACCGGAGTACGGTGCTTTACCCACCATACAACTCTGTCGGCTCAACAGCTTTTATGAAACCATTAACATTGCATTTTTTTTATAACTCGTAGAAATATAAATTGAACTGAAAATCAAGTTTATGGATAGGTCATAATTGTATTTAATCAGATATATATTATAATACTTAAGTGTACTTCAGAAATTTAAATGTGCTTATTTTTACTCAAAATATCCGTTAAACGTTTTAAATTTATTTCTTAGTGCATTGAATTCGATTTCTATACTTCCTCGAAACCGCAGGTGGTTCCGATCATCGCCAACCTTCCTAAACTCACGGTACATAATTTTATGCTCTCTCAGCAGTCTTTCATATCACCAGATGTTAGATACGAAGTAAGTTGCCCCGCCGTGAGATAATTCTTCACCGATGGAAGAATAAATAAATGAACAAATAAATCATTAACTCCGCCTCAGTTATAGGCCGAAAGTTAACACACTCTATGATCCCTTTCTCAACTCCGCTCTACTTCTTTCCATCAGCACCAAAGTCAGAAAAGAAGTTTCTAACTTTCTAACTATTTTCTAACTTTCCTTGTGGTTAGAAATTTCAAACCACAAGGAAAGGGCAGATTGCGAGGAAAGGGTTGTGCTTTGAAGAGAAATTGCCATTAGTAAACTGATATGGGCCATAGGATGTGAATGATTTATGAAGAGTCGTTTGGGTTGATAGCGAAATTATACGCGGTCACTATACAGTTCAATGAGATTCTTTACAAGCAATAAAAATCTTACAAAAAACGGATACGTGGTTACCTAGGAAGTTCTGAAATATGTATTATTAATATACCATTTTGGTGACACACGCAAGCATTTCTGTAGTAATTGTCTCAAAAGGGCCGTTTGTTTATTTGTATAAATTCTTATTTGGCAAAAAAGTCACCTTTTAGTATAAATAATGGGTTAGAAAATCTCCCCCCGTTTTTGAAACAAATTACATACCCATGCTTATAATATTCATACAATATGTATAAAAACATTACGCAATTGTTATACATTTTGTATGGGTATTTCGAAGTTGATTTTTCTTTCACCTGATAATTTAATATGGATAAAATACGTTATATTTTCCTAAAATAGTTTGAGTTCATTTAAAAAAAACATAAAGACTATAAAAAGGATATAAACGTATCTTTATATTCGGCGAATTTCGCTACGTTTTATATAACTTTTTTTATACTTCGCGTAAAAATATAAATAGACTTAATCCCAATTTTATCGAAAAATCATGAAAAATTCATTCCAAAATACTCGAGTATTGCTAGGAAATTTGAGGATATTTATTCTTACACCGTTAACAGAAGTCTTTCAATATTTCTCCATAAAATGATGCTAAATTTGCTGCAACCTTTCTATGGAGAAACGTTGAACCATAATTTGATCCCATTGATCAGTTCAAGAAATATATCATGCTTCAACGTTTCTTCATGGAAAAGTTGCAGCTAACTTAGCACCATTTTATGGTGGAATATTAACTACTATTATTAACAGTGTACTCGAAGTAGCAAACTTTAAATTTAATTCTTAGTGCATTCAATTTGGTTTCTATATATCTTTGAACCCACAGGTGGTTTCAACCATCTGCAACGTACCTCTTACCACCTCATGAGATGTAATCCCGTTCCCTGTCAGCAGTCTTTCATATCACCAGAGGTCATTTATCGACTACTATCGCTATATTTCTCGGAAAAAAAATTGATAACTGTGTTAAAAGTTGTGCGGCGTGTAAAAAAAAATTAATAAAATAAAAGTAAAGGAAACATATAAATGTATATTTCTTTTTAACAATTTTCGCTAAGCTTTCCATATTATTTTCCTTTATACTAATTCATAGAAATGTAAATAATGTAAATAGACTAGCGTAAATTTTATCCACAGATCATGAAAAATACTCACATTTTCTAGTAAGAGTCAAATATTATAGGGTGAATGTTTAATGATCCGTCGATAAAAATCAGGTTGAGTCCGTTTATATTTGTACGAATTATAAATTATTTCAGTATAAAAATTTCAGTATAAATTGTTAAAAAGAAATGTATGTGTTTTCTTTGCTTTTGAAAAATAATATGTAAATGTGAATAAATTATCCTAATGTTTGCCAAAAGCTTTTGAGAGTTGTGTTAAAAATTCTGTTGCATGTTAAAGACCATTTTAAAATTAAAGGAAATATAAAAATGTATATTTATATTTAGCATATTTTTTTAAACGATTATCAATGCATTTCTTTATAGCTAGTACAAATGTAAATAGACTCAAAATCAAATTTATCTATATATTATAAATGTACTACATCAGATATTCATTCCATAACACGTCAGCGTACTTCGGAAATTTAAATGTATTTATTTTTACTCAAAATATCATCTAAACGTTTAAAATTTATTTCTTATTGTATTCAATTCAGTTTCTATACTTCCTTGAAACCATGGGCTCGCGGTACATAATTTCACGCTCTCTCAGCAGTCTTTCATATCACCAGAGGTTATACCGAAGTTAGTTGCTCCGCGGTGAGATAATGCTTTCCTCTATGGAAAAAAAAAAAAAAAAAATCATTAACTCCGCCTGAGTTATAGCCTGAAAGTTAATGCATTCTGCCCTTTCCTCAGCGCTGCTGACTTCTTTCTATCATCACCAAAGTTCGAAAAGACTTCTACGAGGAAAAAGAGGAAAGGGTTGTGCTTTGCAGAGAAACTGTCATTAGTCTACCGATATGGGCCACAGGATATGAATGATTTATGGAGAGTCGTTTGGGTTGATTGCTAAATTATACAGGGGCACTATACAGTTCAATGAGATTCTTTCCAAACTATAAGAAACGGATAAGGTAAGTAGGAAATTCTGAAATATGTGTTCTTAATATACCATTTTGGTGAGAGAAGCCTTTCTGAAATACAGTTAAACCGTTTCAAAAGGTCCGTTTATTTATTTGCATAAATGCTCATTTTGCAACGAAGTCACCTTTCAGTAAATAATGGGTGAGAAAATCTTTTCCTCATTTTTGAAACAAATTACATACCCATGCCTTGCATATTTCATACGATATGTCTGATAATATTACGCAACTGTATCTCATATTGTATGGGTATTTCAAAGTTGATTTTTTTTTCACCTGAGATTTAAATATGAATAAAACACGTTATATTGTCCCAAAAGGTTTATAGCGTTCATTTTTTTCAATATGTAGCTTAAAGAGAAGATATAAACATGTATTTATATTCAGCAAATTTTGATAAATGTTTTATATAGCTTTTTTTATTAATTTGTAAAAAATATTAAAACTAATTTTATCAACTAACCATGCAACATCTATCCCAAAATGTCCAAGTGTTACTAGGAAATTTGAGGGTATTTATTCTTATGCAATTAATAGAAATACTTCAACGTTTTACCACAAAATGGTGCTAAATTAGATGCAGCCTTTCCAAGGAGAAATATTGAACCATAATTTGATTCCATTGATCAGCCCAAGAAAATAATCAATGTGAAACGTTTCTCCATTGAAAAGTTGCAGCTAATTTAGCACCATTTTATGATGAGATGTTAACTACTATTATTAACAGTGTCTCAAAATATCGCATAAACTTTTAAATTCAATTCTTTGTATGTTCAATTCAGGTTCTATATATCCTTGATCCCAGATGTATTTCCGATCATCTACAGCATACCTAAATTCCCACCTCCATGTAATTCTGTTCCCTTTCAGCAGTCTTTCATATCACCTCAGGTTATATCCTAAGTTAGCTGCCCCGTGGCGATATAAACCATTTCTGAAAAGGGGGAAAAAATCATTAACTTCGCCTTAGTTATAGCGCGAATGTTAATGCGTTCTGACCCCTCACTCAACATCGCTTGCTTCTTTCTATCGCAGCCAAAGTTCTGAAGACTTCCACGAGATTGGGGGAGAGGGGGGTAGAGGAAAGGGTTGTGTGTTGCAGAGAAACCGCCATTAGTCTACCGATATGGGCTGGCAGGATATGAAAGATTTATGAAGAGTCATTTGAGTTGATTGAGAAATTATACGAGTGCACTATACAGCTCAGTGAGATTCTTTCCAAACTATAGAAAAAAAAACTTATAAAAAACGGATAAGGTGTGTAGGAAATTCTGAAATATTTGCTGACGGAAACCTTCCTTCAATGCAGTTGAACAGTCTCACAATGGCCGTTTGTTTACTTGCATCTTTTGAAAAAAAAATCACCTTTTAGTAAATAATGGGTTAGAAAATATTCTCCCAGTTTTTGAAACAAATTACATGTCCATGTGCAGCAATGATTTTTTTTCTTTTCCCCGGACATTTAAAAAAAAAATAAAATAAGTAAATCATGCTGAAGTGAATGACGTAAGCAACAGTTTTTCGCAAGCATTTTGTTGACATGACATTTTCCCCTTTTGCCGTTGGCAACGACGATTTGCGTATTCGGTTTTTAAAAACTTCAGAACGAAATTTTTTCAACCGTGTCCACCGCTCTCTGTTTGTGCATGTTGGAATGTTTTCTTGTGTGCTCTAGGGAGCAGTTAGAATTAAAGAACATCAAAATGGAGCACGGATCTAACCATTATAAATACAAATAAGATATATGACTATTTTTGTTTCTTAACACTTTTGTTTTCTTAATGAAAGCTACAGTATAGAGCATTTAAAGTTGTCTGATTAAGTAAAATTAGAGAACATTAAATATCTATTTTTTTTTAATTATCCAGTATGCTAATCTCGTTTTCATGGCATCTGTGTGTAAGGGCGATATTTTAAAAATAAATTTGTGATTGTGTAAATCCATACTGTCTCGTCTGACAATTTTTAGTCTGTTCCTTTTTAATTTTTGTAAGCCTATGCGATCACGACCTCGCGATACCATTCTTACAGTATTTATAAAGTATTTAGGAAAACATTATGCAATCGTTGTACATATTGTATGGGTATTTCGATGCTGCATTTTCTCACACCTGATAAAGCACGTTACATTTACCCAAAAGATTTTCAGAGGCCATTCTTTAAAAATGTATAGATTATAGAAAAGATATAAACGTATATATTCAGCAAATTCTTATAAACGTTTTATATAGCTTTTTTCATAATTCGTAACAAATATAGATAGAATTAAAATAAAAATTATCGAATAATCATAAAATATTCATCCTAAAATGTATGAGTGTTACAAGGAAATTTTTGAGGGTATTTATTCTCACTCAAAATACCGGATGAACTCCTAAATTTAATTATTTATTCAATTTGGTTTCTATACAGGGTGGTTTGAAATTAGTTTTGCAAACCTTTAGGAAGGGTAGGATACACCAAGACTTTTCAGAATCCCATAGCAATGCGAGGTCGGAAACGTCGTCTTCATGTGCCTGTTAATAATCACTTAGGAAAAAAGTGTTGTAGTGCGAGTTTAGAGTTTCTCAACGAAGTTTCATACACAAAGGGGTTTCCTTCGACAAGTTCATCAGTGTAATGAAAGAATAAATTCTGAATATTAACAATTTTGTCGAGTGCAATCGGTGAAAGATGGATTAGTTCTTGAAAAACTTTGGTCGGAAAGTTCACTGTTACTTGAACACTTCTTTTGAGAAATTATACAGGGACACTATACAGTTCAGTGAGATTCTTTTCGAAGTATAAAAAGCGAATAGAAACTTTCGATGCGTGTATTATTGCTATGTTGGTGACAGGCCTATGTTTACTCTGGTATTAAATTCTCTTACAAAAACAATATTGTTCAGCTGCATAGCTGTTTCTTTTAATATAATCCACTGTTTAATGAAAAATTAAATACCTGCATTTATTAACATTTGAAATTTTCACATGAATTTTCTGAAAAAGGCATTAAAAGCGATTACAGTAAAATGCCAACTATTAGCAGAATTGAATGTCGCTAAGGCGTCGTATATAGTTCAGAAGAAATTCCGAAAAGTACACAAATTAACATTACAGTTTTATATATCGTTATTGCACGCTGACAGAATACAGATTCGAACAAAAATCTACAAATTTGTGATTAATTTAACAATACCAAGGCACATTGAATATAGAGCGTTGGAATAGTGTTGCGCCTTGATATCAAACATTGGAAGTTCTTTCCTTGCTTGAAGTTCGGTACAAGTATACCCGCCTGTTTCCAACACATTTCAAACTTTCATTACGGCTTCAGGTGTTAATTTAATACATCCTTCAACAGAATGTTTGTGGCATAGTAATTACCAAGAGGTTAGCACTGCAAACTGCGATTCGAGCATTAATTTTAGGTTTTTGTTCCCTTATCTGCATTGCAGAAGGTGGTTCTGTAACAATACAGTTTGACTAATCAATTAAATCAATTTAATCGACTGCTTCGAAATTGAGTTTAGGAAGCTTCAATACACGTTTACCAACCAAGTTCTTAGTCTTCCTAATTCTGGAACCGAAAAAGCGCTTAATACTTGTATTTTTTCCCCTAATATCATGTAGCTTTAGTTAGTAATAGGTGTTCGCTGTGAGCAAAGTATGCATTGTTTGAGAGTACCTTGAAAATAATTTACTTAACATTGGAAGCTGCCTTTCAGAGGTAATCATTTTCCAGAAAGTTTGGGCACCAAACTGGCAATTTTATTTCATGTTTATCCCAAACCACATGGAGCGCAAGGCCGCACCCATAGTGGAGTCATGGGAGTTTCATCTACTCCCCCCTAAAATGTTTCAGTGCATTATTCATTTTTTTATTTGTGTTTATTCTGGAGATCAATCAAAGTTGTAAACTTTTAGCTGTACATACCCCACCCCAAAGTGTTGCATATCGCCCTATCCCCGGATTGTGTCTAAATTTGCTTCCATAGTAGGAGGTAATGCAGCAAACTGACGAAAACAAAATCGGGGGGATGTAGAGTTTGATGTTGGAGCTACATATCTATCATCTACATCCAAAATTCTATTACACCACTCGATAGCTAAAGGATCAAAGAGTTCGTTGTGTTGAGTGAGGACTGTGGCGCATCAATTTCGGTGAAGGGGTAAGCGCTGCCATTTTGATATCGTTTCACTGCGTCACATAATGTCCATTTAGTATAAAATTTAACTCTGGGAAGATAGAAGGTTCGATTGCGTTTCACTCGCCATTTCTAGTCAAGATCTATCAATTGCGTATATAAAGCATTAGCGTTACAGTGAAAATAATAGGGTTAAAGTAAAAATAAATAAACAAATAAAAATAATGCAATGCCGGCCTATACTCTTGGAAAAGCCAAACCAAAATACTTTTACGGTTGGAAAAGGTTCCTGAAGAGTAATTCAATGATACCCGTGAAACACTATATGACACAGTGAAGCGGTGCTGGGAACGTAAGAGAAGCATCCGAGTGGATTATTTATTTACTTGATTTCTTTCCTGAATCCGATGAAAATCAGAGAAAATATTACTCTTTACGTACACGTACTCATGTAAAACACACGGCCGTGTCCACGAGACAGGCACACCATGATTTTTTCTCGTTACAACTTTGTTGGAACATAAACAAGCATTGCATACTCTACGATTATGGTATTCTGCAATGGACTTGGAGTGCTGATGTATAAAAGTATCAAACGACAAGCAGTCGAATTTCACAGCTGAATTTTTTTTTTTCACAGGAGCAATCCAATAGTTCCAGAATATGATTAAGGTCCTTTTGTTCTACCACCCATCTCCAGAATTAAATGTCTTAGTAACAACAAGTATTTAACACATATATATCTATGTAGTATATTCGTATTTTCGACCTGTGGGATTGCTTATGAAAGTTTGTGAAAAATACCTAGGTAAACTCAGTCATGCACAATGGCTGTCCGGAAATTAGTACCCAGAGATGTTCATGGTACCAGAGATAAGAAGATGAAGAATTTGGGTGGTGTGCGTTTTTTTTTTTTTTCAAACTCCCTAAACACAATTTTGAAGCAGACAATTACATTTATTTAATTGATTGGTCAAACTGTGTTCTTACAGAACCACCTCTTGCAATGCATATAAAGGGCTTAAAAGTAAAGTGCATAGAAGAATAGTTTTCAATACTAACTTTCTGGCAATTCGCGTTATGCTCCAATGTTTGGCAACAAAGCACAGTGCTTGTACAACACCCAATATCAATGTGCATTAGTACTGTGGTGTACAAATAAATTTGTAGTTTTCTATTGTAATCTGTATTCTGTCTGATTGTAACTATATATATATATATGTTTGTATTAGTTTAGTAAAATAAATAAATAAATAAAATGTTACTTAAAAATTATTTACAAAGATAGTGATATTTAATATATTTAAAGCATTATTTAATTAATCAAATAAGGGCGATAATAATTTCGAAAAATAAATAACATACATTTTTAAGAGATGATTTTTTTACACCTTTCCCAAAAAAAATCAATTACAATTTTTGGAGACAGAGAGGCCTTGTAAAATATTGAGAGAAATGGATAAAGATTTTTGTAGGCTCTAACTAGCCCATTAAAGCACTATTTAATTAATCAAATAATGGCGATAATAATTTCGAAAAATAAATTACATACATTTTTAGGAGATGATTTTTTTACACCTTTTCCAATTTTTGGAGACAGAGAGGCCTTCTAAAATATTCAGAGAAATGTATAAAGATTTTTGTAGGCTCTAACTAGCCCATTATTTAACATTTTCATGGTTTGTCAGTAAAAATTTTGAATTTGTTTTCCAGGCATGTATTTTTCACAAAAATTGATTTTTTTTTTCATTCATTTCTGTTTTTCAATATCGCAGGGGCGCGGCTAAATATTTAACAACATTGATGAAAAATTTTGTGAGTTCTAACTATATCACTCACTTTTTCTGCACAACGCCAGAATGGATTTAAAAAAAAAGTTTCGCATACTTCAGCCTACCCTATTGCACATATGGCGCATTATTTCCCATCGAGAACAAAATGTACCATGTGACCTTAGCTAAGCCTTTGCTGCATTTTCAAGCTACTGATTTAATACTGTTGCTAGTGTTAATTTCGGCGGCGGATTTAAAAGCACTTTCATCATCTAGTGCATATAAGACTGTTTATATAAGATTTAAAACCAAGAACATCGTAGATACAGAAGACGAAAAGTTATACCTGAAAACACATTTTTGGCTGCTACTCCTTATTGCGGTGAATCTTTAAAAATCACTGAAAAATATTATGTATTTTTGTTCGTTATATTTTAATGTACGATTTTTAAGGCTAACTTTATTTTCTTTTGAGATATCAACGTAAATGTGTAAACGTTTTGTCCCCTTATCCTGTTTGGATGAGAATTCTAAAAAACCCTGAAAATAATGTTAGTCATATGCGTTTTCCATATTTTGAAGCAAGAGTTACAGCTATTACTTTTTCAAATCCACATATAAAGGGAAATGTAAAAAGAACGTAAACAGAATATTTTGGCCTCTCCATCCCCGTTTGGGAGTGACTTCTAAAAAGCCCTTAAAGGATCAGATATTTGTCTTAATTACATTTTAACCCTTTGAGGCGCAACCCTTTCCCAATGCTGAAAAAAGGGCAGCCGTTGCCATCGCTCGACTTAACTACCAGAAAGATGGCAACGGCTGCCCTTTTTTCAGCATCGGGCCATCGATCCAGCTGTTTTCGCATTCTTCCATTTTCCAGCAGATGCCAGTGCTGTTAAAAATAATCCTGACCATTTTTGGAAATGACGTGCATTTATGACGTGCATTTATAGACGTGCAATGCACCTGGAAATGACGTGCTGAAAAGTAAAGGATTCTCGTGGAGCTATGCCACCCATAACTATTTTTATAGAAATCCAATCTATTCTTCGTGACTGGCAACAGTCAAAACGTCCGAGTTGGGTGGTTCCAGAGCGGGATCACTGCGCGTTAAAGGGTTAAAACAACAATTTTATGGCTATATTTTTTCCCCTTCGATATATAAAGGGAAACGTGAAAATAACGCTTTGTTTCGCCACCTAGTGTCTGGGAGCGAATTTTTGAAAATTGCTTCTTAAATGACATCTTGGGCACAAAATCTATAAGCTCCTAAAATTTTATGTCTGCATCTCCATAGATATGGCTGTGCCTTGATCGTCAGTGAGTGAGAACATCTTCCTTTATAGTATATATAAGGATGTGCTTAGTGTGTCCCAAAAACACGTACAAAGGCTTTTATTAATTAAAATCGATCATAGACATGTACAAAACAATACAAAGTTACTCAGGAAAAGCTGCAGAATTTTATTTCATCCTTAAAAATTTTTAAAGACTCAATGTGAATAAATATAAAATTTAAATTTTCATACGGCTCGCGTAGACAAAATTCCTAGTTAGTAAAGTTTTCTAAGCATTGATGAGGTGATGTACAAAACTTCATTTCAGGAGGGAGTACACAAATCACAAAAGAATACAATAAGTTAAAAGGATGAAACTTTGTACATCTGCTAATTAATGTATACGGCACATTTTACTATTCGGGAACTTTTTTTTTGTACGGGCGCTGTACAAAATTTCAAATTTTGTATTTATTTAGATTTAATCTCATGAAGATTTTGATAGATACCATAAACTTCTGTACCTTTTTTAAGTAACATTGTAATTTGTTGTATATGTCCATGATCAATACTAGTTAAGGAATAAAAATCTAGGTCTTCGTTTTTTGAGACATCTTACGTATTGCTTTAAGGTACAAGATACAGCTTCTTCCCTACTAGCAATTTTCCCTGGGCTACCACCGGCCACGTAGCCAGCCGATGATGGCCCGAGCAAAATTGCTAGTAGGGTTGAGAGTAGTTCGCTCTCTTGTCTTGGAGCTACTATTGCTGTCAGAGGTCATAGACTCCCTCCACAGAAATACAGTGCAAAATTTCTTCAAATACATGCCAATATACAGTTATTTGGAAAAGACATAAAACAACAATTAATTTTGAATGAAATTTCATAATTTTGATGTAAAAGAAAGAAAAGTAATTTTGATTAGAAAAATAAATAATGCTCTCTTGTAAGACAGGAAAAGTTTTCATGTGTAGAAATTTTAATTGCAAGAAACGTTTATTAGATATTTTCATCTAAGGTAGTCCATTTTATCAATGTGACACGCGCGTCTTCATCATTTCTCGCACCACAGGTGGCACCACTGATGATCCCATATAAGCTCATTTTATTTATTCTGTATCCTCTCCATTAACCTTAGACATTCCAAATAATTTCGTGTAGCTTCAGGATTCCTTTATAGTATTAGAGGTCATGTTCTAAGCCATCCACCCTGCTGTGAGTAAATACCCGTGACTTTGCCATAGAAAAAGAATATCAGCTCTGTTGAATATTTCCAGGGAAGTTAAAACATTATATTTCCTTCTTCATTATTCTGCCTTATATTGCCAAAAAGTTTTCTAGCCGTTCCATGCTAGGAGAAAAAAAATAAATAAATAAAAACCGTGGTGGCGGTGGGGGGTGGGGATTAATGTGTTGCAGGGAAACTGTCATTAAACTTCCGATGTGCGGCACATAATGTTAAAAGGTATGGAATCTGATGATTTTATTTCGTTCAGAAAATATTCAGCAGTGAAGATGAATATTTCAGGATTCTTTTGTTAAAGATGCAGCATTAAAATATGCTTCGAACAAAGTAAATAGGTTAGGGATTTTGTTTATTTGTATTGTCTTTATTATAAATTTGGAAAATAGACGAAACAAAAGTTTAGACAAAAAACAAAATTTTGCTAGCCATGTTTTAACTAAAAATTTAATTCTGGTTATATTTATTATTAAGTTATGATTTTATTGATTATGAAATATTTCATTGAATCAATGAAATAATTTTTTCCTCTTACCAAGCACTGATATGAAATTGCTTCAATATTAAAGAAAGATTAGCGCCTTGGTAACGCAGAGAACTTTCCTTGTGGTGAAAAATCATGATAAAGACTTTTCTAATTCTATTCCCTCATACCAGATCATGGGTTAGTTGTCTATTAATTATTATGTCACAAAACTACTAAAATCGCTTACAAAATTTGAAAGTTAACGACCATTACTCGGAAGATAAGAAAGAGTCGATAGTCATGACTACTTAAACTACCTTTTATTCTGGTCTAATTGCTATTTCAAGTTCCGGAAATAGGAACAATAAAAGTATCCTTAAGTGACAATCGATCCTTAGGGGGCCAGGTACGAAAAATACGAACAAAAAATCGATTATTATGTTTTCATTGCATTAAATACTTTAAACCTTTATCCTTCTAACGATATATCACACTTGTTTATCTGAAAAACAGAAGTACTAGAAATTTTTATATTTCCCCAAGGCACTTCATTGTTTATACGCCCTCTAAAAATCTTTAAATCGTATTTTCCCAAAACTATGGATTTCACAGATTGGTGCTCCTTTTTCTCAATATCTATTAAACTTATGAACTCAATTTTTTCCCAGAATAACATATATATCATATTATATTACATGCTTTAACATGTCGGTGTGTTAATATATTGAGAATTATTTATTTTAAACAGCAATATTCTATCAAAAATGCAAATTTAAAAATGATTTTCAGTAAAAATTTAATAATATTTTTAAACTTTTATTTAGAAAAGAACTGACGTGTTAAATTATGTAAAATATGTTATTCTAACAGCTGTTAAAATTTTGCACCATTACCTTTACCATTTCTGAGAAAAAGTACATAAAGTTGATAAATTTAACACGGCGAAGATAGGGCTTACCCGGTCCCCTTAAGGTACTTGAAACATGGCTTTTAGAGTTTGATTTTTCACATTCTATGCATTTATTTTGTTTATATAATATTCTTTCTCTTTCTCTCTCTCTCTGTATATGTATATATACATAGATGTATATATAGATGTATGATATATATATACATAGATGTATGATATATATATACATAGATGTATGATATATATATACATAGATGTTGAAATCATTTTTCATTCCGAGTACACAAGAGTTTATACGCGAAAAGAAACACTTTGCTGATTCAACAGAATCAGCGGACAGGGTGAACCAACTACACTTTTAATATAGATATCTATATAATTATCAAGTAGTTTAGTATTAAAAAATATTTTTCACAAAAACTAAACATAAATAACTTTCCTCTATTTTAGGGTGTTTCATACAGGCAAACACGTAAGATGCTCTAAAAAAAATATTTTATTAATTCTGACAGCGGCATATGCCATTCGACAAGTTTTCCGCATGTGAATCAGTCAGCGACACAATACACAAAATTTAATTTCACAAACGTTACATTTCCTGAATGAAAGAGACTTAGAATTTAATATGAACGAAGCCCGCCAATGTTTTGTCCGGAAATTTCCCGGAACCGTGCGCTATTCCATTGTTTTCGAGAAGGGGAATTCTTCATAGGCTTTCCTTCCTCTCTATGCTCATTTCAAACTTCCGAAAATGTACAGCTTCACAGCAGAATAACAGCTCTTGTTTCCTCCTTGTCTCATTACTTGATTGAGAGCGTAACAAGAGCATGTGAACGCAAGTGTGTACAGTGCAACTGGGGGCCGGTTACAGAATGATTTAAAAAGACCGTTTGGGAAGACTTTCAACGGACCTGCACGGCTGTCATTGGAGGATCTATAAAAGTAAAAAAAAAAAGGGAGATTAGAAGGGTGAAACATTAATGCCACTTCGTATGTTTTAAAAGCACAAGTTGCTTTCATCACTGTGGTTCTATTACAAACAATGCTGATATTATCATTTACTATTATAACATATATTTATTGTTATTTTATATATTTATTATTATATATATTATAAATTTATTATTATCATTATATTTTACTATTTTAACCCTTTGAGCTATACTGTCAGAAATACCTGTAATTTCATCACACAAATTCCTGTAAAATAGCACAGCACAATTGCTGCAGCACAGTGTGTTGTAAATCGACTCACGAAATGAAATAATGACACTGATAGGCCAATCACCTTGTGCAACAAATTGATAGTCTTTACACCACAACGTGTCGGCGTTACGTTTGTCAACACGTTGTGTGGTAATGTAGGTAATTATTTTTTGCAGTGCACTAGAATATAAAATTATTTTCACTGGCACCTAATTCTCATTGCAATACAGCTGTGAAGCAATTAACTTTATAAAATTATAGATACTCATCCATGTCGATACGTGTTTCGGGCGAAAAAATATTCAACCTCCGTCAGCAGCTGCAGCAGAAACGAAACACTTTTCCAGATTGATAAGTACTTTTTTAGTGTGTTGTTTTACAAAGTTTTATTTATTTAATTTTTTAAACACCAGTTTCTTTTGAGCGTATTTTCTTACAAAAACTCGGCTGTTCGAGCCTCGTCAGGGGGAGATCCCCCTGAACCCTCCTAATTTTTTAGTTTCATTATTGCCATATTAAAACGATATTAATTGACTTTGTCATTTTATCGCTCATCTTTCGCGTATTTCGCCTGGTAACCGTATGTTGAAATTTTTATGAGTGTAACCTATTAATAGAAAAATACATGTGATGCCTATTCTACAGCTTACGAAATATTGTAACAGTAGATTTAATCTGTTGTGAACTAATAGTATTTAAATACATGTAAAAATATGTCGAATACTTTTATGTCGCTTTTTTGAGACACATTTTTTTTCAATAAAGGGTGTTGAGAGATAAAATGACATAGTCATTAATATATTTAATATAGCTATTTTTTCTAGGACGTGTGCTGAAGCGAGCTGGTGCACGTAAAATCTGTCTATACTCCAGTGTCCGCTATGTTGAAACAACACCCCTGGATGTGCCCACCCAAGTGCAGGCTTCTCATGACGAATTAGCTCAAAACTAGGAGCACCCACTTAACGTTGCGTTAACGTTGGTCGTCGTCAAGAAGACACCAGAATAAAATGACAAACATTTCGGGATTTTACGATAGAGAATAGCTACATGGAAAGTGACGTAAAAAATCTTTTCAAATTTAACAATCGAAAATAGTTGGGAGAGCATATCCTCTCTTAGTTCAACTACTATCGTTCCTTAAATACAGTCTTTTTACTTTCCGAACATGTACCATGTAAGGAAAGTATTGTAATCATGAAAAATTTCGAATTCAAGATTTTGGTGTATTTACATGTTTAGAGGGCTTCTGAATTCATTTATGTTATTTTTACGAGATGTATGTATGTATGTGTGTATGTGTGTGTGTGTGTATGTGTGTTTGTGTGTATGTGAGTAAACACGATAGCTCCTGAACGGGGCATGCGATTGAGCTCAAATTGGGTATATATGTTATAAACCACCGTCGCAAGACCGGTATTGATTTGGGTGTGTATAGGACTTATAGTTTTTCTACAGGGCTACGACAAAGATTTCTTTTACATTATGGCCTATGGGGGAAAATTCTGGAAAGTGCGCTAGCGTTTAAACGGTACATTCGATTGAGAACAAATTGGGTGTACATGTTATAAACAACCATCGTAAGACCGGTATCGATTTTGATGTGTATAGGACTTATAGTTTTTCTACAGGGCTACGCCAAAAATTCCTTTTACATTATAGCCTATGGGGAGAAATTCTTGAAAGTGCGCTAGCGTTTAAACGATACATTCGATTGAGCTTCATTTTGGTATATATATTTGAATTATTCATCGATTAAAGTTTATTTAAATGCTTGGTAATGATCTTAATCGTAAGTGTTCGGAAAGTCGAGTGGAGTCACTCCAGATTTTTTTTATTATTATATCCCACCGTCATCATACTAGTCTAGTACATCTTGTAAAAGGATGATTAGCTGCTCTTTTGGTAATACATTGATATGAAAATATAAAGCGAGAGAGAATTGCATCTTTTCACACTACAAAATACACTTATGTTGAAAAGTGATTTTCTATCTATGTTGAAGCATCAATTATCTCTCGATGTCATTTCTCCATCTAGTACAACCCACATACGTTAAGCCTAATTTAATAACCATCAAACAAAATCAATCAAATATTCCTTGCGGTAAAGTAACAAATCACACTCAAGATATTTTGATCCCCAAATCGTTAAATTTTATCCAACACCACGTTATCTCTATTCCATATTTCAATAGAGGAATTGTTTAAGGAAATGTTCGAATTACGTCAGAAACCAAGAACAAAATAAAACAAAAAGATCTCTTATGCGCCATTAATCATGATCAGGAGTTTGTTCATTTGACAGCCTGTCTGCGTAACCTATTGATTCATTTTTTCAAAATTCTTACGTATCTGAACCTCATTCAAAAGCTCGGATATGCGATTATATTTTCAATGATGGACAGCTGAATTACTCAAAGTATCTGATAATAGCTCTATTTTATTGAGCACGGTATTTATGAAAAAAGACCACTACCAATGATGTTTCTTGAAATGAGTTTTGATTTGTTTAGCAGAAATAGTGGTGATACATTTTTGTTGTTGTTGTTTTAACAGGAAGAAATAGTAGATATTTTCTGCAATTCCTCTTATTAACTGAAATGATGATTATTTCTAGAATCCAAAATCTGAAGTTTTTCGCCATTTTGTTTCTGTGTAAAAAGAAATATATTAAAAGAGATGAGCACACAAAAGAGAAATGTTATTCTAAGCAGTATATGCATTACATTTTCTACTTTCTTTCTTGGTGATTTTATTTTTGCATGTTTTCCGTTTACCATTATTTTTATTAATTTTCTATTATCCATAATTTTATTATTTTTTCGTAGTTTGGTATTGTTTATCTTTGTATTTTGATGAATTAAAAATTTATTTATTATTTGTTTTGGGTTTCTATGACGCTCTGATTTCAAATATCAAAAGAAAAGATGGGATCTCCCTTTGGACTTTTACAGCATGTGTTCTGTTTTAATATGTAGATGATCCCTTAAGACGGAAATTAAAATATGCAGTTATAAAGTATATTTATCGAAGTAAAACGATACCTTTCTTTTGTGTGTACGTCAATCAGAACTCAAGTTACCTTTGTGGGTTCTTTTATTTTCTTCCTTGCATTGGACAATATATGTAGTGTAAAGTCAGAGATTAAGAGGCTTAAGCATTGTTTCATTGCTGCATGTGCGATTTTACAATATTTGTTAAGTTTGAGGGCCCCAAAATACTTTTAGCGCAAAATAAATATCTCTTTCTCTGAGTGTTTGTTTTAGCGAGGTTTGACTGTTCATGAGATTCCGTAATAATACATGACATACAGTTCATAAATGTCATACTCAGAGAAGCACCACGAATCTTTTTCACCGTGTCTTTTAGGTTTTCACTTTGGCAGCCCCTTTCGACACACATCGATTACGTTTGCTCATATAGAAATTATTTTTCGACTATCTTGGGTAAGATTTAGTTTGGTTATCGAACTGGGAGTAGTGTGTTTATTGGGATTCTTTAAATCAGCAGTTCCAACCTAATAGCATTGCATCCCCCCCCCTCACATTCGTTAACATACATACAGTATTTTATTCTTCAACACTAGACATTCAGTCGCCTTTTCTATAAAATAATGCTTTTGGTAAAGTTGGATTAACATTTTAACTGGAAAGAGATGTGGTTTGAAGTAAAATTAAGAATAAATGAGTTTTTTAAATGCATTATTACTTATTCTGCTTATTCTTCTCTCTCCACACCTTGAAAAGCTCTGCGCCTCCAATGGTGAGGGAAGGATCACATCTCACCGGTTGAGAATCGCTGCTCTAAAGGCTGAATGGAATTAAGTTCTTTAGTTATGTACACACATTGATACATTTTTTTTCTCTTTCTGTAGATCTCTGAAGTATGTTTATATCTTAACCCTTTCGTCACTACTGCCGACCACTGGCGGCTGCCACGAAACGTTCTCTGGGTGCTAATGCCGCCCAATGGGCGGCATTAGCACCCAGAGAACGCTCCCCTAGAGAACGCTTCGCTAGAGAAATCGCTCCCCTAGAGAACGCTTCGTGGATGCCGCCCAATGGCGGCATCCACGAAGCGTTCTCTAGGTACTACTGCTGCTCAGTGGCGGCATGCACGAAACATTATCTATATACTACCGCCGCTCCACTAAAATCTGCATTCACGGAAAATTATGTGGGTATGATTAACATATCAGCCAACAATCCCGGAATAGAATTACCCACTTTTTGTAAACAGTAATTTTTGTGTTAGAACACAATTTTTGATTTTTCGATGTATGCTAATAAGTTCGCTTTCGCGGTTTACGCTCCCGTACGCTTTAACCACTTCCACGGGCAGCTCCTCCATATCGAAACACCTCCAAACACTCCGGAAATAGCATCGCAATAATTTTTGCACTCAGAAAATACAAACCATAAAACGTTTTCATCTACTTTTATTTTGAAAAATAATGCTTTCGAGTAGTAAATCACTTTTCTGGCAGAAAAAATTTATCTTCTTTTTTTTCAGTTTTTTCTAGTCCGTCGTCCTGAGGAGTGAATGTCTACATGTCTGTTTGTAAGCTTCAGAAGGTTTGCATTTTTTTAAAAATTTGTTCATCTGTTTAAATAAATAAAAGAAACTTTAGTCAATTCCCTTCCAGATCACCATCATCTATGATGATGATGATAGATCCAAAGATATGATAATTTCAAACACACTTTTTACTTAAAATAGCTTTGATCGTGTTACACTTTCCAGAAACAAAAGTGCAAAAATCATAATTTTTACTTATAATAGTAATAATCCTATTTTACTTTTTGAATCAAGAGTCCAAAAGTCACATTTTTACTTATATTCGTAATGCTGACTGAGTTATGGTGGGTAAAGCACCGTACTCCGGTTTCGGGTTCAACTCCCAGAGGCCGGGGTTCGATCCCCGACTGGGCGTGGTTGTCAATGTGTCCGTCCCTTCATAGGTGGTGACGGTGAAGGCCCACTGGGTGCCACCATAATAAAATGGTCACACCTTCAGGCAGTTGTAAGGGACAATGCGTAATCGGCAAATTCCCGCCCGTTATTAAAAAAAAACCACTTATAATTGTAATATAATCATATTACAATTGAAAAATTGTAATTATAATAGTACTAATTCGAAGTGATTGATATGATTTGAAACTTTAAACAGCATAAGTAGATCACGAAATAAGAAAATTGTAAGAAATTAGTAAAATTTATACAAAAATCTAGTGAAAAAATGGAGATTGATCTAATAAAAGATAATTTGATTGATAAAAAGAACTAGTATAAAACTTCCAACAAGTGAACATATACCCATCCTTATATAGGCTGTTATATTTAAAAGCAACAGAGTAGTAAGATTTTAGTTGTGTGTATTAGTAGAAATATCAAGTCTTCCTCAAGAACATGCTCCCAGCTGAAAACATTTAAAAAAGAATTGACAATTTTAAAAAAGTACAAAAGTGGGTGTAAATACTGGAGTTCTCAAGATCCTAATCATTAGACTGCAACATAAAAGTGAAAGAAAACTTGTGGCAAATACGAGTATAAGTATAATCTGCCATAATAATTAAAACTAAATTAAATAAATACAAAACTTAACTAAAATAGCGATAAAAATATTTAAAGTAATAATGATTACTTTAAACGCGCGTACCGGGCTTCAAGTTTATAATTAAAATTTTATTTATGATGTATTTAATATTATTTTTCAATAGTTAATTATTAGCGTTAGTATGATATTTTAAATAACGGACTGACTGAATTTTAATGAAGCATTCCTTAATGAAAACGCGAAGTTGTTTTTTTTTGCTGGTTTATTTTTCTTACCTCCCATAAAAAAAAAGAAAAAAAAAAGAAAGAACAAGAAAGCGCATTGCTTCAATAAGCTTTAACTAACCTAATAGAAGAAAAATGAACTAAAGGTTAGGTAATAGTTATTCAGAAATAAACACCATGCAAACTATGACACAATACCACATTACCTTGAATTTTAATTAAATTGTAGTTTATACAAGAATGTTTGAATAGCGGAAAAATCAAGACAACAATTTTAAAAATTTTGTATGTTGCAGACATTAATCATAATCAGTGGTATGTTACTTTGACAGCTTGTCTGTATCCGTATATTTGTTTTTCAGTCAGTTAAATACATACATTATTAGTTTGCTACTGGGAAGTATATATTTTAACGAAGAGTGACTGCCTTATTATCCAGTTTAAAAATGCCCATTATAACTTCTTCAGTGCATATTTATGGGAATTACGTGATGTAGTATCAGCTTTGATAAAAGAAATTTGTTACGAAGTGTTAATGAGGTAGTATTTGGGTCATTCCATGTTAAATTGACAAATGGGCTGGGCCGAACCATTTTTGATTTTCAAGAAATTTTGTAGGTAATATGACCTATCTTCTGTATCCCAAAACAGTTTTTTCTTATTTCTTAAAAAAATGTTTTTGAGAGATAGCCTTTTGTTTGCTCCGCGGATGAGTAAAAATAGCCATTTTAGGCTCATTTTCTAAAAGCTGCAGAATTTTTATTTGAAACAACAGGAAGATCCGATAGGGCTTATTGGAAGGCTTAAAGAATGAACTTTTAAACGCGCTTAAAAAATTGGTTTATATTAAGCCTGGATACAGTTTTTTTGGACATCAAGTAGTCGTTCCGAAACCAATGTTTTTTTGTCATTTTAGGCATTAAAAAGTAATGAAGGACTTTCAGTAACAAACCAATTATTTTTCCTCTTTCACTTGGATATCAATAATGTATGCGGAAAAAAATGAGGTGTTATTGATGGATTTTCATAATGAAAAAATTGCTTAAACTTTCAAAAAATTAAAAATGTGCTTTTTCATCCTCCGAAAAAGTCATGTGGGACAAGTGATAAGAATCTCAAAATGACTTTGTACGAAAATTCGTAATATTGTAATCGATTTTGTGGGAGTGACATACCTCTTCATTTTTCACTATAGGCATTTTCTGAACGCAACCGAAGAGACTCATTAAAAAGTTCGACGACCAATTTGAGTTAATAAATTCCTTGTGCTTCTTCTTCACGTTCTCATTCACTCCTTTTGAATTCAGATTCTATACATTTGAAATTGAGTGAATTAAGAATATTTACAAAATCCTGCCAATTAATTACCCTATTTAAAAAAATATTGTCTACGAAAACTTTATGTTTGCGTCTTAATAAAAAAAAGAAAAAAAAACGTTCACACACACACATACAACCTTGCTCATTTATCATAATATATCGACGATGTTCCCTGACAGCTTATTTGTATTTCTTTCTTTAACGCAAATAGATACATTTGATTAAAAATGAGAAAGGCATTAGCTTTGAGTTCCTAATCCCACTTCTCCCTTGCGATGGTGAATCTGCAATTTTGCGATGCTGGAAGTATTGATTCATATTTTATTGTATGTTATGTGTTGTGTATGAGGAAATATATATTTCCTTACTGGAGGAGTCCATGCAGTTTCTGAAATATGCATTTCACAATTGATTGAAAATGTTGCGGTTTCTTCATCTTTTACAATAGGTGGTTTAGTAATTTTCTAAAAATTATCCAATTTTTATTTCGGTATAAGAGTTCAAAAGGCAAGGTTATTAAATTCTGTTCATTTTTTCTCAAGACACAGCTATGCTCATTAGATATATTTTCTAAGAATGTACATATTTATTTCACTTTGTTGTGTAAGTAAGTACTTAAGCTTTCTTTTTTGGTTGTTTTGCAATTTTCAATACATTAAATAAAGATTTCAAAATTCATTTATTTATTTGTCATCAATATTTCATGCATTTTTAATTTCCTTTATGCATGCAATAATGAACTTATTTCTTTAACGCAATTATGAACTTATTAATTACAGGAAGAACTCTTTTGTTTACTTCCTGTTTTTTTTAAATTTCTTACTCTTTAATCAATTTTAAGCTCATTCTTTTTATTCACGTTCTTTCTCTTTTTATCAGTTTTCTCTCTCTAGAATCTCCATTATCGAAATCGTTTCAATCAAATTCGCCTGTACGTTTTGAGATACGGTCACTGTTAACATTACAGTTGTTTAGTAAACAGTGTGCATCTTTATTATGCTTCCACAGTAGTTTTCTTTTATGATCGCTATTATTTGTGACCTCTCTCAGAAGTAAGTTCGAATGGAGAAGTGTCTCCAATTCACTGTCACTGTAAAATATTTATTCTAATTTAAAATGAAGTTTGGCTAATAGTGTACCTATTTTAAAGCATTTTGCATTTTCTAAGGTAAATCCTTCTGCAGTAAAACCGTTGACCTGGCTGGCTATAAAAGATTAATTATATAGAGCCTGCATATTATGGAAATCTGCCTAAAAAACATCAACAACAAAAACAATAAAAACTGAAATAGAGCATTTTGCCGTGTAAGTTACCTCTGTGTACATTATAAACTTGTCTAATACGAAAATAGAATTCAATTTTATATCTGAAAAACCTGTATAAAATAGAAATTAAATTTTACATAGTGGGTAAAAATCGGTCATCGCGATATTTTCCATGAAAATATGCGTACATTTTGCTTAGAAAATATATAAGTCCATACAATTCAACATTTTGAATACTTTAAATTTTCAGAATTACATCCAAAACTTCACTATACAATATTTTATGTTACAAAATTGTGCGTTTAATTGAAAAAAGCCTACTTTAATAGAGGCATAAAAATTAGTCTGAAAGTAGGACATAATATGATAAGAAATGTCAATTTTTGAGATAAATAGTTTAGTATTTTTTTCTCGACTTGTATCAATTAAACATTAATAAAGTCATTTTCTCAAGCCTGATAGCTGATAATATTTAGAAATATCGCCTTTTCTCTTTTAAAGAGAAAATTCTCAAAAAAAAAAAAACATAAAAATATTCAAATGCGTCTGACTATTTTATTGTTAGCTCGTTATCCTGAGGAAACAATGGAAAAAATACAAATTTTTATTCATTATGCACGCCGTTCATATTTGCCATAGAACATTTCGCACATACAAAAAAAAAAAAAAAATCACCGCTCTTATTTTTTATTACGTTTTAATGCCGTAGGTTACTGTTACCATTACTACAGAAATATCAAACATTCACTAATTTAAGATCGTGTCCGAAATACCTTAAAGTATTGTTTACATCGGATCATAAATATTTTATCTTTTTGAGAATATGTGTATATTAAAAAAACTTTAACGTGTGCTACAGAAGAATATCATGCGTAACGTATGTATATTTTCTTAACTATTTTAATATTAATTCTTCCCGGACGGCTGTTGAGTTTTGCGGAAGTTACAACACGGACGGAAAGCGCAGCTTAGCGAATTACCCTAGAGGACGAGAGAATTTCACAGCTAGGCTCTAATCTAGATGTAAATCTTGAAAATCACATCGCGGCCCATAATATTTTGTTACATGTTAAAATACGTATAAAAGGATTGCATACAATATTTTGCTCATACTGATAACTAATTTCAACCTTAGAAATGAAAGATTTTAAACAAAAATTAGCACTAACCTTAGAAAAAATGCATTCCCTTTGATAAATTACTGTGCAATTTAACTGTACAATTAAATTAACTCTAATTTTTAAATTTAGTAATAAGAATTTCCATTTCAAAAAAAAAAAAAAGATTCATGCAAATTCTTTTCCCAATGGGTTGCCATTTGCTCGTCAAGCATTCACTATCACAAAGCCCGAAAAACTAGCCATTTGATTATGGGAGCACTCAATGGGCGACTAGCATTACCCCTTAAAAAGGAATGGAAAAGTTAACACTCATGCCCAAACGGGATTCGAACCCGGAGGCCAAGGCGTTATAGAATAGTTCTCAAGCCACTAAACAACCCGGGCGACTTCACATGGAATTAAAAAATGAAAATTTATACATTTACATCGGTATGACACGCTAAAAGCATTTTAGCGTTTAATACGTTTATTGAGTACAGATTCGAAAACCATTCCGTCAATATCTTAATCATTCGCTATTTCTCCATATCAGATAAAATAGAAGAAAATAGTATACAATCTTACACTATCTATTTCCATACTTTATTACTATATTTTCTATTCTTTATATTTTCTATTTTTTCACTATGTTCTATATACACTATCCTTCAAGCTTTCACTTTATTTTTCTGCTTCATTTTTATTTATTTCTTCATTTGTTTATTTTTGCTCCAACAGAGGCAAAATTTCCCGTTTCCTTTTACCTGTCTTTTCAGCTTGCTTAGCTAGAACTTTCTGACACGACAGATAATAAAAATACTATTATAGAACAAATTCCCCCCACAACCCCATGAAAAATGTAACTAAGAAGTAAAAACAGAAGTGTTAACCGATAACATAGGACACACATAGACGGTAATGAACAATAGGACCCTTTTGTTTAAATTTCAAAACTACTGCTCATATTTCCCTTTAAAACAGACATAAAAAATTATTTCGTAAGGTCAGTAATTTATGAAAAAAATAGATAGTAATCACTAAAGGTCGCTATTGGAAAACAACGCCATCATTTAATTAAAATACAAAACATTCCTGTTTAAGGCGTGCCTATGTGGTGGCAGCCATCTTTTGTGGCAAATTCACTATCGTCACATAAACACGTTCACCGTCCTTGGCGGTAACTTTCTACAAACGTATTGAAAATGATATTCAGAATGAACATGTATGAAACTTAATCCTGCCTGAACTAAGAAAAACAAAAAAATGTCAAAACCTGGAAATTTTATATAGCATCCTTATTCTATCTTTATTATAATACTTAAAACATTTAGTAATTTTTAAAATTCTGGCACCAATAAGTCACAATTTCTTCGTCAAATCTCATAACCTCAAAAAAAAAAAAAAATCATACCATGTTTTCTTGAAAGATAATTTACTGAAAACGAATTCAAAATATTTATCACACTCTGCATACGAGTGAAACGGTCTCTCCCATTAATTATTTCGTTTAAAAATATAACTTGAGAAATTAAAAGATCCACAGCAGAAGCCGTGAAGAATGAAAATAATAATAATAATAATAACAACATCCCTGCATTCGTTTCCATTTATCATAACATTTCGCTTTGTTCTCTGACAGTCCATTTGTACTTCGCCTTTGTTCTTATTTAAACACGGATATATGCGTTTGATTATTGGAGGGGTGAGTTGGGGGCAGCTGTGTTTGCGTTTCACTCTCCCCTAATGCCCTCACCTTTCGCTGTCCGTGCAAGCATGCAATTTTACGGTCTTGCAAGTATCGATTTCCATTTTATTGTTTGTATGAGTTGTAGGTATTTAAAATGGAATGACGAAGTGCTTTCAATTTCTCAAATGTGCATTATATGATTCGCTGAGAATTATGTCTTCGGGTAGGTTGTTGCAGATTTATTTTAACGAACTGTCATTATTTCATTCCGCATTAGATATTCCAAATTCAAAGATGTAGGATTTTCAGCCATTTTGATTCCTTCTGATATTCGATTTTTTTTCCGTAATGTTCAAGAAAATTTCATTTTTATACATTTCTTCACTTGTATATTTTTACTTCATTTTTATGCATTTCTTCAATTGTATATTTTTGCTCCAATAGAGTCACATTTTTCGTTTCCTTTTATCTATCCTTTCACTTCGCTTAGCTAGAGCTTTCTAACACCAGATCATTAAAAAATATAGAACAAATATCCCCAAAAGTCCCATAAAAATTGAAAAGCGAAGTAAAAAAGCAGAAGTGTCATCGATTGCAGAAGAGAGGGCTTTACTTAGACAGTAATCAACAACAGGTGCATTTTGTTTACGTAACCAAAACGACTGCTCAGACTTCTTAAAAAAACATAGAAAAGTATTTCTGAAGTTCAGTAATGTCTAAAAAATAAATAGTAATTATGAAAATTCTTTATTAGAAAGCATCGCCATCTTTTAATTAAAATATTCACTCTCGTCTCACAAACGCGTTCGCCGTCCTTTGCGTTAAGTTTTCACTGAAAGTGTAACGCGCCGATCGCGCGGGGAGGATTAAGCGTATTGATATTGGTATTCAAAATGAACCTTTATGAAACTTTATCCTGCCTGAATTGGAAAAAAAAATTCAAACCTGTAAATTTCTTTAGAGTATTCTTTTTACTCTATCTTCATTATAATATTTAGAAATTTTAAAAAGTCCTTGCACCTATAAGTCAAAATTTCATCGTTAAACCTCACAGCCTCAAAAAAAAAAAAAAAAAATCATACCATGTTTTCTTGAAAGATAATTTACTGAAAACGAATTCAAAATATTTAGTATTCTTTTAGTATTCTATAGTATTCTTTTTATTCTATCTTCATTATAATATTTAAAAAAAATAGTAATTTTTAAAATTCTGGCACCAATAAGTCACAATTTCTTCGTCAAACCTCATAACCTAAAAAAAAAAAAAAAAAAATCATACCATGTTTTCTTGAAAGATAATTCACTGAAAACGAATTCAAAATATTTATCACACTCTGCATGCGAGTGAAACGGTCTCTCCCATTAATTATTTCGTTTAAAAATATAACTTGAGAAATTAAAAGATCCACAGCAGAAGCCGTGAAGAATGAAAATAATAATAATAATAATAACAACATCCCTGCATTTGTTTCCATTTATCATAACATTCGCTTTGTTCTCTGACAGTCCATTTGTACTTCGCCTTTGTTCTTATTTAAACACGGATATATGCGTTTGATTATTGGAGGGGTGAGTTGGGGGCTGTGTTTGCGTTTCACTCTCCCCTAATGCCCTCACCTTTCGCCGCTATCCGTGCAAGCATGCAATTTTACGGTCTTGCAAGTATCGATTTCCATTTTATTGTTTGTATGAGTTGTAGGTATTTAAAATGGAATGACGAAGTGCTTTCAATTTCTCAAATGTGCATTATATGATTCGCTGAGAATTATGTCTTCGGGTAGATTGTTGTAGATTTATTCTAACGAACTGTTATTATTTTATTTCGCAGTAGGTATTCCAAATTCAAAGCTGTAGGATTTCCCGCCATTTTTATTCCTTCTGGTTTTCGTTAAACAGATCACGATTTTGCTTTATACGTAAACTTCTTATTTATCTTTTGCATAACTATGTTTGACTCTTGGTAAGCTTATATCCTACACAAAAGCAACAGGGAGTAAAATATTTTCAACAGACGGATGGAATCAATTCATGAAATCGATTTACGGAATTCGTTTTAGTCTTAATAATATCTAAGGATATTCAAAAGTGGGATTTCGGGGAAGTACCTTTTTAGAAGATTTAGGTAAGGTCCAGGGACGTACCCAGAAAGAAATTTCGGGGTGGGTCCAAAAATTTAGGAGGGGGTCCAAACGGTGAAAAAGGCAGAATTTTAGACAACAAACCTTCATCATTATTATTTTGTTTACAAAAACTGAAATTTCGGAGGGGGTCCGGACCCCCTGGACCACCCCCCTGGGTACGTCCTTGGTAAGGTCCTTCTGGAATTATTTTATGAACTAGCATAACTATTTTTATGATTATACATATTCTAATTATTTTCGAATACGTTTTTGCTAGGATATTAGTTATTTTAATTCTTTTAACTCAAAACATTTACTCTGGCCTAGATTCTATGGTGATTAGTACACCACATTCTGCATTTAATCACCCAGCGTCGATTCCGGCTTAGACATGGTTATTAAATTATCCATCCCTTCATAGGGTGATAGCGTTGGCCGCTTACTATTTTCTCCCATAATAAAATGGTAGGTCTCAATAATGGTCGATATTTCAATGGCAGGTGCCACATTGAAAAAGAAAAAGATCAAATATTTATGATCAGGCGGATCATTATGTATTATATATTAAGACGAAGCTACTCGAGAACTGTCTGCCTAAAGAGACGTGCCTTGAAAGGCGAACTTTTTAAGGGATTCCGACAGGTAATCACGTTATATCTCGAGAAAACCGCTGAAAACTGCAGCCCTTTAGGTCTATGTGCAGGGACAGAGGCCCGAATCCAGGACCTTCACACTTCAGTCATCAACCATGTTCAGTCAGGGTGGATTGTATAATTCATTACACAGATATTTTTTTCTTCTTATAAAGTTAATTTATGAAGATTTAAAAAACTGATTCTTATTAGACACTTAATCAAAATATTAAAATCAATTAATGATTATTAAGATATACTTTGCATATTTAGCTAAAAGTTTTAGATGTCACTTCTATGATCATTAATGTTCTTCTAAATTTTAAACTTGTCACTAGAGAAAAGAACAACGAAATGAACTTCTGTAAAACTTTAAAAAATGCAGAAAAAAAATTAATTACAATGAGGAAATATGTACAAAAAATTAGCATAAGGTGTGATGAATGAAAGACAGTGTTTTCGTCGCATTTTTAATTTTTACAGGAATTCTTCAAACACTTCAGTTTAATTTTATATTTACTATCCTATATATGTTAGTGTGAATTGGCTAATATTTTTATACTATGGAAGTGTATATTTTTATATTCCTTGGATCACATTTGGAATTTTTCTAGATCTCTAATGTGTGTTCAATACTAATTTATTTGATTTAACTTAGTATTAACTGGATTTAACTGGACTGTAATTGATTTTCTTTTTCACGGGTATAAAGCTTATCATCACAACTAACACTAACATAAAGTGAGTTTCGCATTCTGTTGCGTACTCGAGACAAACAGAAGCAGACAGTCAAGCTGCAAAATGAAAATGAGGCTGTGTAGTATATTCCTCACAGACTCGGAGGAAGACGCAACATGGCATGTAAATATGTTAAATGGACTTTATATTTTCTTGTTTTATTTTACATATTATATATACGTTGTTACATAAGGCTGAAAAAGAACTCAATCCACAAACATCTGGCTACTCGCATATACATCAGAAATACAAATAAATAAACATAATTTAAATATATATATATATATATCATTAAAAAAAGACTATATTCAAACACAAGAAGTTTATAAAAATCGCACGTAAAATCTTTAAAACCGAATTTAAAATTCCAGAGGTGAAGCAATCAGCTGATCAGGAATGGGATCCTAAGGCGGTGTTCGATAATTCACCACATGTGCACCAGTGACGCCGGTGCATGACCAGAGCGTTCGAAAAGACGAAGCGTTGGGCGGAGCTCTAAAAAATAACCGAGTTTGAAAACGTTTCGGTCATGTAACGGTTGTCTGCTCAACGTGACCAGAGCGCAACCAGAATAACCCTGCTAGCGACGTGGGTTATTTCGGTTATTAGAAAGTGTTGCCAATGTTTATTTGTTTTTTTGGCTTGGCGTCGGATGTAGTGAGGATGACCGAAACCAGTTGACTACCGTGATGTCACTTAACCAAAGAATGACCACTGTAGGATTAAAATTGATCAGTAGAAGGAAAAAGCAGGGTTTCCCCTTTTTATAGGTATGTCTTGTAGCTACCCTAATATCACAGATGGTCACAAAAGAGTCGCTGTGACGTCACAGAGGGTCACAATTATCACAGGACTGTCACATACTAGTCACACTATGACGTGTAAGTGATGTGACTCTACTGTGTGGTCACTGTGAAGTTTATTTGTGACCAGTCACCAGGAGACGTCGCCATGAAGTCACCATGTGACTAGTATGTGATCGGTCGCTCAGTGACTCCACTGTGACTTCACAGTGGAGTCACTGTGTGACTATTTTGTGACTACTAATTTTTTTGGACTTCAAAATGACGTCACACTGGCCGCTTTTGCGACTTTGGAAACACTCATTTTTCTTAATATTTTGTTGCAATTTCTTTCGTGAAATATTTAATAAATAAATCCGAAAATAGTAATTCAATAAAATCTCACAGTTATGTAGTAATGGAATTTAGTTTAATTTATTAATTTTTAAATTATTTCGTTTAAACAAGACAATATTATTTATAAATTATATTATTCTTAAAAATATTAGAGTTGAGAGTTCTAATCACAATGGTGAAAACTAAGTATCTGTGAGTAAAATTAACGATTTCTTTCATATCTCCATTGCATATATGTTTCGATAGCGTATGCAGGTTTAAATTTCGGATGAGGGGGGACTATCCGGTATTTTCAACCTTATTGTTACTAGAGTAAATGCAAACGTCTCAAAATTGCTGTTTTTTAATAATTGCTTTTAGTTTTCAGATCCCCCCACTTTAAATACGTCCCTGGTATGTTTGAAAGTTCCACTAGGAAAAATTTGAGGTAAAACTATGGGTCTAAGTCAAAAATACTGTACTGTCGGAAAACTGTCCAAAGTGACTTCTCTGAAAGGTCGAAATGTGAATACACAGCGAGAGGACATAGGGACTCTGGCGTGACTTTGTTGCGAAGTCGCGGCGACTGTTTGTAACTCTATTGTGACAGATTTGTGTGGTCGCATTTCAGTCACAGGGGACAGTTGTGCTATTAGGGTATTAAACAGAACATTCTAACACCCCTAATAATAGCTCTAATTTTCTGCAACAAAATTAAAATACATATGATTTTGAATAGCGTAACACATATTTAACTCCACCAATTTTACTGTGAATAATTCTAAATTATTTTTACTACACTGAATATTTATCATATTTTCAGACTCGCAGCATAATGATCGAAACAATTTATTATAGCTGATAAAAGGTATATAGAAAATGTTAAGCCAGTTAATTCATTCTAAAATAGTATTTTTTGTGTTTGTAAAAAACTACGATTATCAATATAGCATTTTATAGGCTACAGCCTTTAGTAATTATCAATATTAAAATATAATGTAAAAATCTTGTTATTTTCATAGAATGTCTAAGATAGAAATTGTTGAATATTAAAACATACTACTAAAATATAATATCAAATTATGCTGCACTAACAGAAAATAAAAAAAAAATTCTCTATCTAAATAGCTCATACCCAGGAGGCTCTATATCGCTTAACTCTTCTCACCTACTGCGTCATAATTTATGTTAGACTACCGTAGCAGTTCCGTGCATTCACACACTGCAGGGGTATCCAACAGAATTGCTTGGCGTTTTTTGGAATAGAAAAAATATTCCTGCGTTGCGTGGAAAGAACCCCTACTGTCTAGAAAATATTTCTCAGATGCCCAGAAAAATATAGTAAATAGTTGTACTGTTTCCTGGTGGGAAGAAATGGAACACAGTTTCTTTAATCACAGGGGCCTGAAGATATGTTCTACGTAACCTATATATTTCATGGTCAGCAGGTGACTTTACGTTATATTTACAGAGAAAAGACCAATTATAATTCGAAAATTATAAGTAACTCCCACAACAAAAAATTGTTATAGTATTTTTTAATAATATACATTCCTAAAAAATCTATTATTTGGGAAACATCTAACATTTACAAATCACTCTTAAACAATATTACTAAGGTTTAGGTGTTTTTACTTCAATTTAATATATGCACCATTTTTAAAAGTTCACTGCAAGGGGGCGGAATGTAAACTGTTAAAAAGAATACTACATGTAGGGAAATACAAAAGTTTATGCACAAACTGTAATGATAAAATAAACTCGGCTGTTCGAGCCTCTTCATGGGGGGGACCCCCGAACCCCGCTAATATTTTAGTTTCATTATTGCCATATTAAAAAGATATTAATTGACTATGTCATTTTATCTCTCATCTTTCGTGTATTTCTCCTGGTAACCCTAAGTCGAAATTTTTATGATTGTAACTTATTTATAGAAAAATACACGTGATGCATATTCTACAACTTACGAAATATTGTAACAGTAGATTAAAGCTGTTGTGAACTAATAGTATTTAAATATATGTAAAAATTACATGTGATGCATACTCTAGCTTATGAAATATTGTAACAATAGATTAAAGCTGTTGTGAGCTAATAATATTTAAATGTATGTAAAATTATGTCGCATACTTTTATGTCGCTTTTTTGGGACACAATTTTCAAGAAAGGGGGTGAGAGATAAAATGACATATTCATTAAAATATCCAAAAATGATTTCTGAATAAAAATATAAATGTATATTCAAGGTATCTTTAAAAGGTGGTAGCGGGCTTAATTCTTTATCTATTAGAGATAAGTGGGCAATGTAAATTGATTTTCATCTCTTCCCCGAATTAGAGGTATGGATAATGCAACGATTCCAGATCAATGAAGGTATACGAAGGGCAAATACAGGCCTGCTTCACACCACAAGCGGTAACGTTTTTGGAAGAGCGGCTCATAAAAATCCCTGAAACCCTATGGAATTATGCAAAAAATGTAACTATGCTTACAGTATCATAAGTTTCCTTTACGTTCTTTCTTTTTGAGGGGGGCGGTTGGAGATTTCTGGGGAAAAAAGCCTGTTATGATGTACATGTACAAGCCCTTGGATTTCTGACCTATTTTTAAAAGACAAAGTAATTTTTAAATATATATACAAAATGAGAGCAGAATCTGTCCAGTTTTAAATCAGAATACTAAACAAAGGGAAGATTTAAAGATTTCAAACTGTTTCAACTCTGCCGTGCTTGATCACCTCGTAACAGGCATTATCACACGCTCTACGCTTTTGTATGAAGTGCATGAAGGTGAGGAGTGCTCACATACCCTATTAATGCCGGTTTTTGTTGTTTGTTTTCCATTTGAACACCATTTTGCTAATGATGCAAATATGACATCATAATTCTTTGTTATTGGTATAATTCTTGTTTTGCTTCATGAATAAACATAGAGATATCGCAGCATTTCGTGACAATCAAGGCAGTATTCGTCCATTTTTTCGCATTTTACGTACTTAACTTTTGGAAGTGAGTGTAGATATGAAGTAATAGAAGAAGCTTAACGGTATGCCACTTCAGTATCTTTAATACTCTTTTGTCACGCTGCTTACCATTATTGAAAGTCTTTGCCTGATGCTAAAACATATTACTGCTTTACCAATTCACTTTGTAACTTCACCAATCTCATTTCATAATCTTATTTATCAAACAATTTTCTTTTAAATTATTACAAATTGCCAACATTTTAATCTGTCGAGGTAAAAGCCGGCAATATTGACGGCAACGGGGATTTTTACTTAATTGGATGCAATTTAGTGGGTAAGGCATCACATCTCTCGCATTTATCTTTGCTCTAACGTTCTACAGATATTAATAAATACGGAAATTGAACCTGTCGCCCGAGCGCCAATTATGCGAAAAATAATGTCGCGCCGCTGAAATTTATGTCCCCTGTAATCCTTTATATTTTCTGGTTTCTCCAATATTTTTCCCGAATATCTCCTGCAGTTTGTTATTGAACGTAGCTGTTATAAACTGGCTTTATTTATTTATTTTTTAAGATGCGCTGATATCGTGTTTAGCTATCAAAAATAATTAATTTTTGGTGCCGGGTAATGACAAGAGCAATTAGCTTATGTTATTAGTATGCGTGCAGGGTGGACAGGAGATTTTCTGGAAGAATAATTTTAAGACGGTTTTATACAGACAACTTTTCAATTTCAGAAGGCGTTTTAAATTTGCACGTTTAATGATAGATTTGAAAGGATGAAAATTTCTACAGAATTTTTATAAAAATTTGCTATAAATTTGCAGTGTTTCCGTCATCTTTATCTCATAATTGTCATGTCTTGAAATTTAAGTTTTTACTAAGAACATAAATTTTGATGCATACTCATAACACATATATATATTAGCTATATAAATAACCGAAACTAATAATATCAAACTAATACTTTTTGCAATAGACGCATGCATTTGATATACAGGGTATCTCAAAAAGTCGCACACAAACTTAACATGCTGGTCTATCATACCCGGACAAACAAGATTTGCATAGTAACTCGTGTCCGGAAATGCAGATGGCGATTGCTAGAGGAAGATGTTCTCAGGCTTATGGAAGCGTGATCATTTCAGCCTGGGACGTTGCCGGAGATGGAGGAATCGGTTTATTAACTCAGTATCGGTATATGCATTACGGGAGTGGTGGCGCGAATGGGAAGAAATATTAATAAAAAAGTCGTTCAACCCTTTGAGGTGTAACCCTTTCCCAATGCTGAAAAAAGGGCAGCCGTTGCCATCGCTCGACTTAACTACCAGCAAGAGGCTGGACGATCGAAATGTTCATCGCTTGCCACAGATCGACAGACCCTTTTTTGATGATTTTTTTCGATTGTCCGCCATCTTGCTGGTAGTTAAGTCGAGCGATGGCAACGGCTGCACTTTTTCCAGCGTTGGGCAATCTATCCAGCTGTTCTCACATTCTTCCCTTTTTCAGCAGATGTCGGTGCTGTTAAAATCAATCGTGACCAATTTTTTCACGGGAAATGGCGTACTAAAAAGTCAAGGATTCTCGCGGAGCTATGTCACCTTCAACTATTTTTATAGAAATCAAATCTATTCTTCGTGATTGGAAACAGTCAACATGCCAGAGTTTGGTGTTCCCAGAGCGAGAACACTGCGCGTTAAAGGGTTAATAAAAGTCCCACCTCTTTTCACACCATTTCTGCCTCATCTCTACGACTGCGAACATTGTGCTCAAGGTACATCCTAACCGCCTACGGTTCCATTCCCATCTGCAACACCATACAGGTAATGCTCATTGACCAATTCATCCATCTCCAGCAATGTCCTAGGCTGAAATGATCACGTTTCGACTAGGACACAAGTCCTTATGAAAATCTTGTTTGTCATGGAATGACAGACCAGCAGGTTAAGTTTAGCAATGACCTTTTGTGACATCATGTACGTGTTTAGGAGAGAATAGTGTTCAAACATTTTTAATTGTCAAATTTTATAAAAATGTGTACAAAATGCATTCACGCTTGCATTAAAGAATACTTAATATCTCAGAAGTAAATTATAAAACGTTTTTATGGTATGAAAGAAAATACTTAATTTGTTTTTAGTTACTATACTTACATTTATTACTCTAATGGAGAAAGGAGGTAGTTTATTGTAAATGAATGTAGATACAGATTTCTTTTTTTTTTCTTAGTTTAAATTTACTAGAATTAGGTTTAAGAAATGAACAGGAACTTGGATCTAAACGTAGGCACATAGTGGTGGAGATACTATGGATATGTGCAAATTATTTTAGTTCGAAATAAAACAAAACTCAAGTATAAATTTGCAGAAATAAATACATTGCCCAACACCAAAACTGTATCGGGCTCAAACATAGCTCTTTTTGAAGAATTTTGTTTCGCTAAACACGAAAATTACCATAGAAAAGTTAAGATTAGCTCTTTTTTTAAGATACACAGCCAATTTGGGTAATAAAATCTGACTATACCTAGATTTTATGGCTATTATCGTGCGTACAGTATTCCTTCGTTCCATCATCCATTCGGCCCGTTCCTCACTCAGCTAATCTGCCCTTTCTGAACCACCTGGATATTATGAGATTGAAAAGGATGATGCTGTAGAAGGAAAACAAGTCACTAAACCTTAACTTTTCATGATCAAGAGTACAGGAAGCACGATTTGAATGAATCCCACAGACTTAATCAGACACAATTGAGTGACCTCGTAAGAGATCTAGATTTGCCAAAGGGGAAAGCAGAGCTTCTGGCTTGAAGACTGAAGCAATCGCATCTTCTTCAACCAGAAGTCAAGATCGCAAAGTACAGAACTCATCATAACAATCTTCTTCATTTCTTTGGTAAGAAATAATATTTAGTTGCTAGTATTGGTGTCAGCTGCTTGTTGAACTTCCTAAATATAACTCATGATTTAAGGGAAGGTTGTTTGAAGACTATCAAGCTTAGATGGACATTCCGTTCCTATGAAGAAGACTTATAGAAATGTGATATTGCTTCTAGAGTCAATCAAATACGAGGATCATAAGTGGCGCCGGGGGGCTTAAAATTTACTGCTGTACTTCTGGGAATGCAGGAAATATCATCCTCAATCAGCTTCCATCTCTGCACTTTAAGCTGGTGATAATGAAAAGCTTTGTGGATTTCATCAATCAGGATGGAAGGGCTTTCCAATACCTTAGAGTGAAATTGTAAGGGTTGAGAGAAGCGAAGGTTAATGTGGATTCTGAAATATGCACATATATAAAGGACTTTGCTTTTGATAAAATTTTGTTGGGAGAAGATAAAGCAACCTGGGAAGTCCTAAAAGTTGTGGTTTCGAGTATTTCTAGGCAACAGGAAAGACTAAAACTACCAACAATTGGTGAAAGAAATTCGTACAAAAGCCCTGTGTCTGTGTATTCGATATGCCGCTCAGCTTTATTTTCCTCCACTTCCATCTTGAGTTTTTCTTTAAAAACTATGAAGCTGTAAGCAGTGTACACAGTAGAAGACCTCATCAAGATATCTCTGCAATGGAACTCACAAATCAGGGTCGCTGGATAAATTCAATACGGCTGTCTATTGCTGGATTGCTGCTAGAGATATTCCGTCTTTGACGTGCAAGAGACAGGCCAAAAGAAAACATTAACCTAAATAAGCTAAAGTTAACCTCTGCTTTCTAAAAAATGAGCATTGTTGAATGAAACATGATCTACTGTATATTGTATTTACTTGTATTGTATTTACTGTATATTGTATTACCTTAGAGTCAATAGGCAGACTGTTGTGCATCTTTCTCGAATGGACTTTTGTGTATCTTTGAAATAAGAGCTACTAAAAGAATTTCATTCATATATGTTTTTTTTATTCCAAATTAGTGAGAAAAGGCTATTTAAAATCAGGATACAGACAAAAACTTGTTTTTCCTGTCCCGTGATATCAAAATGAAGAGAAATGTTTCGAGGTCTAACCAACGTGCTTAAATCGATAGAGCAAAAAAAACTATTGGATAGCGAAAAAGAAATTTCATGGATTCGATCCCTTTGCATCGAAACCTACCGGTATATCTGCAAAAGTGCTCTTTAAGTAGTCTTTTTTCTGAGAATTCCGCTCCTCGCTTCGTCTTCTTTCGGAGAATCCCCCTCCTCGCTTCCTGTTCTCCAAAATACCGATAACTTTCGATTCATGCACATTTCGCTCCGCTCTTGTGATCGAAAAACGCCCGTAAAGGAGAAGCGCACTATTGAAAACTGCTCCAAAAATCGCTCCGACTGATCGAATTTCGCTCATTTTGGTATAAGCGTGAAGATATCTATTATCGCTGTGCTGTTTGAACTCAATAGGTCTGTTTGCATGGAAAAATTGAAAATCCCGGATAAAAGTAGACTACAGGGAAAAACGAGGTCATCGCTGCATTTATTCTGATTCGGACTAGGAATCTTTGTACCCCGCATTTTTTTTTTCCTTTACGTAAGGGAAGCGGGTTGAAAATCAGCAGCATTTACTCTGCATTTTTGTGTTTGTAAACGGGCCCAATGGGTGCCTCAGCCGAAATGAGTGCCGGGTAAATGGGACAGCATTTTTTACAGAACGTCAGAAATGCTGACTGAGTGGTGACATCTTTTGGATAAAAAGGAAAACCAAACTCATAAAAGTACTCAAACAGTAGAGAAAGGAAGTTGTTCTAAAGGAGTTATGAATTAAACTAGAATGATTTTTAAGATATGAAACGTTCTCTAGAAATCTAAATTTAAAAAAAAAATAGAATTTCGGGAATGATTAATTAATGTGGTATCTGTTTATGGCAAGATCATTTATTTTAAATCTTTTTATTTATATTTCTTTCTTTTATTTCACTTAAAATAAAATCTGGAAAGAAGAACACAGGCTTTATTCAAATTGGAAATTTATACAGTAAAACTCGCTTAAGACGCTCTTCAACGGGCCAACTTAAAAGAGCGTTTTAAACGGGAAAGCGTCTTAAGCGGGACAGCGTCTTAAGGTGATTTCGGAAAGAACAAAATCTAAGTGCTTAGAAAAAGTATGTATGTATTGCTCTTCATTTAGAAATTACATAAGATACTTATTATACTGCATAGATACTACTGTACAAATGAGAAATATATATTTTGCAGCAAGAAAATTATCAATTTTGTTGACGTAGGTCAACATTTCCTTTGTATGTTCCAAAGAGGACAGTACTTTCCGCAGCTCACTTACATAATACAAGCCAGTAGTAACGGTAGGTATAGCTGTCGGTTCCGTTTCTTCGTGCTCCTCTTGTTCATCGGCATGCTCTTTCTCAATCCCTTCAATCTTGTCATCTGCGATTTTTTCTTCCAAAGTCCGAATGCTGCAGGTCACAAAGTGGTCGTCCACCGTTGTACAATCAGGGAAAGTCTCCAATGATTGAAAGTCCTCATCTTCTGGAAGTGAAGTCGTGACAGCCTGCATTGAATTGTTCCACACATCAAACGCAGCTTTCCGAAAACAGTTTTTTATTAAATCTGGTTTAATTTCGTCCCAGGCTGTACTGATGTAATTTATGGAATCGAAAACATTGACTTTTGTTGAATTGCTACACTCCATATCTCTCAAGTATCGCTGTACTAATTTTTTTCGGTATTTTTATTTCACAACTTTAATAATGCCTTGGTCTACAGGTTGCAACTTAGATGTTGCATTTGGTGGCAAAAAGACATGTTTTATGTTGGTGACAGGAATATCTTTCGGGTGCACCGGGCAGTTGTCAATGACGAGGATGATTTTTCTCTTTTGCTTACCAAAAAATGTGTCCAAATGTTGAATAAAGTTTGTGAAAAGTTCACTTCTCATCCAGGCTCGTCTTTGGGATAGGTAATCACATGGGAATGTACGAACATTTCTAAAACATCGTGGAGACTTACTTTTTCCAGTTGCACATCGAGGGGACTGCAATATCTTTCAAAAAGGGGAAAAAAAAATCTTCATCAGAAATATGAGAACATCGTCTTAACCGACGACACAAAGCAGAACAAAAGCGTCTTATCAGGTGGCTTTTGCATTGATTAGTATAGGAAATGTCCAGGGACTGAAGGAAAAAAGCGTTTTAAGCGGGAAAGCGTCTTAAGGGAGTTTTACTGTATTTAAATAATAGCACAAATGCCGTCTGAATCACCATTTGTATAATAAACTATGAAAATATCATTGACTGTTAGAATTATAAATATAATATTATCTATCTCAATCGAACTACCTTAATAACACGTAGAACAACTATTATGAATTACCTTTAACCCAATACTTAATAACAATGACGCGAAATTCTTATATCCAATATCCATTTCGAGCATGGCTCTTTCATATCAAGATATCTAATTAAGTCATGCACACAAACGCAACAAATCAAGGTTATATTTAACAGGCAATCATAAACTTGAGTAGGTGGAACAGTGGAGGAGTGGTTCTTAAAGGAGTCACATCCCAGGCAAACGATCTTAATCGGGGTTCGTTTCTGATCTTAATAATGTTTATGGCGTCACCGAAATAAAATTCCTTTCAATTCGTGCTAATTCTACCCGAATCATTTTCCGAGGTCGTGAATTTCGGTTAGATATTACTAAAACGGCAGTGGCATCATCATCATTCCGAGATTTGCATTCGATGAATAATTCATCCCAGTCAGGTAGGAGGTGAGTTGAGAAGGGAAGCTGCTTCTGATTGAAGTCGGAAAGTAAACATACGTTTGTAATTATGACTACAATGATTGTGGTTATACAGTATTTTATTGAACTAATGAATTTATAGATGCAGTGTGGATCTAAACTCCGTTAGCATTTGGAAAGTCGACAATTCACTTAATAATGTAGGTAGAGTGATAAAAATTGGCAAACGTGCTTAAAATGACATGAGGTTTTAGTTCAACCAAAGAAGTGAAAAAAAATTGCAATAATTGGCACTGGACAGCAAAACGTCAGTGGCTCAGCATGAGAATCGTATATAAAAGTATTACGAAGAATAAAAAATCATTTGCTGTGCTAAATATTGCTTTTGTTATCATATGAAGTTCCATCTTTTGGTCATTTCTGCACTATAATATAAAGCGAAAGCAAAATAAACTATATAATGAATAAAACATACCAAGGAACCTCCAAGAAACAGCAATACAGTAGGCCGTTTTTATATGAAAAAAAGAAGAACAAAAAAACGAGATTTTTCGAAAAGGAAATTGCACATACTTGCATTCGAACTTTTGGGTCATCTTGTAAATGGGCGTATGTAAGAGTATTCTTATGTGTCAGTGATTATTCATCGGGTTCATAACTTGTGAATAATGTGCAATGAATAATGTATAATTTATACCAAGATCTTGAAAAATTTACAAACTGCTATATATACTAACTAACATAAAGAGTGCACCCTTACGTATGGAACTTTAAAAAAAAATCATAGAATCGAATTACAAAATTGACCAATGCACCACCCATTTAGTAAAGTACTATTAAGTACTGCTGTATGTAAAATATTTTTTCTAAATGTTTCGTAATTTTTATTGGTTAACCGTTCGAGTGTTTAAAACAGCGTAGTAGCTCGCAAAGAGACTTTATGAATTTTTTAAAACTCTTGTACAGTTTTATTCTTTTAAAATACTGTTCAAATGCTGTGTTATTCCTTAAGAAAACAGAGAATTAATTCAAAAACCTCTTTCAAGAGATACATTACTTTGAAAATAATTTTCACTTTAGTTTAATATATGTAATAGAATTAAGAAAATCGTGCATTCCTTTGTATCAATTAATCTTGAAACCAAAATAAGCTTTTTGTAGCCCTCAACTTGAACATTGCACGCCCATTTAATTTACTTCGACTTTGCATTAAAAAATGTAACATATTTCCTGAATAAGTTGAAGGCGCCAGAGAAATAATTTAAACATTTTTTGGAAATTAATGACAGGAATTAAACTCTCAACTAACGGCGTAAAGGCATTTAATTAATTGAAAAGTTATTCTGAAAAATTGCATTGAATTAATAGCTCGTTAAAAAAGATCAAAAGATAAAAATTTATCTTCAGAAAGAATTTTTAATTTCAAAATTACACATTTTCAAAACTAGATAACTCAGAATAATTTATGATACGCGAATTTACGAATATTTTATGTATAAAAAGGGGAACAGTCTGACTTTTTGTTTAATGAACTAGCTACAAAGCTTCGATTTTAACTCTTCAACTATTTTATAAGTAAACTAATACTTCAGGATAGAGAATAGTACTTGGGCATAAATTTATCCTAATATAGGTTTTAATCCAACATGGGCTGTTGGTATTTTTATACATTTATTCATGGGCAATAACCCAAATATTTTATAAGCTTCAAAAATACAGCAATATGAAGCCAGCATTGAATGAATACTTCACATTAATATCTAGTGTTCATGTGTGGCGTTTATCTAGAGGTCCTGCTTTTTTTCTTTTTCTTTTTTTGACAAAACATTGTACAAAACTATGCCTACACTCAATATATTTAATCTCCGTCCAGTTAAAATAAATAACTTCATAGTGAATTTTTTATTTTACACCGAAATCGTAATTTCATTTTTTTTTTTTAAACGTGCAAAACATTTTCGCATTTTAAAGATTTCGTTACGCTGTGAAGATCCCCTCTTAGATCAATGTTTCGTACTGATGAAAACATTTGAGAAAAATATTGAACTGGGTAATCTTTAAAAACTATTTTAAACAATTTGAATTTACAGTTTTCCCTTCAAAGCCTGATAATAGTGACTTCAGCGTGACGTAATTATCACTTGCGACGCGAAATTTTGCCACACAAATGATTCACTCTTTTATTCTTGGATTCAAAGTGAAGCAGAAATTAGCAAAAAAATCGCTTAAAAAAGAAGGAACGGGAGGATTTTCAAATTTTTAAAGTAGCGCAGATTGATCTTACAAACGGTGTATATTTTATTACGTTTTGTGCTTAACTTTTTAATCTTTTAAGAGTAATGGTGGTAAAAGTTTTGTATTGGAGTCGTTCAAACGGAATTGTTAGAGAGTCAGTGAGCCATGGACTAGCGTATGTATATAATGAGACACTTTCTTGAGATCCTTATAATGTAATTCCGAAAAAAATGGCGCGTTCTTGTATTGATTCTAAGAATTAATTCACAATCAATCGATTCTTAATTATCAAATTATATCATCACCTCTATCCAAAATCAGTTCGAAAAACCTATCTTTGGTTAGTTACCATATATAATTGTGTTAATTAAAATTTATTAAGAAATATTTCACATGTTTGATAATGTTTACAATTCATTATTATTACTCTCTCTCTAGCGTTTGTTTCACTTATTCATTATTTTTTCCAATGCTCGTTACCCCATTTGTCTGTTTGGGGGGTACATTATTTACTCTCCGGAAATCAATGTATTGAAATTCTATAAATTAGTCACTCAAAGCACGCAAGGAGATACACTAATGAGATAAAATATACCTAGATGATATGTTTGCTGCAATTAATCATAATCAAAACTATTTATCGATTATTTGATGAGGATATGCGATAATAAAAATGTGTTTTAAGTTGAATTCGGAAAAAAATAGTATATCTATCAAATTGTTCAGCATATTTTGTGTACGTTTTTATAAGTAATTTATTTTCCTTTTTTATTTATTTATTAGCCGTTTCCTGCGACTAGTTGGTTCGCCATCTTAATAAATATTGTTCGGAGAGAAACCTGTTCCTCACCGGGTTCCTTGGCACTGAAGGTTATCTCTCAGATTCTGAATGTAAATCAAAATTAAGATGGTTATAAAAGGAGCGGCCCTATTGTAAGAGTCGCCCCTTGCTAATATAAAAAAGACGCCCCCTTTTATGCCCTGCTTAGTTTTTGAATTCGAAATGAAGCCCCTTCGAAGCCGGCACCCCGATGCGATGCTTACTATGTCGGGACGCTCCTGGTTACAAAAATGAGATGGTTAAATGATAAAAACCTACAAAAAGGAACACATTATTTTCGTCCTATAATAACTCTGAAGAGCTTCTGGATATATTGGCCTTTATAAAAAAACGGAAAGGACAAAAAAAAAAAAAAAAAATCTGTACAACTTTCAGATTTTAAATACGCGCTCAAGTGCTATATATTAAAAGCGTATTATAATCCATGGGTCTTCCCTATTTTCATTCCTTATTAGGTTGGAAATTGTATCATTATTCATGAGTGTGATTAAAAAAAATTAAAATTGATATTTTAATATCCATTTTCTGGATGTAATACATTAGAAATAGATGAGGAAAAACTGACCAGAAAAATGCCCTATTCCAACTGAATGGAAATTTCAAAATCTTATTCTCAGGTGTATTCATAATCAAAGCAGCAGACGATGAAATTACGATAAATTGCGCGGAGAGTTAGAATCATCTTCTCAAAATCGCACATCAACCCTTTTATTTTACGCAAAATTAAAAAGTTGCACAATTTAGTCTCGAAAAATTTCCAAATCCTATTTTTCTTTTGAGTATAAAACATTTCATTCCTGCTTTGATTTCACATGCACACGATATTTTAATTAAAAAAAACAACCTTAGAAATAATCTAAACAAAAAGAAAACGTTATTCTTTTATTTTTACTTCAAGAGTTTGAATCATTTAATAAACTTGCCAAATATGGCAACCTAGATATGCTTAAATTCTCCCTTTTTCCACTGCGGGGTTAGAATTGCGAACTGGCGAAGTGAAAAAAAATGAGTCTTTTGCGGCCGTTAGTCAAAAAACGGAAAAGAGAAAGAAAGTAAGAAAATCTGAAACACTTTCAGATTTTAAATACGTGCTAATGTGCTATATATTAAAAGCGTATCATAATCTATGCGTCTTCCCTATTTTCTTCCCTTATTCCATTAAGTTGGAAAGTGTATAATTATCCATGAGTGTGATTAAACAAAATTATAATTGATATTTCTAACATCCTTTTTCTGGATGTAAAACAATAGAAATAGAATAGGGAAGAGCTGCGCAGAAAAATGCACAATTCGAAATGAATGAAAGTTTAAAAAACTTATTCAGGTGGTTTTTTTAATCTAAGTCAGGCGTAGCAGACGATAAATAGTATTGTAGCATCATTTAACGATTATAGAGCATCAGTCATGTGATACAGTGGGTTTCTTACAAATGCATATTACATGCTGCAGATCGGCTTTTTAGAAAAGGTTGTAATTTTGCACGCCACGAAAAAGAAAAAAAAAAAAAAAAAAAAAAAAAAAAAAAAAAAAAACATGCTGATGGTTTGTATCATGACTCATTCAATAAAGATTTCATAACATACAATGAAACCGCCTAACAATTGTTTCAAATTCGCCTGCGGAATAGGAAATCTGATGTTTTATTTACTAAAATCTACGTGTTCTATAAGTTTGTGCCATCTGTTGACGACTTTGTAAAATAAAAAATCCATTGTATTCTTTTTTTTTTTTGGATAAAATATATTTTTTTGTATATTATAGGAACATTGCTTTTTCGCTCGATAAAATGTAGCCAATTTGTTAATGCAAGACTTTAAGTTTCTTTATTCCCAATTTCACCCAAATCCGACAAACCGTTTCAGCGTGAAGAGTAACAAACATACAAACAAACATGGACATTTATATATTAGTAGGATAATAATTTACGAAATAATTACTATTTTGAGAAAACTTTGGTATTTGTTCAAAGCAGTAATCTTATACTCCAAGAAATGAGTACTCTGAAGAATCTGGATACCTCCAGCTTTCGTTATTGTGACTTTTCGACTAACAAATCATTACAGTAACAAGAGGTTAAATACTTTTTTAGCCCTAGAGTGTTATTTCATTAACGCCGTTTTTTTTTTTTTTTTTTTTTTTGTCGATATATTTCGTTTTACTGGCACTCTTCTGTTGTGTTTGTTGACTTTCTGAGAATCAGGAAAAGAGTGAAATATCAAAATTCGTTAGCGTTTGCAAATCAGGCAATTTATCAATAAGTTTGGTGCCAAAACTAAAATCCCGCTCGACTTATTTTCTGCATTAATGCAAATGGTCTGAATAAAGGCGAAGTAAATGAGAATATGCCTGACGAATATTGTAATGCACTTTTAATTAAGGATTGTAATATACCAGATATTTATAATTAAACTTCCCCTATAAACGGCATCCTACAGCACAAACGGGTGAACGAAATTTTGTGTTTGGGATATACAAGAGATGCGCTCACAGAATTAAAAAAAAAAAAAAAAAAACCTCAAAACATTCCCACTAGGTGTCGCTTTGTATGAAAAACTGCAAATTTAAAAACGGAAATGGCTAATTCGATATGTACAGACAATTTCAACATTTACTCAACAGTTTTTTAGCTTTTATTAAAACTTATTTGAGTTATTTTAAAGATGATTTCATCATGTAAAGCGCCACCTGATGGAAATTTTTCGAACTAATCTTTTTAAAAAATTTCTTAAGCACATCTAGTGCACAGTCTGCATGCCAAATTTACTGGGAATTGGCTCACTCGTATACTCATCTGTAGAATGCTGTTTAAAGGGGAACTTTAATTATAACCACCCTCTATGTAGGTTTCAATTCTGAAAAAAGAGTTTTAAGGAACAAGAAAGACAAATACGGCACGATAATGGATTATGCTGCATTTTCCGAAATATATTTGTAAAGGTGAGGTACAGCTAGAATATGTCTAGCAAATATAGTAAAAAAATTTAGTAGAGGATTTTAATATCGATTTCAGCTGCAAACAAGTGTTTTTTGGAACAAGGAAGATAAATGCTGCTGACGTATTTATTATGGCGCACTTTTTAAGATAATCTAACAAGGAAAACAAGTATCCCCTAAAAATGGATTGTGATACGGTTTTATGATATAGCACTTCACCGCATATTTAAAATGTAAAAGTATTTCAGATTTTGTTTCTTCTTCTCTTTCAATTTAACTCACTGCTTGAAATTTATAAACGTTTTACGCATCTCTAAGTATATTAAACTAAATGAAATTTCCAACGGAACGATTTTCCAAAATGTTGGTTTTCACTTCCCACACGCATTCTTTTAACGATTGAGAAGTTTTAATCCTTTCAAACCACAAAATGAAATCACCCATTCAATTTAACATAGGCCGCAATGATCATTTTCTCGAGATCCAATCCTCTGAGATAAGTTTCCAATTAAGAAAGTAGGGCTTTAAAGTGGACTTCAAGAACATAGATTTGGAGGAGATAAGGTTGTCGCTAGATTTCTTTCTAAATCTTTCGAGAAGACATTGGAATTCTCAAAAGAGTTAATTTATGGGGTACGTTTAAGCATCATCAGGTGAGATGCAGTTGAATATATATTTGATGTTCAGTGTAGTAGAAGATCCTATATTAAGTGCATCATTGGAATTTCTTCTCCCTTTTAGAAAATAATTAATATAATTTAATTACTTTTTACTATCCGGAATCCAGCAGATTTTTTTTCTCTATTGTAAAAGAAATCGTAATTTGGTTGTTTTTTAAAACTACAGAACAAAATAAAATAAAAATATTTTTTGTGGGACTTTAAAACACATTCCAAAAAAACACATAATTTACGTAATTGCAATGTATGCTTTTCTAAATATGATTTAACAATTCACAGAAAATATGAAAAAAAAAATTATGATGCACAAAGGAAGGAATGGTTATCGTTGGATTTTTATAATCTTTCCATTATATATATATATATATATATATATATATATATATAACAAGTAAAACGCAATATATACTGCAAATATGACATACCTCGCATTAAAAAATATAACTGCAGAAGCAAGAATTATAAACCACAAGTGGAAAAAAAGGCATTAGGACAGAAAAAACCGAAGTTCTGTATGTTTAAATTTATCAGTTTGCTCAATTATTTATTCTTTAATAAATATTCCCATATTACGTACACATAAATCTCATTCACGCAAATATTGATAAGATTCAATAAATTTTTGCGTGGTTAATTTCAAAACGCAATATTTAAACACTGATCTCAAATCATGACAAAAAATTGTGTACAGGCATCATTCTTAGCATGTCTTACGCGAGCTACTGCTGCTCTCTAATGATCGACAGAACAGTAACAACGTATGAGGGATCGGGAAGAAACGTTAGTGTCATTTGGTAATGAACTTTGTTATTGCATTAACCGTTTTACGACACGACGACAGTGAAAAATAACCAGATCAAATACAATCTGTATTAGAGACAGTCTCTGCATGTTTTAAATACGTGATACTGGATGCCAGAACCCGTTGTGGGGTCAATTACAACGAGTGCTACAAAAATAACACTTGACTTAAATAGGTCTGCTCTTAATATATTTAATCTTCGTCACCTAAAATAAATAGCCTCCCCAAGGCTCAGTGGTTAAGTCACTCAAAGTGGTAGACAGAAGGTGCTTGGTTTAAAATCACGTCGCGCCCTCCGACCTAACCGTTCTGAGTTTTCCGTGCTTTTCTCCGAAACTTAGCGTACTTACGGGTTAGGAACCCTTAGAAAGACCCACACGGAGGGCACCCCCCCTTGTGTTGTCCTTCTGATGCGTTCTCATAAGCGAGCTTCGTCTCAAACACAGAAATCCGAAATGCATTTTACGAAAACAAACAAACGAAATAAATAACGTCATATTCAATTTTTATTATATGTCCATATAGAATTTCATGCTCTTCTGGAAACGCAAAGGTAAGTTTTCGCATTCGAACAATTTCCTATAGTGTAAACATCCCATCTTATATCAATGCTTCAAGCAGACGATCATTTAAAAAATAAATAAACAAACTATGTTATCTGGAAAAACTATTTTTAACCCTTTGAGGCGCAACCCTTTCCCAATGCTGAAAAAAGGGCAGCCGTTGCCATCGCTCGACTTAACTACCAGCAAGATGGCGGACGATCGAAACGTTCATCGCGTGTCACAGATCTAGAGACCCCTTTTTGACGACAGCTGGCTGTGCTCGCGCACAGCCAGCTGCGTCAAAAAACTGTCTCTAGATCTGTGACACGCGATGAACGTTTCGATCGTCCGCCATCTTGCTGGTAGTTAAGTCGAGCGATGGCAACGGCTGCCCTTTTTTCAGCATTGGGCAATCTATCCAGCTGTTCTCGCGTTCTTCCATTTTTCAGCAGATGTCAGTGCTGTTAAAAAGAATCGTGACCCTTTTTTTACGGGAAATGACGTGCAAAAAAGTAAAGGATTCTGGTGGAGATATGTCACCCGCAACTAATTTTATAGAAATCCTATCTATTCTTCGTGACTGGCAACAGTCAAAACGTCAGAGTTTGGTGTTCCCAGAGCGGGATCACTGCGCGATAAAGGGTTAAGCGAATTAGAATCACAACTTTCCCTTCAAAGCCTGATTGCCCTGATTTCAGTGTGATATCATTGTCACTTGAAACAGCTAATTTTGTCACACAAATGATTCACAATTTTGACACTCGAAAATTAAATGGTGCTGAAAAGAGCAGACATTGCTTTAAAATGAGAGAGTGGGTGGATTTTTCAGATTTTTAAAGTAGCGTAGATTGCTTTCCATATTTGTATACATAATTAAGAAAATTTTCAAGCGGATCGTACAAATGGTGTAGATGTTACTACACTCTTTGTACTTTAAAAATTTTTGAACTTTTTCATCTTCTTGGAGTAATAGTGGTAAAAGTTTTATCTTCGAGTGGTTGCCCGAAAGTGAGTCAGTAAATAAGGGATTAGCGTAACTTACATAATACTCTGACAAAAGTAAGTATAAATGTTCACATTATTCGATAAAAGTATATAATTTGTAATAAATACAGTATTTAAAAAAGCTATTTTGCCAAATTTAAAAAAAAATCCATCTATCCCCATTTATCCGTATTTTTTGCACAGTGAAAATATTTAATATCTTTAAAGCATTTATTTAAAACACCCGTCTATTTAATGCCAGCCTGCATTTCTTGTTTTGTGAAACTGAAATCTTTAAGGTATACTCCTACGTACAAAAATAGACCTTCTAGTGAGCTTTGCTAAAGATATTTCGGAGGTTTAAGGTCTTAGCCTGCTCAGTTCTTCTACGATAGGATATTTAGAGCAAAAATGTATGTGTATATACAGGGGATAACTTTATTGTCATCATTTGTGGGGGATATTCCTAGTTTAGGATCTGGGAGAAATACCATTATTTTTCTTAATACTGCTTTGGGGCACTTCGGAGGGGGGGCTTTGCGGAGACAGTCGTTTATTATCTATCATATAATTACATCAATTGTTCGTCTTGAACTTATCGCCCTCTGAAACTAGCAGATAATGGGCAGCATCCAAAGTCCGGGCATGACTTATTTGCATAAATGTAATTGAATTTGCATACATGCATTCCGTACGTTTAGTGCATATACAACTCTATAACGCTCTCACAACACATCCCACTACGACTGTATTCCCCAATCTAACCTACATTTTTTTTTTCTTTCCGTACCAACATTTTTGCACTTTTTATTTTATTTTATTTTATTTATTCATTTATTTAATATTGCTTGGCCGGACTAAAGTGTCATAGAATTTAACTCCTTGCTTTGAGGTACACTTTCGTTTGTGGAAACATAAAAAAGTAGTAAGTTATTTTTTTATTTATATTTATCTATGTCATTTTTTTATATAAAAGAATGTTTTACTCTTTCAAATACTGTTTAAAGCATTATTTCATTTTTCTCGTCAGCTGTTTAGTACTCATAATTGATTCGGTTTTTCTCTTCAGTGACTTGCTTCTTATACGCTATACACTATGGGGGTCCTTAAATATAAGATTTTTTAAGTTTTTTGGGGCACCTTCCTCTTTTGTTCTATAATCTAAAAAGAGAAATTCATTAGAACGTCATATTTTTAAAACAAGATTTAGATGTCGCTACCAAGTTTTAAAAATATAAAAATTCATGTTCTTTTCAACTTATTTTTTTCCGGTGAACTTTTCATTCAAACTGATAATATAATAAAAATAATCAATAGCACCTGTTGTTTTTTATTTTCTCAATTATTTCAAGGAAAATCACTAAAACCGGTAATGCATGTTCTATAGAAGGAAGCAAAATTTATTACAAAGCCACTACTCTTTTCGAAAAAAATGAAAAGGCATGAAAAAGAATATAAATCATTATTTAAATCAATATTAAATCACTTAGATATAATGGTCTCTTTTTTTAATTGAACAAAATAAAGATTGCACCAAACTTCAACGAAAATCAATTAATTTAGTGTTGGTAACCAAAAAAAAAAAAGAAAACACTTTGACAGCTGAAAGTTTAGGATTTGTAAAAATGCACCACTATGCGAAAGAACAACATGTTTTCAGTGATGAAAAACATTTATAAATAATGAAATTTTCATTCATGATAATTTTGATGATGAATGATGAGAAAGATCATTTGGTTTAACACCATTAGATTTCTTTCTTTGAGGTTATTTAACTGCAAAGGTGTATGTCAAAAAGTCCACACCCACACGTTCATTGAATGAGGATGCGCTTATTACTCAACGCTGCATCAACGAAATTTCGACAAAAGAGTGAGTATGTGCCAGTAAAACCTTGATGGTCAACCCTATACTATTTACTTTCTATTTCAATACATAAATACAATTAAAAAGAAAAAAACAGTGCTTTCTATTTAATTCAAACCTTACCTAAATTTTGGGACGCCCTATATCTACTTACAGATTCAGAGTTTCAATTACGTGAATAAATGTATCCAAAAAGTATATATTTCTATAAACTATAGACCCCCTTCTCCATCTAATAATTTTTCTTTTTTAACTTGCAAAGGTTTCGTACCTAGTTTTTTTCCTGTTATTATGATATATTTAAAAAAAATTTAGAATTTTTAGAAAAATTTTTAGATTAGTTTTTTAGAATAATTAGAAAAATTTTTAGAAAATGTTTTCGCAAAGTATGATAGCGTTTATTTTTTTTTGTTTGTTTTTTAATTGGGCAATTTAAGTGAAATTGAACAATACAGAAAACTTCCACCCCCTTATATAAAGTGTTACAATTTCACAACTCCCGTTCCCCTCCAAGCATGACATCATTTGTGGATTGTCCCTAAGCAAACATGTCTCTATGAGTAAAGCTGAATTTCTAAAACAAGAAATTCTTTCTTGAGTTACAAAATAAGTCACTTAGAATGAATTTTAAGATTAGTACTTCATTTTAATTACTATGAAATTAAAAAAGAACTAAACCTAATATACTTTTAAGGAATTCATCAGATTAATACATTAGAAAACGATCGAAAACAGCAGTACTTTACTACTAGAAATCATCAACTTTGCATAGAACAGCTAACAGTGATGAAATCTGTAACAATTTGAGAGATACAACACTAATTCCTTATTCAAGAGAATACCAATTTCCAACACAAGAGAAGTTAGCAAAATAAATGCAAGAGAAAGTAAAAATAGGTAAAAAAAAGAAACACGTTAATATTTTGAATACGCACTGAAGTGCTGTGTAAAGAGCGTATCATAATACATGCGACTTCCCTATATTTTATTCCTTATTCTATTGAAATGAAAAGCACATCACTATTCATTAATGTGCCGTATTTTTCTTGTCTCATAAAATAATCTTTGGAATTGAAATTTATATTGAAATCGCCTGACAAAAACTGTTTAATAATCTTCGTCAGGCATGTTCTAACTACACTTCACAGTTATAAATAATGTTTGGAAAGTGTATCATGATCCATGAGTGCACAGTATTTGTTTTCCTTGTTCTGTAAAACACTTTTTTGGAATTGAAATCTGATGTACTAAAATCGTTTACAATCTCTTTTACAATCTTTGTCAGGGATGTTTGGACGGTATTCTCCTTTGTAATGGAGTGTAAGGTTTGTTAGCTTCTCGCTAAATATGGAAGATACCGCCAAGTTAGGTTTAGTTTTGGGGACTTACTTTTGGCGTCAAAATTGGCGATAAAGCATCAACAACTGTAGACCTAGGTGACTTTCAACATTTCATTAATCCTATTGAAAAGTGCTACGGAAACTTGTTGGCGCAAATCATATCCACAAATTATGACCAGAGGAATTTCCGGAGTGAACGAAATAGCACTCTAGTTCTAAAAAAAAAAAAAAAAAAAAAAAAAAAAAAAAAAAAAAAAAAGAGGAAAATAAGCAGAAAATCTTCATGTCGATGAAAGCAAAATCGTGCAGGTTAAAGATTACACCAGCCATCTTTTCCTACTTTACTATTATCGAAAACAGTTATCAATTCCAAGATTGAAATGCTTGTTAAAGAGAATTTTTTTCGAACCAAAAACTTTCACTTTCCAAATTTAACAACAAGAGACGATTTTAATATGGTTAAATGATACTTTTTGGGATACATTTCAACTTCAAAAGGAAGAATCGAAAAAGAGGAAGAAGAGGAAAAGTGGATAGTTGCGTATTCCTCTTTTGAAAACCGACTTCGATGAAAGACAGTTTAAATAGATGATAGAATCTGCATCTCTTTCAAAAGTAATCTAAAATAATTTTTTTTCTCGTCATCGATATTCATTCATAGCATTTGCTAAGAGTTCTCTCGTGATAGAGTTTTTTACCGTTTTATTCGCACTATGGGAAATTTTCAAGCAAAAAAAAAGTTTTTTCGTTGAAATATTGTTCTTTAAAGTCAAATAACGTAAATGTAATAAAAAAATTGTGTAAAAGTTATATTTTGTATGTTTTTTTTCTTCTTTCCAATGATAGCACTGTAATTTTTAAACTCTTCTAAACATTGTAAATGAAACTTTTTAAACAATTATTTTGTATCTAATGAAAGAGCATACATATTTTCTTACTTATAAATGACAGTTCTTAATTTTTCTTCATATTCATATTATTAAAATAGTAGAAAAACTTAATTATAGAACAAAAGAGTATAAACATGCTAATTATAAAATATTTCAATGATTCTCACCAATTAATCCTGGTATTTGTGGACCCAAAATAGTACCATTATGAATTAAATTTACAGCTAATGGTTTTATGAGACTTCAAGATTATACTTCGAAACATTTTTCCTGTAAAACAATTAACGTTTAAAAGATGGTAGCATATCTGCTACCATCGGCATAAGAGAGTTAAGGTATTATTTGTTGTTTACGTTATCATTTGTTATTATGTAATAATATTTCTTTAAAAAAATATACCGGGGAATTCAGAACTCTCGTATAAAAGCATGCAAGGGGTGACTGAAGGAGCCAGTGCAGTTCACATTCACATACTAATGTGAAATCGGAAACGTGCTATCTTCCTGACTCCCCATATTAATCTCAAACTGTGCGTTTATCAAAAATTCAATTATCATTCGCAAATCTAAAATAGGAAATTTATCTCTTACTCGAATCCTTTTTTTTTTTAGGGTGTACCTGTTTATGTACCCGTTACGCTATGCAAAATGAATTCTTTGAAGGTTATTTGAGTTTTTCCTGGGTTGCTGAAGGCCCGTACTTCTTTTTAAAGGATGATGATGTGAGATCACACAGAGCTAACATTGTTCTTGATATTCTTGAAGAGGAGAATACTCCCTGAATGACGTGACCTACAAAGTCTCTGAATCTGAATCAAGAGAGCATGTTTGGAAAAGTTTAGAAAGAGCCGTTGCTCGTCTTTCGTGCTCTTTCCAAGATTCTGCAGTCGTCAAAACCTCGCTTTTGAAAAAAAAGGGAATTATTGCCTCAAGAATTTCTTGCCGCCATCATTAATCGTATGACGGCTGATTGTGAAGCTTGTATAGTAGTGCACGGTGGCCGCATTTCATATTACTGTATTAGCCCGAATATAACACGATCCCGAAATTTTTCATCATGATAATTAGAAAAACCCTATATTAAGACCTCTAATTTAGCGAGAGTCAATTTTTAACGGGAAATGATCAGTCAAAAGATATCGCGTTGTATTCGGGCTAATACGGTAAGTGGATCTTCCACGAGGTATGATGAATCATGATTTAACATTTTAACGCAGGGTGGTTATGCCGTGAAGCCACCTAATTCATTGCTTTCACAGCTAGTCGCAATGCAATTTAAGCATAAGTGAAATTTCTTACCTCAGTAGCAGAAATAACACTTAAAGTTTCTAAAAAACAGCTAAATAATGACATAGCTGAGGGTGAAGCCTTAAATTTTTTAAAGAATCTTTAGAACTGTATATCATTCATGAATTTTATGAAATATAACAATGTCTCCTGGCATCTCAAAAAACTGGAGAGTGGTGCAGAAATGCTTGAGCTATAAGGGTACAGACTTTGATATGACCTCTATATTAATTAACAACTCACCTCTTTTTGATATTGTTACGTTGTTATATGCTTTCTGCTGTGATAATATATCTCTCTGCCCAATGTTGTTACAATGGACCGAATATTCCTACAGCTGTCACAGATTTTTTACTTGTGACATTAATCCATCAGCTCCCGACATCTTTCGGTATATTTTTTATTTATGCTCATGCCAGAAGCAATAAATAAATTTACGACATTTGTATGGTACGAAGAATGTATTACTTTTTCTAAAAATATTAATAGCACAGTGAAAGATTCTCATTATTTGTCCTTATCACTGAGTAATTTGTAGAAACATCAAAGAGCCATTACATTATGACCACCCTGTTAGCATGTAAGACCACCTTTAGCCCTCAAATCTGCCAGCAACCGGCGGGGCGTTGACTCCATAAGGTGCTAATAAATGGCGTGAGGTATCTGCTACCAAGCGCTCACCAACTGGTCCTGCAATTCCTGCACATTGTGAGGGGGTATCGTGTCAGAATGAATTTGGTTTACCAGGTGGGACCACAAATGCTCGATTGGATTAACGTCAGGTGAAGGCCAAGACGCGATTTGGAAGTAAAAGGAATGCTCCTCGAACCAGTCCCTGAAGATTCGAGACATGGTACACTATCCTGTTGGTAAACACCATCCCCCCTATGCTGTTGTATTTAAGTGGGGTTATTTTAATTACTATTGAAGGTTTACATTTAGAAGCGTGGAGGTACATCGGAGAGCGTTGTGTAGTCTTATAAATAATCCAGGTGAACGTCACTTTGCGAAGCAGTTATAAGAGAGACAAATTGTAGAGGAGTAAAACTTTTATTTGATTTCGTAGAAAAGATTACGTGATGGTGGTGGCTGGGAGACCGTTAGCTGTGATGGTTAAAAGGGGTCTGATTAATGGTAAATCAAATTGAACCGAAGAATGACAGGATGTTGGCGAGACAGTTAAACTTGGCATATTAAAAGAACGCCCAAATAAGAGCCAACAATGTTTTCATTATTAAAGACGCCGAAAAAACGCAGAATATTCCTAGTCAACAGAGAGAATGGGATGACATAACAAAGCGCTGGGCACCAAATTATTGATGATGAAGACAGCCAAAATTACAGTAAACCCGTGTGAAAGGAAATTATTGCAGCTGTATTTTAACTGATGTGATGCCATGTCCATATATGGTAATGAAAGGAAATAAAGTGATGTACGCGTATAGAAAGACGTTAGGTATAGATGCATATAAATAAAAAGTAGATGTTCTTCATGAGAAACAGATGTTTCTTAACAGCTAGGAAAGCTAAAGAAATGTAACGGACTTATTATTCACACAGATGAAAGGGTGAAAGAATGAAATAAGCATAGATAGATAAGCAGTTAATTGAAATAGCACATGTGGTACAAAAAGCGTAATACAAAATTTTGAAAGAGAATTTAAATGAAAATGCTTGATTTAAAATATATTAAATTTAAGAAAGTAAACACAAATGAAAATCATTATTAAATATGTGATCTTCATCACACCCCCCGCCGGAAATACTGTTGTCAAGAATATGTCAACCTGGTCTGCAACGATGTTCAAGAAGGGCACAGGCGTCAGGAATTGTTCTATGGGGATTATGGGTCCTATTGTGTTCCATGAAAATATTGCCCACACCAGCTTGTCTCCATCCACCTGAAAATCCGGGATCTCTCATTTTAAAGCGATTTTTTTGCTATTTTCAGCTCCATTTTATTTCCAAGAGTAAAAAAAGTGAATCGTTTGCGTGACAGAATTGCATGTCACAAGTGATAATTATGTCATACTGAAGTCACTATCATCAGGCTTTGAAGGGCGATTTCAATTCGTTTAAAATAGTTTTCACATATTATCCAGTTCATTTTTCTTTTCGAATCAAAACTATATTTTTACACTACACACAAATGATATAAACTATTTTTTCTTCGAATCAACGTAAAACACGTTTTTATTATCGCATATCCTCATCAAAAAATCTATAAATAGTTATGATTATGATTAATTACAGTGAATATATCATCCAGGTATATTTTATCTCATTAGTATATCTCCTTGCGTGCTTTGAGTAACTAACTTATAGAATTTCAATAGATTGATTTCCTTAGAGTAAATAATGTACCCCTCAAATAGACAAATGAGGTAACGAGCATTAAAGCAAATGAATAAGTAAAACAAACACTAGCAATAATAATGAATATTACACATTATCAGACATGTGAAATATTTCTTAATAACTTTTAATTAACACAATTATGCATTGTAAATAAACAAAGATAGGATTTTCAAGCACATTTGGGATACAGGTGATGATGTAATCTGATAATCAAGAATCGATTGACTGTGAATTAATTCTTAGAATCAATACAAGAAAATGAAATCTTTTTGGAAAATAAATTATAAGGATCTAAGAAAAGTGCCCCTTTATATACTTACGTTGATCACTGACTTACTGCCTAACAATTCCGGTTGAAGCACTCCAAGACAAAACTTTTACCAGCGTTACGCTAAAAAGATTAAAAAGTTAAGCGCATAAAACATAATAAAATCTACACCGTTTGTGAGATCCGCATAATTTTTTTTCTAATTATACATAAAAATATAGAAAATAATTTGCGCTACTTAAAAATCTGAAAATTTACCCGTTCCCTATTTTTAAGAGCTTTTTCGCTATTTTCAGCTCCATTTTATTTCCAAGAGCAAATAAAGTTAATCAGCTGAGTAACAAAATTAGCTCTCGCAATTGATATGATGTCCTACTAAAGAACTTAGACGGGAAACTTGAGATTAAAATTCGTTTAAAATAGTTTTTCCAGATAATATCAGTAATATCGTCTGAATGAAGCATGGACATCAGAGGGGGTGTTTACTCAAAACAAAATCGTTCGAATTCGAAAAGTTTTCGCACGTTTCCAGAAGTGCATGAATTTCGATTTGGGTATATAATAAAAATTGAAAATGAATTTATTTATTTTAGGAGGATGAAGATTAAATATATTGAGGGTGGACATATTTTTGCAAATGTTACTTTTCTAGCGCCCGTTGTTATCGCCTGCACAACGGGCTTTGTGTGACTTCTAGTTTTGTAAGATGGAGAGAAAACGAAACGATATTTGACAAAAGAAATTTCATCTGTAAAAAGGACAAATGAAAACGTTGGAACGGAAAGAAAAAGCCACATCCGTTTTTTGACATGAAGAGAAAAGAAATTGTTGGAAAAGATGATAGGAGCGTTTCGAGAAAAATAATCGAAGTAGAATAAAAAAAAAAAAAAAAAAAAAAAAACTCAACGGAAAGAGATGATTTTGTTTCAATTGTCGATATTGATTCTACAGTATTTTATTGCATCTTGTCATATTAAACCACGATGATTTTCCCCCTTCCAGCGTTCTGAGCATCAAATGCATTTGCAATTTTCTTATTAGAGAAAAGTTATTTTGAAAATAGAAATAGGCAGGGAAAAGTTTTGAATGAATTTATAGATTGTCGATTCCAGAAATAAATTTGATATGTGAAGAGTGAACACGTTGGAAATTAAAGGAAAACTGTAAAAGCTGAAAAAGAAAATAGTTATACACAGAAACAATTAATTAGTTTTTAATCTAACTTTTCAAGGAAACTGCTTTTAGTTGTAAGAAAATCTTTAAAATTTAGATCGATGTTACTTTTAAGAAATATAGGAAAATTTGTTCATTACGACACCGATAAACTCTAAACGAAAAAAAAAGAAGGAACGCCAATGAAAGATGTATCTTTTTAGATTATTCTAGTTCATATTACGAATAAACAAAAGACATAAGAAATTCAAAGTTTTTAAAAAGCCGGACTCGATAAATTTTTTTACTTATCGAGAGAAGCTACCACGTTGTGCCTTTCCATGTGACTGAAGTCACTCTGGTTTGGTAAAGTAGAAGGTTTTACAGGAAAACTAAGATAAATCGTGCCAGCCATCTAAATTATAAAACACTTTCCAATTCTGTTATTTCCTCGTGTATAAATAATTTGTTTTTTCAAAATAATAGGAGTGATAGTTTAACCATCCAGACGAGCAGTAACTGCCACGGAAAATAGGATCGCGTATCACTCTGACAGGCATAAGAGGGATAAAATGAGAATCGCAAGCTGAACTTGCAAAGATACAGCAGTAGTAGTACAAGGGTGGTTCAAAAAGTAAGGTAACACGTCTTCGAATCAATAAGCTTATTCACGAAATCCAAGAGATGCACATACATAGCAACCAAGACGGGACTGACCACACAGGTAATCTAGGCAACGGTCTAGAGCGCAGAACCAAAAGTGGTGGCATTAGCCAGACAGCAAAATTCTTTTTAGTCCTATCTGCAGGGGAAAAGTTGTTTCTTCTGTTCATCCTGTCCTTCAGTCTATCTTTCTCTCCGAGTAGTGAACTGGCTAAGTGAAAGATGTGAAAAATTGCATACGGTCTACATATATTATGGGCCATTTTTAAAAGCCCATTCCCCATTATACAAAAGTCTTTTTTATTTATGGACTAGGCCGTTAAGAACGTTTTTGATGCCAGAATTTTAGGGCCCGTCCTTCCAGGAGAAGAGGCCTTAACAAACAAGTCAGTGACGTAACTGGGACGTTCCGGCTTCGGGCTCCAATAAAGGTTACACCAATGCAACGAGATTTGTACAGGAAGAATATCGTGACGTCACTGCCATTTCGCCCCTTTACTGGATGACAACCATTGACTAATTAGACACAACAGGGTAATGTTGTAACTAAGGGATGGGGTGGTCTTTCCGAAGCGCTACTTCTTGGGGGGCGTTCAAAATAATTTTGTTTTTAAGGGGGGGAGGGAATTAAAATCCTTCTCCTAGATCAATAAATTTGCTTTGGCCGGCGCGGATAGTAAGTCAGTTAGAACAGTTTACCTTTATAGGTAGATTTCATTGACATCAAAGCATTTGTTCGGTGCTTACAAATCTATCGAAACGGCCATTGAAGAAATCAGGAGGCAGATCTCTGAGCTACTTTATGATGGCGTCCTGAAATGCGGCATCCGTTTGGAAATAACGTTCTGCCAGGTGTTTCGAGAACGCTCCGAATAGATGGAAATCACTGGGTATGAGATACGGGCTATACAGCGGATGTTTCAATGCTTTCCATGGCAGCGATGTAGCCCACCGCATGGCACTTAGTGGCTCTCTGATGGCATTTGCTTGCTGTGATCGTCTGTTGTACCTACGCATGAAATTTTACAAGGCGTATTCGGAAAGTAAGTTCCGTTTTGAAAAAAGTCAGTTAAAAAAAAAAAAAACTACCCAATTTCATTTTTACATGAAGGAGCATAGCATAAACTATTTTTCTGCATAGTTTCTGCCAATGTTGAAACACTTGCAGCGGGTTGCCAGCTTTTCTATTCTTCCTTCATAGAAACTTTTCGCCAATGACGATAACCACAACTCAACAGCATTTCTCATTCCATCGTCGGATTCAAAGTGTTTGCCGTCTAGCCCGTGCTTTATCTCCAGGAGCTAGTGGTAGTCGGACAGCATCAAGTCTTGGCTGTACGGCGGGTGATTAAACTGAGCTCGACGAAACTGTCGAATCATCTTTCGAGTGTCACCAGGAGTATCATGGAGCAACACAATTCCTTTACTGAGCATTCCTCTACGTTTATCGTGAATTAATTGCACGACGTATCTTCCTTCGCCGTAGTCGTGGTTATCGTCATTGGCGGGAAGATTCTATGAAAAAGGTGTAGATAAGCTGGAATCCCGCAACGACAAGTGTTTGAACATTATCGGAAACTATGTAGAATATAGTTTAGGGCATGTTCTTTCATGCAAAAACAAAATTGACTTGAATTTTATTTTTATTATTATTTTTTTTTCAAAACGGAATTAACTCTCCGAATACGCCTCGTATTTTCTCGTTGAGTATGTGCACTCGTGACAGTTCTTATTATCTCATTGTTTGGATTACCTACGTAATTAATAGCTCAAGGAAGACTGACAGCAGACTGTAGGTTTAAGATTGTGAAAACTTCAGCAATCAAAATTTTGCTACAGCCACCCTTTTTTTTTAACTGATAGCCCTAAGCAGCAAAAAGTTTACCTGTTTAGGAACTCATACTTTTAAAGAAAAATTGATGTAGAAAAGAGCTAAAATAAAGCCTTACGAAGACAAAACGTGATTAAACGTTAGGCACATTTATAAAGCTTAATTGTGGTTGAAAATAATCAGAGAAAGAAGAAATGACAAAAAACTAAGTCTTTTAAGATTTAGTTGCTTTTTTTAGATCGTTTATACGTAATAAGTATTACTTGTATCTGCAACATCTCTTGAAATGTTCTGGTGGCGCTCCAGTCAATCCTGAGAAAAAAAAAAAAAAAAAAAAAAACTTGTATTCGCGCTAACTTTTGGCCTCTGGGACAAAAGTTGCTGTATCGTTTAGGAGATAGTGCACTTTCTAGAACTTCCGTTCATAGGCCATAATGGGAAAGAAATCTTCTTCAAAGCCCTGTAAGAAAACTATGTCCGATACACTAATAACGATCTTGTGACGTTGTTCTATAATACATATACTGAATTTGAGCTCGATCACGTGCACCGTTTAGAAGCTTACGTGTTCACTCACACACACACACACACACACATACATAAAACTCGTAAAAATAGCATAAATGAATTCAGAAGACCACAAAAAATGTAAATTCACCAAAATATCAAAGTTCAATTTTTTCTTGATTACAATACTTTCCTTACGTGGTACATGTTTGGAAAGTAAAAATGAATCATGAATAATGGTGAAAAATTCTGAAAACAGAACGGTACTTTTATTTCCTTTCTTCGTAGATTAATCAGGGATATCTAAATTATACTTGAAATTGTTGCTAGTGTAATTAGTTTTTTTAAACTTAACTCTTAGCGGTCGTATAGCTATAATCAGCGACCAACGTGCAAATACACAAAAATCTCAATATCGAGTTTTTCATGATTACAATACTTTTCGGCCGACTAGGTAGAAAAACGGTTTAAGAACCATTCTGTCACGCCACGGTCCAGGGTTCGAATCTCAGCTTGGGGCTTAAACCATTTAACTTGCCTTTCCCTTCATAGGGGGTAATTATTACCCCTAATAAAATGGCCTGTGCTCCCATAATAAAATGGCCTCTACTTCGGGCGTTAGTGGTTGCTAAAGGCTAATGGCGAAAAATACCCGCCCATTGAAAAAAAAATATATATATATATAATATATATTTCCTTTATATGGTACATGTTCGGAAAGTAAAAATAGCTCATTATAGTAACTTTAGCTACAAAAAAATCCAGTGCTAAAGGAAAAATCTTACACTGCAAAAATATAAATTATGGATAAGAAATCGGCTGTTCGTGCCTCGTCAGAGGGAGACCCCCCCGAACCAACCCCCCTCCTTACTTTTTAGTTTCATTATTGCCATAGTAAAACGATATTGATTGACTATGTCATTTTATCTCTCATCTTTCGTGTATTTCGCCCGGTATCGCTATGTTGAAATTTTTATGATTGTGACCTATTTATAGAAAAATGCATGTGATGCATATTCTACAGTAGGGTGGAGAGAAAAACACTTTTACTCGAAATTCACATTGTCTGAGACATTTAATGGTGCGAAAGTGGTAAGAACAAATTGTCTCTAAATTTATGCTCATAATATTGCTATCGTCAGGTTCCACACCTCAAGCGAATGTATTCCCAGTGTCTCTCTTAGTCTTTTATAAATTTCTATTGAAATAATTGCGTTTAATTAATTAATTGAATAATTAATACTCCGATACCCCTGCTCTATCAATAACAATGACTACTTCGGGCATTTGGTCTGTCTTGGAGATTTAGGGAATCTCATCGTCAGTCGTTTTCCGACATCTGGCGTCCTGATTAACGAAATCGTCATCATTTTCTGAGGTATATTCCATTTCTGAATCAGATCCTAAGTCAATGTTGCTTCTAATCTACGATTTCCAGCACTGATATGTGATAATAACGTATTAATAAAGAAATTTAATTATGAAAACATCACTAATTATTCAATTAATTAATTAAACCATTATTATTTTAATAAATATAAGCTAGAAATATATTCGTTTGAGTTGTGGAAATTGAAGTGACAATAATTTGAGCTGAAATTTAGAAACATCACATTTCCACAATCACATTTCCACAATCATCACATTTTCATTTGTTCTTATCAATTTCGCACCATTTAATGACTCAGGCAGTGTGAATTTTTAAATAAAGTTTTTTACGCTCCATCCTATTCTACAGCTTACGAAATATTGTAAGAATAGATTAAAGCTGATTAAAGCTGTTGTGAACTAATGGTATTTAAATATAAGTAAAATGATGTCGCATTTTCTGTCGCTTTTTTGGGACACATTTTTCTCACAATTTTCAGTAAAGGGAGTGAGAGATAAAATGACATAGTCATTAAAATGAAACCACTATTTTTATTATTCAGAACTACACAGAAAAAAGGCCAGTATTGTGCTATTATAATTTATATGTTAATATAGTTCGTTTGAATTTTTACAAAAATTTCAGATGTTACAGGGAATTTTTTATTTCAGTTTCAGTTTTTATTCTTTAAAAACAAAAAGGTTCATTTTTATGTACGTTTTCTATCACTACTTGTCTATGATCATAAAATAAAACCCCTGGAAAGCGTTTTGTATGATCTCACTAATACACAGGATGCATGATTCTGTTTCTATTGAAAACAGAATCAAAAGTTTCAATAGCTTTTAAAAGTGTGTTTTATTATTATATGTTTTATCAGTGAGAAATTCAACTCTTAAAAAAAAGATAAATATTCATGAACACAGCCTTATAATTAAAAAAACTTATCAAACTAAAAGGAAAACACTTATACAAAAAAAAAAGTTTTGAATTTGTGCACAAGTGCTCAATTAGAGATTTTAAATAGAATATTTAAGAGAAAAAAGAGATATAACTCTCAAACAAAATGTTAAAATATAAATATCAATCTATCATGTCCTTAAAAAAAATTGCGAATATCGAAACTTATTCTTCTAACTGGATTTCTTTGTACAAACGGTCATCCCTTTTTACTTTCTTTTCTTTATCTTTTTTTTAAATAATTCCCTTTATAAATCTTATGACGTCTTAAGTAAATGCATATCATTAGAAAATTTTCCTATTTAGAAATACAAAATAAATAAAAAAGTTTTAAAAATTCCTTACTGATCAAACAGTTTCAATCACAAGGAATAGGGGATGCAACAAACATTAATTCACTTTCAAATATTTTTTTTTTTTTTTTCAACAAGTCAAAATCGCAGAATCGAACTTTTTACAGTTAACGGTTCTCCATTGAAATCATACAACATTGCTATTGACATTCTACATTTAAAAACATTCATCCTAAGCAACAAAGTAGAGGGTAAAATTTACCCTCTATAAAAATGTTAGAACCCTATCTTATTTGTACACAAGCACACACATGTATGCTTTTTTTCCTTCTAGATAAGATATATTTCTTATACGAGTGTCGTATAATAAATTGAATGAAAAGATGAAATATGGATATATGTTTGCATCCATTTATAAAAGTGTATGACAAGAGTATAAATTCTGCAAAGAATAGCAGAATTTATGAATTGCGACAAGGGGGATAGCAAAAGAAAAATTTATAAGGCGGATAAGACGGTCGAAATTCAAGTCAGTTTATTTTGTTGATAATATAGCCTTTAGAAAAATGTTTATCAAGCAAATATTGAACGTTATGATCCTGTTTTCTGGTTAAATAGAATGAAAATACGAATTTCACGAAATTTTTTTGATTATTCGTTGAAGCAAACTGGCCTTGGTCCAATACGAATAAATTCTGTGTAAGTATTTTGAATGTCTAAGTATGTGTAAAAATATTTGCAAAAATACTAAGTTTTAAACCGTTTTCTAAATACTTGAGTGAGAAATATTTCCAACGTAGAGACGCATTATTCATATACATATGGGCACATAAAATGTGAAAAAATGCACTTTAATTATCTATAAGTACTCTTTAGAGGTACAGGCAATTTTAAGCAAAACGACCAATCAATTAAAGACAATATTTAATCAAGGAAGAATGAAATTTTAAAATGAAGTGGCTATGTAACTATTCAAGCGCAAAATTCAGCATATTTAAAAAAAAAGTTTTTTTCCCTTGGAAAAAGAGGTAATATCTCCAAATTGAAGTACTATCGAAATAATAAATGCTGTGCGAATCGAAAGTTAAGTCATCAAGAGAATCTAGAGTGACTCCAGTCGAATTTCTGAACATTTGATCTTTACAAAGCGTATAAATAAATTTGATTAAACTAAATAAATTTGATTGAACTCAATTGGATGACGATAGTCAAATTGTGTCAGCACATAGGCGATAGTCAAATTGGGTCAGCACATAGGCCGCAGTGTATCAGAATACCTTTTTATAGCCTTGTAAAAAGCTGTATGCCCTACGCACGTCAAAATGCATTAGAGTATGTAAAACAGTGAGCTACAATATGCGTACCTAATTTGAGCGCACTCGAATGCACTTTTTCAAGGATGTTCGTCTATAGGCGGTAATGCATTAATATTTTGTATAGGCCGTAATGTATTAATATTTTGTAGCCCTATACAGAAACTGTAAGTTCTACACTCCAAAATTTATGCAGTTCGTGTGACAGTGCACTGCCAGTTAACATGCACTATACATGCACTGCCAGTTTGAACTTATTCGAATGCACCCTTTGGGCCCTGTCGCACTTTCAATGATCTGTGCTCCATAATTTATGATGCATAAGAATAATTTTTTCCAACCCTGTGAGCAAACTATCAGCTCTACACACACCAAAATGTACGTCGTGTACGCAGGTCCTGTTACCTAGACCTATACTATACATACGCAATTAGTACTGAATCTAAAGCACCGTTTAAGCAAAACGCTTAAAGAACCATTCAAGAATTGCCGTCCATAGGCCATAATGTAAAAGAACTATTTTTTCAGCTCAGTTAAAAAAAAATACAAGAAAAAACCTAAGTTCTATACGAACTTTTTATTTCTTTTTTGCTGACTGACGTTTTATGCTCCATCGGACAGATGGACGTTGGCGTATAGGCGTGAAACGTCTGAAAGCAAACACCCTGCAACAATTGCCGGAATGATTCAGGCTGGAGGAGGGAGCATTATGGTTTGGAGAATGTTTTCCTGGCATTCACTGGGTGCACACATCATTGTGGAAGGCACGATGTATCAGCATAAGTACGCATCTTTCCCAACCCTGTAAGGGTGCACCATGCAAGGATGCACCATGCATAAGGGTGCAAAAATAATGAGCATGTAAGGGTGGACCATGTCCACCCTTACATGCACATTATTTTTCCCCAGAAGGATGGCATCTATCAGCAGGACAATGCGAGGTGTTATACAGCTCGTAGTACATGTGCGTGGTTCGAAGAGAACCTGGATAAGTTTACCGTACTGCCCTGGCTAGCAAACGCACCGGATTTAAACCCAATCGAAAATCGGTGGGACCACCTCGATCAGTTCTTTCGCGGCATGGATCCTCAATCGCGTAATCTACCGCAGCTGGCCACGGCACTGGAATCGGCATATCTCAACATCCCAGTGAACAACCTTCAGAAACCTAATTGACTCTCTTCTTGCACGTCTCGCAGCGGTCCGCTCTGCCAAATGTGGTTATTCTGGCTTTTGACAGGTGGTCACATTAATGTGACTGAACCGTGTATGTAACAAAATATTGGCCTAAAAGTATTTCCATGTTCTTTCTTACTTTATGCATTGTGTTTTGATAAAAAATATTCTTCATTTAATTCCCGTACGTAGCTGTCTTAGCCGTTTTCTTTGCTTCTTTGCGCTTTTTTTTTAAAGCAGTGTGACATGATGGACTACTCACTGTAATTACTACTTCTTAATTAAATTCTATGCGTTCTCCATCCTAATTTTAAAATATTACTTCCTACTAATTTTTAGTACATTCCAGAAAGGCGGTTTTTAAAAATAGATCTAAGCACTTTACCATTATTTTATACTTTTTGTTTTGTAACAGACGTGATTCGTATAAAATATTTTCAAGGAGAGTTTCTCCGAAATCTGATACAGTTGAAATACACTGTCTACCAATAAGTATTTGGACACCAATGCAAATGATGATATCTGCGGTCCTGAGGTACAGCACGGCCTCCGCCGGTATATATCGTGTAGGAAACAGCATCGGCATGAGTCGCATGCAAGATACCGCGCAGTTCGGAGTTCTCTGATTTCGAGAAAGTTATAATTATCGGGTATGACAAATGTGGCCGATCCTTAAGGGACATATCTAGTTATCTGAAGTACCCAAAATCGATAGTGGCCTATGTGATTAAGAAGTGGAAGGTGAGCGGTGATTGTCGGAATGTGCCCCGAGTCGGCAGACCTACGAAACTGGGAGATAGAGACCGACGATTGCTGTCCAGAGAAATTCGGAAAAACCGCACCCAACCGATGGCCCTCATCCACGAGGAGTTTCAACAGGCATCCGGGGGTATTGTTTCAATGAATACCATCCGTAAGGAAGCACATCTGCTTGGTTTTCATGGTCGTGCTGCTGCCCATAAGCCTTTGATCACAAAGTCCAACCGCGCTGCTCGGTGAATGGCACCCTTTAAATGCTCCTCTTTTGCAGAAAAAAATGTTTCGAAATTTAGTTTTGAAGTCATAAAACCATTAACTGTACCTTTAAATAATAACAGTAGTAGTTTTGATCCAGTATGCGAGCATTAATAAATGAAAAATATTAAAATATTTTAGGAGCAGCATATTTATAATCTCTCATTTGACGTGCAACATCTAACGATCTGCAACAACGACGCAGATCGTTATATAATCTATGTTCATAAAATATAGAATATGAGAGAATATTTATAATCTCTCATTTGACGTGCAACATCTAACGATCTGCAACAACGACGTGCTGCTATCAAGTTTTTCCACTAATTTAATAAAAGTTTGTATGAAGAAAATTAATAATCGCCATTTATATGTAACAAATTATATGCTTTTTCACTAGATGCAAAATAATATTTTAAAAAGTTTCATTTACAGCATTTAGACAATTTTTAAAATAATAGTGATGCCACTGAAAAAACATACAAAAAAACTTGTTCTACTATTTTTTATTATATTTACGTTATTTAACTTAAAAAAAACACTATTTCAACAAAAAACATTTTTTTTTACTTGGAATTTTTTCTTACTGGGCATTAATAGTGTTAAACGGAAATTAAACCTACAGCAGTACGCTTAGGCGATTAGCGTGGCCCTTAGCCTCCAAGCTGAGTTTCCCCTACTTACATCTTTGAAACTTCTGTAATATGTTTCTAGGTATAGACATGCTAATTTATGTTATAGCTTGAGAGGTAGTTTGAAAGCATTTAAAACGTATTTTGTTTCTTTTTTTTAATGAATTGCAGTCTTACCAATAGTTAAAGGAAATCTCCGATTTGGACATGCTTGATTTTCTGTATTCATGTTGTTTTATTTACACACTCGTCGCCGATGGCGACCAGCTGGTTCACCGACGGCCGCTACCGGACTAAAATGTCCAACCTGCGGCACACGGGCCGCTTCGCGACCGGCCTATGGGTCGCCCACCTTTGGCGATCAGTTTGTCCGCCGACTTGCCACTTCACGACCGAAATGAGCAACCTACGGGCCACTTTCATAAAATATAGAATAATTGCAAAACTAATTTAAAAATTAGAAAAATAAGCCCTAGGAGCACTCCCCCGGCACCCTCGGACCCCCTTGCAAGATTTCATGCAATTCGCCCCGATAGTTAGTCCGCCACGCGAACGAAAATAAAGATATGGAAAGTGCTCTAGTTCTATCCTTCGCGATTGCATTTACCTAAGCGCACGACTGGTCTGTCATTTTTTAAAAGATTCAGATTGACCATTTTGCCATTACTAGCCGCTAGATGACGATGCAGTAGATCGATTTCAATTTCGTTCGACCGCTCGCTATAAAAATACCATTCAACCAATTTTGACGAAAATTGGTACATACGGATATTTGAAGAAGTAGAATATTTTTACACTATCCTTTTTGCTATAACTTGCCGCTAGATGGTGCTGCAGAACGCCGAATTCTATTTCGTTTAAGCGCTTGCTGTGAAAATACCGGTCAACCGATTAATGACAATTGGTACACATGGATATATGAACGTGGAGAATATTTTTACGCAATCCGTTTTGCTATAGGTTGCCGCAAGATGGCGCTGCAGCGCATCAACTTCTATCCCTTCAGCCAATCGCCGTAAAAAGTTTTATGCTTACACATTTGAGCACGGAGAATACATTCTAACTATTCATTTAGCTGTTACTCACTACTAGATGGCACTGCAGCGCATTATTATTTTAACTCGCCATTAGATGGCAATGCAGCTCACCAACTTCATGACCGGACAATTGATCTCTATGAAAATGATATATCTAGATACTTGAACACGGAGAATATTTTCCTGTTATCCATTTTGCTATAAATAGCTACTTCATTGTGCTGTAGCACATCATTACTCTTAACTCGCCAATAGATAGCGCTGCAACGTATCAACTTCTTACTTTAATTCGTCAATTGATGGCGCTGCAGCAAATAAAGACTGTTCAACTGATCGCTATGAAAACTGGTATTGATAGATATTCGAACACAGAGAATATTTTGACGTTATCCATTTTGCTATAACTTGTCACTAGATGTCACTTCAAGCCAATATTTCCAGGACCGTTCAACTGTCGCCATGAAAATTAGTAAAGATAGATGTTTGAACGAAAAGAATATTTTCGCCGCATCCCTTTAGCTATAACTCGCCTTCTGTACAGTTCAACCGTTCAAATTGGTACATACAGATATTTGAGCACGGAGAATACTCTTACGCTATTTATTTTGCTATGACTTGCCTCTAGATGCCGATGCAGCGCACCAACTTCAAAGCCGTTCGACCGTTCACCTTAAAAATTGGTATACATACACATTTGAGCAGAAAGAATATTTTTTTAGTATTCATTTGGCTGTACTCACCCCTTGATGGCACTGTAGCCAGAGACTGATTCCAGGGAGGGCATTAGGGGCAACCGTACAGGCCCCAAATTGTTCTTTAAGTTTAAAAATTTGTAAATTTTGAAAAAGCTTTCGAAAGAGGGTCCCCTAATGAAGCTTTTGCCCAGGTCCTCCCCTCGGCGAATCTGCCCCTGAGTGCAGCACTTATTATTTTAACTCGCCACTAGATAGCACTTCAGCAATCAACTTCTTGATCATTCAACTAACCGCTCTGAAAATTGGTATACATACTGTTACGAATTTTCGGGGCAACCCGCTGCTCTGTGGCTTAAAATGGTTTAAAATTGGTACTCTACGCTTCAAATAGATAAATTTTGCTTTTTGTTGCATCAAAATTGGCCAATTAGAACCGGAGATATGGAGGTTTCGGTTTGCCATTGTTTTTCAATGGAGGTTCTAGAAATCTCGAGAAATATTAGTCCTAGAGCTTAGATCTCTTCAGAATTGGGGACTTATTTTTGGCACCAAATTTGGCGATATTTCGCCAAGCTTGGCGACTTTTTGGTCATTTGGTGCGATTTTCCCAATGGGGCCTGGAAGTTGTTTTTCCTGCATTAAAACGCATAATAACCTAACATTTCTCTTCTATGACGTAATCAAAATTCACGGTTTATGTAGAACCCTCGAGAAATTGACTTTTCTGGAAACCTCTTGTACCTCCTGCGTCGGCTATTTATAGAAGCGCGCGTCGACCCGAAAGTTCAGTGCGAGTTGAACGCTCAATGTGTGAAGAGCTCTCAGTACGCTTGTTTTGTGTGTATTGATAGTGCTATAGAAGCTGTGTTTTAGCTTGCTTTGTGAAGCTGTTTTTAAAGTGCTGTGTGTAAATTCTCCATTGCTGTGTCATAAGGGATTGTGTACTATATCCCTTGAATATTTCCACGGAATTTTTGCCTGTGAAAGTGACTTATTTTGTGTGAGAAATACAGCATTTGTGAGAGCTTCTGATCCAAGCGGATTGTTAAAAGCACGTTACTGCTAGATTGTGCTTGTGAATTGTGTACAGCTGATTGTTCTACGAAGTTCTAGAAGCAATAAAGTTTGTGTTCCATCCTGACAAGTGACTTTTTACTTGAACTTTTTACACCAACAGGACTTTAGAACGACGAACCCCAGGAGTAGCAGAGTAATTCCGCAACAATACACATTTAACACGGATAATATTTTCGCGTTATGCATTTAGCTTAACTCGCCCTTTGATGGCGCAGTAGCGTATTATTACTTTAATCCGACACTAGATGGCGCTGCAGCTTGACCGTTAAACTGTTTGCTATGAGAATTGGTACACATTGATATTTGATCATGAAAATATTTTGCTACTATCCATTTTGCAAAAACGTCGTCAGTTGATGGCGCTGCGCCGAATCATCTTCTTCACAGTTCAAACGATCGCCATGAAATTCTTTATGCATAATTGTTCAACACAGATAATATTTATGCGTTATCAATTTTGCTATATCTATTTATTATGATAAATAGTAATTACATTAAACCGTAATATAAAAAAAAAGAATCTATTCATTCCCGTACGAAGAACGGGGCATACAGCTAGTAAGTAATGAAAATCGCTAAAGTTTCTCATGAAGATAGCTGATCTTTAATTGCATGTCTTTTCATCACCAAATCAGATCTTTTTTAAAAATTAAGGGGTCAGGTATCTCTGAGCGTTGAAAATCTCCACGAAAATTGACCATAACTGCATTTTCAATAGCTCTACAAGTAACAATACTGTAAACTTGCATTTTTTTACCAGTTATTTAGAAAGCTTTTATGAACCTTTTACAGCTCTTGGAATAGTTCTACATATTAAATTAAATTTTGTATAACTAAAAGTATTCGAGCTCATTTTTTGCTTATTTACAGTCTTGCGCGCAGCATTTCATAAAATATATATAGCACAGTAACTTAAAAATTTCAATACATAAAGAAAAATATTCTTAAATTAAAGTGACGAAAAATAATTTTGTTGGGATGCATGTAACGTTATGATTTTTGCATTTATTTGCACAATTATGCAAATTATAGTTATAAAAATTGCAATTATTCTTTTTTTAAAAGGAAAGAAGAGTCCCAGCAAAATTATTTTTCGTCATTTTAATAATCTTAGTTTCAAAGCCTATCCACCGCGACAAGGTGGTGGTGCCACATTGGATAGGAAAACGGATCAGTTATTAATTGTCCAGAGGCCAAAACCGTATAAAAAGCAAGTATATTTTCGGTTTTTAACTGTCCTGAGCCAAAAACCGCATAAAAAGCAGATATACGTTCGGTTTTTAGTTCTGTGGCAAAAACCGCATAAAAAGCATTATTCTTCACGCTTTAAATCTTAAAGCAACGAAAAATACGAGCCAAACGTTTCCTAACCTTTTTGCTGTTGGCCTGCTGTTCGTCGCTGAAAACCATTAACGTCGCTACGCTGAAAAAGCAGTCATCCAAAAACCTTTCCATGAGATTGGGAGGATACTGTGGAGAGGATTCGGGTACTGCCAGAGACAGCGAAGCAGCCGTAGCGTACGAACCGAGCGAGGAGTTGTCGTCCGTAAATTCCTCGTCATCAGAGTCCGGCTCACTCTGTGGGACAGCGAGACCCGGAACTGATGCAGCGGAAATACTTTCGCCACGCCTCCCATATAAAAAAGCAGCCAAGAAGAAAGCCGAAAATGCAACAGCACTGCCATCAGATAGAATTTCTGATAGCAGCACCAAAACGAAAGGTACAAAAAACATTTTGCACCAAAATAATCAAACCACTTAGTGCAAATGCTTAAAAATTATGGTAAATGCAGTTTCAAGCACCGAAATAAAGCAGTTATAGAATGAATCCAAGCATCTATTCCAAGAGCTTAGATAGAAATGATTTATGTTGCTGATTGTTGAAATTTTTCTCATCGACAACAATATACGTCCCCTGTTTCAGCTTTGAAACTGTAACTTGGTATTGTTTAAGACAATGTAGTAAAGTTCCAAATACTATTTTATTGGATTCATTGTTCGTAGAAATTTTTCGTGATATTGCGATGCGTTGTTTTAGCAGCAAAACTTCGTTAAAGCCTGCTTTGGGAAGGGGGGGGATACTTCTCTATGCACTATGATCATTTGTCTGACCCAGACATCAGAGTCATCTCCCAAACTACAATATCACAGAGTCTCGCATCAGTCTACGTTCTTTAGAGAATCAAATAAATAGTGTGTTTCGGTGAGTGTCTCTACATACCGTGGCATGGTGAACTGGCCCATGTAGTTAATTCTGCCTTAGAGTTTTATTAACCTGGGCTCAACTTGGGTGTTTGACACCCGCCGGCTTAACCATCTGACTCCGGCGGTACAACAGTTGTACCAAAAAAGAAATGTAACTGAAGAACGGTGCTGGTACAAGTGCTTACCCAAAACTTCTTTAACCTCTTTTGAGGGAAAATCCATTCACCCTTCAAATAAGATCGATTGGAATTTCTAGAGGCGGGAATTTCTTTTCTTATACTATGGCAGAGTTGGGAGTGTTAATAAATAATTGACTGGTGAGAAAGTGGTAGTCAATTGACCTGGATTCGGAATCTAGATTTGAATTTTGTTTGGAGACTTGTGTGGTCATTAATATTTACCCCCCCCCATCTACCAAACAAAAGACAACGCGTGTTTTTCCGCTGTTAAGTAGAGGAATGAAATCTTACAAATACGGCCGTTTTCAAGGCCAAAATTTCTCAAGAGTGAAGCGGGGGAAGGCTAATCGAAAAGGCTAATCAAAACAAGTTGGCGGTGTTGATGACGTCAGTTTCTAGCAGCGAAAACATAGGAACCACAACTTTATTCACAACCATCAAGCGGTTATCTCTTATACGCATGTGCAAGCCGCAAAGAATGAAAAATTACCATGAGTAGCAAATATCCTACCAGTTTCTTAAGGATTCACCAACTGCCAAGGTCACCAAGACAACGGTAGATTATTATCCCATGACACACAGGCACGTGCCAGAGTTTTGAAAACTGGGGGGGGGGACGAAAAGTATGTACGACCATCGGTTGCACACGGGTTTTGATCGATTCCAACTTTAACTCCCCCCCCCCCGCATCAGCCACTGCGTCATTGGGATAACTATACATAATGCAGTTACCGTGACGATATTTGTATTTTGTCACAACCACAGTTTAAAGATGGCAGCTTGGAACAAATATAAGTACACCATTACTTATTGGTTTATTTATTTCGGTTGCCAGTTAATCTTGTATTTATATAAATCATGAATTGCTGTTTCGTTCAGCAAACAATTCGTTTTAAAACAAATTAATTGAAAACCTGTGTAATTTTTAACATAATGTTAATTTTTTTTAAAGATGAAATACACAACAGGGCTTGCAACATATTCTGTGACCCTCTCGGAATACAGCCATGTTGCAAAAGCATGTCATACCAGACTTGTTGCGGCGAAATGGACTGAATGACATCGTTTGCTTGCAGGAAGGCGCACTTCTACATACGGCGACGTCTGTTCGCAGGGAACTGGAGCAGCATTTTGATGATTAAATCATCGCACGTAATCTTTATTTCCGTGGCCTCCGCGATCCCCGGACCTCACTCTTATGAATTTCGGGAAATACCTCAAATCTAGAGCTTACATGTGCAAAAGCAAACTTTGCTGCAAGCATTATTGTCAGCAGTCTATAGCATGCAACGCTTAATTACCTGTGATGGTACCCATGTTAGAAAAAGTTTTCATTTCTCTAATCTGAATTTTTAATGTCTTATTCCTTTACAATGCAAATTCTCTCTGTGCGTCCCCGATCATTTACTTTTTTCCGTTTGCAGAGCTGTATTGTATGTGCGCCAATCCTTCTGCCTTTTGCGTTCGTAAATCGAAGAATTTCTCCTGTGCAACAGGCAACAGTTGCCGCTTAGCCGGCGGACAAACCCAGGAAATCTTGGTAAGCGCTCCTTATTTTTTGAGCGTGCATAACGTATCCTTTTTTTTTCTAATACACCTACCATTTCATTACTCTTCAGTGTTTTAGCAAGCACTGAACATTTTACGATGAAAAAAAAAAAAATAAAATAAAATACGTACTGCCATTTGAAAATTTCAAGTTTCTGTACCTATAACCGTAACCGTGAGAGTCATTTTGTTGCCGTTAACAGAATCTAGAGATTATACCTCTGAATAAATATCTCTGAAATTTCATCTCGATGGGTTTGAACAGACTGGCAATATACCGCGTAAGAGGTCTATACATCAACAATTGTTTTTAAGGTCACTCTTTGGTTTCAGCAATAAAATGAATAAGCAAATATTTTAAAATTTTATCTCTCGAGTCCTAATAATTGTTATTTTCAATGTGTACAAAACTTCTAATTTATGCAATCCAAAAAACTCGAAACCTTAAAACGTCTCTCCAGCTACCTTTCCTTGTTAGATAGTTTTCCATTAAACACATAAGGAATTCCTTGCTATACAAAAATACACGATCTTTAACACTAAGGTTAGTATATCTGGAAGAATGTATTTTTAAAATTCTATTTGGATTTGACGAAAATATGCTTACTCTCAATATATTTCATCTTCGTCTACTTTAAATAAGTAACTTCACATTCAATTTTTATTATATTCACAAATCAAATTTCCTTCTGGAAACATGCGGGAATTTTTCACATTCGAACGATTATGTTTTGTGTAAACAGACCCTTTTATGTCAATGCTTCATGCAGACGGCATGCGTAATAAAAAAGAATTAAACCAGGTTATCTGGAAAAAACTGTTTAAAACGAACTAAAATAGCAATTTGCCTTCAAAACCTTAAACTTCAAACTAACAACAAACTAACGACAAAAACTTCAAATAAGACTCATTGTCACCTGCAGAGCCTAATTTTGTCACGCAAATGATGATCTTCTTTTTTATATCGGAAAAAAATAGAGCTGAAAAGAGCTAAAAATCGCTGAAAAATTAAGGAACGGGTGGATTTTGATATTTTTAAAGTAGCACACATTGTTTTCTATACTCTTATTTATAATTATGAAAAATTTCAAGTGGATCGCACAAACGGTGTAGATGTTATTACGGTCTTTATGCTTTTTAATCTTTATGAACATTTTAATCTTCTTGTAGTCATGGCGGTAAAAGTTTTATCGTGAAATGTTTGCCCGAAATTGTTAGAGAGTAAGTTAGTGAGTCAGTGAGACAAGTATCGTTGTAACTATGCAGCAGGATGATAACATCACTATTTTTCAAGAGTATAACGGTTTGTTGGCAGTCCATCTTCTAATATTCTACTGCTTTGCATGAATATAATTAAATACGTTTTTAACCTGCTATTTATCCAGACTTTTGCAACGTAACGTTGCAAAAGTCAATTGGATTTTTTAAATATTACGTGCGATTGGATTTTTTAAAATATTACGTTGCAACAAATGTTGCAGCGTAATATTTTAAAAAATGCAAATTATGCCAAAATCTTTGAACAAATATAATTTATTGCATTCCAATCAAAATAATTTTACAGCTTCTTACATTCCGCAAAGAGGCGATACAGTTTTATTATCTGTACCAGCAAAGCATCCGCTTTCTTTAGCGTTTATAAGGGTAAACCTTCCCTTCATCCAGTTATTCATATATTATTTTTCATAAATTTAATATAAACGTTAAGGCTGACTATGGCCGAGCGTATAAGATACTAATCAGGGTAGATGGCCGAAGTGTGAAGGCAACCATAGTTCTGGCCCACCTCACGGCTACTGATCTAAGGATCTGTAGTTTTGGAGGGTCTTCTGAAGATGTAACATGTTTACGCGTTAGAATCCCTCAAAAAATTCTCCGCCTCTAGGCAGGTAGCCTTGGTGCAGCTTTATCTTAAACACAAAAGCTAATCATATTTATCTTAAATAGTTAAAATGGCTATTATCGCACTCTTATTATAAAAGCAAAAAAACAAGTTTATTTTAAAATAATCAACGCTTATCATTGGCTTTTCCTCACTTAGGATTTAAGAAATTTAGTTTTCCTCCGTTCTAAAACTCTCTGATGCTGATCAGTCTTAAAATATTCTCATCGAAAGAGAACAATTTATAAATTTCCAGTACTCGTTTAGGACGTAACAGAACTTAAAAATTTTGGCGACTCAAAACGCATTTGATGTCTACATTCTAATAATATGACAAATTACCAGCCTATAATTAAAAGCTTTGATTTATTGTGATCACATTTAACAGGAGCCGGGGAACAAGACACTGCATTGATTTTGAGGCCCTTTTCAGCTTGTCTCTAATTAATTCTTGCCTCGTCATGAGCTCTTTAGTTATGGCCTGCGCTTGGCAACTTTCCATCCCTAACAGGCGGACATAAAAGTTGAAAAGAGGACATGTTTATTTCGTTTAGTTTAAATTTATTTTCGCTCGGTCCTGCAGTTGGTTTTGAATTTTTTTTTGGATTCCTTTCAACATCAGCACCAGACTTGCACGGAAGTTGAGATTCAAATTTGTTATCCATTGTGTGTGATATCATTATCATCTGCGTGACAATTTGAAAATGGCTGGCATAATTATTTCCCTAATGTACTTCATCAGTCACATTTTAAATTTTTGCTCCTTTTAATTTGAAAGTGTAATGTACACTTTTAGACACATTTTGAATATTTTAATGGTGCTCAGATTTGGGAGATTCTGATTTTTTTTTACCTTTTACAAAGTTGGATTTTATAAAATTATTCTCTGGAGAATAATTTAGTATGTATGTATATGCACAAAGGTATGAGCTATAATTTTCTAAATGTAAATCTTAAAAAAGGGTATCAAATCAAATAAATTAATCAGATAATAATTACCGGACATTTTCAGAAAAGCCCATGACACAGAAAATAACAATCTCTCATGAAAACATCATGCTACACCATATAAAAAATTACGTTTGCGAAACATAAAAACGCATGTTGTGTTGGTGTTTGCGATTGTGAATCTCGAACTTCTGGAATGAATTGCTATCAAATTCATTCTGCTTGATGAATTAGATAGCAATTAAATTACTAATAAAAGGCATCGGACAGCCTTGATCTTATACATTTTAAACGCTGAGCTAGAATTTAAGACTTTTTTTGATACATGAACTTGCACGATTAATTACTCTAAGATCATGCGTCGGCTATTTTGAAATTACGGTGAATTTTTTTTCTTCTTTTTAAAACTAACTGTTGCATTGCTCAGAAAAGCAATTCAAACTGAACATTTCATCGACTTGCACTTTTTTCCCCCAACTTTCATAGATTACGAAGCGTTTGTGGTTGAAATTTACGGAAATCTCCACCTTTGGAACCAGACTGGTTCGTTGTCTCTTGTTGTTGTCATTAAACTGATGCCCATTTCACGTACAAGCCGTATCGAGCTGACTAAGACTGTTATCGCAGACTTGACACTGTAAAAGCTCAAATGACAATAATAAATATTCTCATGACATTAAAACCATGAAGTTCAAAAGTATTTGGTGTGAGATTGTCGTAATTAAACAGTCCGCTCAAAATGGCTTTTGTATAAAACAGGCGAATGTCATTGGAGTTCTCAGCTAATAGCTCTTGGGCCGACTTTCACATTCTGCTACTGATTCATGCGATTCTTTTAAGCAATAGGGAGCTATTTCGTTCAGTCCTAGAATTTTGTCTATGCGACTTTGTAGACATGATTTGTAGACAGTTTTTGTAGACATGAAGTGTCACGGTGAAAATCTTTTGAAATGTGTTTGTTAGATAACGAGGAGATGGGAGGAATATTAAAATCTTGAAAGTCGCATAAGGTTTGCAGTTTTTGATAACTGATCGTCAAGTTTGCTGCTTTGAAAAAAATATTTTCAAAACCGTACTAAGATTGTAAAGTAAGCTTAGAATATGACTGACGAAGATTGTAAAATAGTTTTAGTAGGCGATTTTAATATAGATTTCAAATCCAATCATGTGTTTTATGGAACGAGAAAGAGAAACAAGGCACACTCGTGGATTATAATGCCCATTCTAAATAGTATTTAAAACGGTGATGCACAGTTGGAATATGCTTGTCGAAGATTGTAAAACAGTTTCAGTAAACGATTTTAAGATAGATTTCGATTCTTAAGATGTGTTTTATGGAACGATTGAGAAAAATACGGCGCACTCATCAATATTTATACATTTTCCAACTTAATGGAATAAGGAAAGAAAATAGAGAAGACGCAATGGATTATGATACGCTTTTAATATATAGCACTTTTGTGCCTATTTAAATTTTTTTCCTACTGAATTATTACACCGTTTCTGAAGTTTTACACCGCAAACATTTTACTTGTTCATACTTTTACTCTCAAAAACCAAGAAATAGAAACTATGTATTTTATTTATTTCTGAAAAAATCTGCTTTGAGAGAGAAGCGATGGAATTAGTGATCGAGTTATCGAATTTTCGATTCCAGAGTTCGGTTGTACTTTATTTTTTATTTTTCTAGTGTTTTAAGCTTTTATTATTAATCGATTTTCTTGAAATTTACATTTTCTTCCCTCCTTTCTTTTTTTAATTCTAAATTACTCTTGGTATTGCGTATTGGAAAATCCTTACATTGAGTTATAGTTTAATTGTCTTTGCATTTCATTAAAGTGAAAATTTGCTGTGTAAATTTAAAGAGTATCTCTGTTTCAATTGATCTGCGTAACATTTAGAATCAGGACATCGGCTGAGTTGTCCTGAAAAATTAAACTTAATAGGTAATCATTGAAGAAGGCAATTTCTTGACGTTTTTCTCGTTTATTTCTGCTAGACAATTATCAAGTAGTATGTTCATTGTGCAAACTAGTTGATTTTACATTGCACAATTCACATCCATTTATCTTCATCAGAGTAAATAATTGTGCTCAATCACGGAAATGAAAAGAATAGAAAACACATTTTCCTCGATAGATGCATTTGAGTGTTTTTATTTCTCTTCTTTTTTTTTTTGGTATTAATATCTAATTTATACGAAAATATTGATCTCATGTGTCATGATTTGATGCTTGTATAAACATTTATTTGTGTTTTCTTTTTTATAAAAGTATCAGCTCATAAAATAGAATATATTTAATCATTAAAACAAAACAAAATTCCAGTATTTTTTACATCAATGAATCTTTTTTATAAGAAAACGCATAAAATTTTTGTGTTTTGCGAAACAATAGAATATCTTTAAGCAATTATTTTTTATCATGATTTTTTGAATTAAAATATCAATGATGAGCAATATTACTAGAAATATTCCATAGTCCTTTGATATAGATTAAAAAATAACATTATTCATTTTATTTATTTATATGTTAAGACATAGTTTGCATACAATTTAGACGTTTAGTTAGACGGATTTAGAAATCGATACGTTTAGCATAATGGATGTTTTGTGTTTTACTTAGGTCAAAGAAGACGCAAGGTCTATCATACCGTCAAAGAACCGCCTCAAGTACTTCCATATCACTCGTAACATCATAAGCAGCAATCTCTGCAAATACATGTACACCTCTTTATCCCAAGGCAAGCGAGGTGAAAAGCAGTGACTCCGTAGTTGTAATTCACTATGCAAACAATAAATATTAGGCATCCTTTCCACAAAGATGCCACAATCGAAAGACGATCGACGTTCAGCAGGCAGTATAAAATGTTTCTGAATTATGGAGAAAAAAGCAGTTAAGAAAAAATTCAAAATTATTTTTTTTTGTCCTTTCGACAGGCCAGATCAGTTGCCTAAGTTTCAACCGTAACAAAAGTAAGATGTTGGTCATTTCATTATGGGCCGAGAGGAGTACACCTGGATAGGCACCCCCCCCCCCCCGCAGGGGTATCATTCAAACATGAATGACATTGAGGGTACAAATTTTGCGCGATTTATTAACTTAGTCGGAACGATATATATATATATACATTAATGATGTTGCTTTTGTTTTATTTAGTTTAAACAAAATGTATGTATAGTCAGGAGCATACTTAAGATTTCGAGTGCCCTCGATGAATAGTGGCCTTTCAAAATTCTCTACTTACTCAATTTAAAAGTCTTGGAAAGAACTTTCCGTTCACTGAAAAAAGAAAATAAATTTCAAGACGAATACCACCTTTTCTACATTGTTTTTTCCACCAACCTTCTTAAAAAATGCCCCAACAAAGTTAACTTTTACTCTATACAAATCATTTTAGAATGGGGTCTAGCGTTCGGTTAATATTGCAAATAACTGTACGGACGAGGAATAACCTCTTGCTATAAAGATCATTTCCCTAAAATAAAATGTTAACTTTGAAAAGCTGTCTCTGTTGACAATTTCACTCAGCACCTTCTTACTCTTCAACCAGCAATCCTTTAAAAATACACATAATTTATGACTTCGTTTTCTATATTTTTGCAAATATACCAATTCCATTCTTTATCCTATTCCTGCGATTCTGAAGAAAATTTAAGCTCTTTGGAAATCTGCGTAACGTACTAACCTGTCAGAGACGGGTACTCCGGCTAGCATGAATTAAAAATGCAATAGCTACTGAAAACTGCTATTAAGTGTGAATATTCTTGGCGATCTTAATATCATTGTATTTGCCTGCTTTCGTAGGATGGCTAAATGTGTAATTTATTAAAAATACACCCTCTAGTGGTGATACTTAATAAAAACATAATCTGTTTTAAAAAAATGTTAACTAATATACAAAATTTCACATCTTTTAGGACTGTGGTGATTGAAAAAGGTGGGACTGTGGAATACTTTACTTTTGGGACACTAAACTTTTATTTTTTTTTAAACTCCGATTGTGTGGTATTATTTTGTATAGTATTATTTTCTTGATGTTAATTATAATTAAAAATTCTTTTTCAAATATTTATTCATGTTTTTCAATTAAAAAAAAACTTGTCTATAAACGTTTGGGACGTCCTGTAGTACGCATAAAAGCCACCTTCTTAATATAATGTTAAACGAAAAGTCAATATGAATTAAAGTATGAAAAATTATTTTAACATGCGGGAAAGGAGTTTTTGAAAGCTCCAAATTCATTAATTTTTAGGTCAAATGTATTAAAAATCATTATCTATGATTGAAATGAGCTAAATTTTTCAAATGTGGAGTAAAATCTAGGTGTTTGAAATTGAAAAAAAATAAATAAAGTTGACGTATTAAAATATGACCATGCAAAAAGCAAATTTTATATACATTAAAATGTATGCAATTAGTATAGCATTGGTATAGGAAACCTTGCTGTATAAGAATGAATTAAAAAGGTTGAGTAAAATGAAAATTGTATTTTATTTATTATAATTATTTTTTTAAGCTGTACCCAAGCTGCACCTTGATGCCACATGCATTTTAACGGCATGAGGCTTCGCACTTTTATCATTTGTATGGCTTAAATAATTATATGTCTATGCAAGTTTTTATACCTAGCAATTTTATTTGGGAATTAAAAAATTATTTAAATCTATTGGTTTTGTAATTATTTCCTTCCTTTCTTTTTTTAATGGGGGGGTTAATTTTTGAGTAGGGGGGATTTTTTTAAAATTATTTATTGTATATACATTTAATATCTTAATAATCCCAGCTGAATTTTTCCTTTCGAAACACTCATGATTCGCAAATACATTTTATCCGTGTTACTTTACAAAGTTTTAACTACTTAATCTTTTAAACAGCAGTTTCTTTTGAGTTTTTGTGTTTTTTACAAAAGTATTTCTTATAAATCCCAACTCTTGTTGCGTGACTTAAGATTTTATTACACCTTGTAAAGCAGAAGCACATGCAACGTTTGTCAATTTCAATAGAGAGCTAGATGTCACAAGCTTAACTTAATACCACTCTGCCATTTTCAGCACATTCTACAACTTTTGTTGATGCCTGCAACAATAAAAATATGATGTGGGCATCACATCACTTTCTTGTACGTCTATTAAATCATAAATGCTTTCTGTGCACTTCATCTAAACTTATTTTGTTTGAAAGGGAGAAAATATTACAACATTAAGGTTTAACAATTTCTAGCAAATTACATGATATATCGCCAAGCGGTTCAATTTGAAAGATTTGTTTCTTACACTTAATTGGGCGATATTTCGCCAAAAGCTGGCAAACTTGACCAGTGGCGGTACTATGTATTTTTGTAAGTAGAAAAAATGCGCTCTTTCCCTCCCAACATATGTGCTAGAAAATTTTTCAGAAGAATAAAACGAGCATTTCACCATTTTCTATGGATATATTAATTTTGTAATCCTTAAAAAACATTAGATTCATACTTTTTCTTACTTTTATAAAACTGTTCTTTTCATTTCTTATAGTATGTAATGCATCTTGTGAAAATTTTTTTCGACTACCAAAAGCAATTTGAATTTGTGTACCAGTACCTTAAAAATTCGGTTGTTTCTTCGAGCTTCAGTCTAAAACAATCTTTAGGAACAACCTTTGGAAGATATTTCAAAATGCAAAATCTGGAAGGTAAAAAGATTAGGAGTGTAGAGTACCTTATTAGTCTAGTAAAATTCCAAACACATTTCTTTCAGACATGTGTATAAAAATTGAAATGTATATCTGTATAAAATAAAATCGTTGAATATCGCTTGAATGATTTTCTGTTTAGATCACTATGCAATAAAATCCACAGTATTAGTTTTCAATTATGCTATACTGTAACCATTTCAAACATGTATTCTATTTCTTCAAAATACGCATTTAACTACAAAGGCTCAGTAATTAAACAGTCTCGCATCAATAAATTTAACTTTATTTTTCTTAAAAGCAGATATTATACAAATTTTAGTTTCATGTATACGAACTTCAAACCAATACATTGCCTTTCAAAATTATCTAGCACAACCTTAATGTGACAGAAAAACAAAGATAGTTCAGAACTGCATAAAAATACTGGACCATAAATACAGTTTTAACGAACTTTGTAATTACTTCATAAAAATGTTAATCACCTTTAAAAATTATATGAAATTTATTATCAATTAGAACTCGGCTCTTAGAAAAATTGTTAAATTTTAGTAAATCGTTGTACCTAAAATACAATTGTGCGAGTTAAGTTTGAAAACTCGTTTTAGGTATGATAGAATTCATATTAACACTTATTTTCTTAAAAATTTTAACAAATGAACCTTAAAATTTCACATTCAGAAAAACAAAACTACGTATTATAGCGAACATTCAGCTATGCGTTACATCTGTTCTTTATACACATTAGGTTAATAAATCTTTACACGAACTTATCCTAAATACAATCTCAGTACTCCTACAGGAGCTATTTACAAACAATATATTCTGGTTATTCCATAACAAATTAACGCATTTATAATATACCTCTGTACTCTAACATTTGAAAAATTACACAATAGAAAACACTGAAAAGTACTATTGAACATTTATTACGCAGTTGAGATACAAGTCCATTTTGAAGACATTCTCATCTAAGGAGACCGATATTCAATAGACATTAAAATTCATTACATATAACCGAAAAAATTACCACATACACAATCATTTGTGACTTCAAAAGACAAAGATAGTCATTCTTTAAATACACCAACACTAAAACAATACTAACAAAAACCAGGGGGAATAATCTGGACAATCATAGCGTTAAGAGTTGTGGCCACAACTTTTTAGCTTTGAATTATTAAACATCGAGTATTTTAAATAAAAAAAATACAATACATACTTTAAATTTTACATCAATAAGTAATATTTTACAACAATTTATAAATGAGTTAAAAAGTCGTAAGCATGAAAACTCAAATGATTCATGAGAGATCAATATATTTAACAAATAGTTATACTATTAGTCAATAAACGGAAGCGTTAATTTAAAAGGCTACATTACAACCCGATGTATGTATACAGCAATGCATTTTTAAAAATAAGCCTTGGTTTCAATAGGAGCTTTGATTAAAAGGAATTTAGTATTTTCACAGGAATTGCAAAAATGAAACATGCATTATTGAACTACAGTAGATAATCAGCAATAAAACATTTTTAAACACTTAGAAATTTGCAATATTCTACATTAACAGACGTATGAAAAATTACATTCTGGTAGATATCAAACTGTATTAATAGGAACATTTTTTAAAAAACTATTTTTTTTTGGAAACTTAAAATGTAAAGCAAATTTTGAATTTTTTTACACTCAAACCCTCTTCAAGGATTACTTATTTCAGAAATTTTTATGTTTGATTGTTTCAATTTAAGCATTTTTATGAAAGAACTTTTTGATGAAAATAAATCGGTGCCCAAATTAAAATTTGATTAAAATGAGCTTAAATTTCCTTTGAAAAGAAATCTGGTGAGCAGTGCTGCCACTATGGCCATCTTGTGACTGCACTGTGAGCCAGACTCAACAGGACTGCAAAAAAACAAAAAGATAACACCACGAGGCTTAAAAAACAGATGTTCAAATTAAGATCTCTGAAGAATTATGGAGAAATTTGTCCCATTTCTTTAATCTATTATTACAAGATTTACACAACTTGTGCATAGGTGGTACAAAGAATGGTATATTAACGTAAAAATATATAGAGTATTTTCGTTTCATAGCAAAGTCTTTACTAACGATACATAAGCACTTAAAAGACAAAATGCTTTACGATACCAATTACAGGCAAATTGAGATTAAATACCATGATAGATTTTGAAGTTCTATATGCATATAAGAAATATCGTTTATACCGTAAAGTGCATTACTTAAACTATTAACTCGCGAATATCACATATGCACATAAAATTATTTCCTTTGTGGACAGACACCGTATCTGAAAGTGCTTAAAACGTATATTCATTTAGAACGTGAGCTTTCCTGCGAATGCACTTGCGTTAACATTTTAAACTGCCACTTCTAAGCAGCGACGTTCAAACTATATCATTCCACCAGTTAAAATTTTATATTTTTCAAGAAATTTTATTTCGAAAAAACTGAGTACTTATACTAATCCACTATCTTTAAAAATATAAGTATCCATTTACTATACTTAAATTTAGTAAAAATTATTTTATTTAGTGGGAAATGTTTCTAACATTAAAGAACGAATAGATTCCCAGATTCTCACATTTTTCAACGAAAGTTTCTGCGAACACCACTTCCTTGTTAAAAGTCGAAATAAAGTGGCTTTAAAATTTTATTTGGAATGCAATAAGCTTTAAAGTTATCTCTAATAAACGTTTTCTCTACTTAATTTAACATTAAAAATTTGCTATTGGGCGTGGGACTCTATGGCACCAACTAAATCAAGAAAATGAATTTTTCACCATCAATATAATTATCAAAACATACAGCTTCACTCATATAGTCACGCATAACTTTATTAAGAAAATTGAGCGTTTAAACGAACTCTCTTGAACTGAAAAATCAATGCCTAAGTTAGCACAAGTAAATCACATTGAATACTTTTTTTCTACATAAATGAACTATATTTAAGCATTAGACTATTAAAATCCAGCAAGTATCCATTTTAAGAATTATGTAATTTAGTCCGAAATAAAAAGACTTAATGCTCTAAAAAGTTACCGCGCATTCCTTATGCTTCAGTTGGCAAACTTGTTATATAACTGTATTCCCAAAAGCCAATGCTCATGCAATACCTGAACTTGCGAGAGGAAGGAAAATTTTTTTTATCATAATGATATACTAACCCAGAGTATATTAAGCAGCGTGTCCAGAACAAGCACATTCGTTTTCCAATATTCAGATGATAATGATCAAGAATTACTATCTACACATATAATTCAGACCATTTATCTGATAAATCTCCAAGAAAAAAAATATGCTTCAATTAAAATTCTTATTTTATTTATCTATGTCCAGTTAAGACAGCTTTTCTACGTTTATTTGTACACCTATTAAAAATCCCGTGGAACGGAACAAACATTGCCGAGCAAAGTAGTCCACTTTCTAAAATCCTTAAACCTTCATTCTGAATAATAAAAGCTAAAGCTAATCTTCAAAATTACAAGACACCAGCCTTACCAGGCATAAACTTTCTCTTACAAACCAAGTTTTAAAGAGTTTTTTTGCAAGCATCACCTTTAATAACAAATCAAGTACACCTCATTATTTGAAAATGTTAAAAATTTTTAATCATTTTAAAGAATATTAGAGCCAAAATCAAGTTTCCTCCATCTCATTGTTAAGTACAATGTTACAACAGATTCAACATTTTATCTCAAGGTAGTTTCTACGGGCCAACCCCTTACTGGTAGGTGTCATTCACGAAACAACGAAACATTCCACAAAAAACTCGTTTACACAAGAAACTCAACACAAAACGGATATACAACGAAAAACAATTTACTAACAAAATTTTACCTGCAACTTTTTTGTAAGAATTCGGATGGTCAACTAACCCACACATAAATAGGTTTAAAAAAATACCCAATCCAAAAGGTAGTGTACCGAGAGAGATCCAAAGTCTTGGGCACAACATAGAGTCACTATACCAGTTGACACTTGCATCGAAATAAATTGACCTTCAACAGCCTAATGCTTTATGCTGAAAAAAAAAATAAATATGTATCTTTAAATGCAATTATAATTGAGTAATATCTTTGATTGTATCTTGTGTATTTAGCGAAATAACACCTGGATACTGATAGTTTTTAACTTCTCCGTGTAAACTTACGAGCATAGCTGGTCGTAGTTTCTTCATGTCATGCAGCACGATGAGCTATATCAGTCATGCAGTCTTCAACCGTTGCAGAATACATTAATCAGTTTTGCAAACAGTAATTTTAGTTTTAAAATATTGGAACGTTTCTAAGTTTTATACTCCGATTTCTTACCAATTTTTAAAAATATCTCCAAAGAGTGGTTGATTGTATTGTGCAAGGTTGGGGACTGGTCATAAGACTAAAGTTATCGCCGCATACTATAGTAAATTGATTACAAATTCTAGTGTAGTGAACTGCAGCACTTTTGATAGTGTAGATCCCACCTCATCGTTTAACGTTAGAATTTCACAAATCATGGTCAAATTGTTAATCAGTAGGATCACATTACAACTATCAATTAATTTCGATCAACAATGCTTAAGAAATTCATTTTACAAAACTTGTTTCATTTTGCAAATTAAATGCGGTATTTTCGATCATTTAATCTTATCGGAAGAATTTAGAAAATATCCTAGTAATGTATTATGTTATCATCCTGTATAGATAGCTGCAACAATTCCAGGCATATAATTAAGCTTTTTTTAAACTGTATATTTTTATGTGTTTTTTCAATAAAGCAACCAAATCATCATTTAATGTTCCGTGAATCTCAGAAATTTCGTTATTTTCTAACAAAAATCTGTTTATAAAATGTGGTTAATTATAATGCCCAGAAAGGCTACATCTATGTTATATATTAACATTTTACATCTAAAGCTAACAATCTTATCTCATTTCTCAATAGGAAGTAATCCATTTTCTATAAAACGTTGCATATTAACCTAAAAATATAAAATATTCTGGGAAGAGGAGACTAGTTAATGTCATTTTTAATTACTATTCTCCCTGTAAGCTTTTTCAACAAAACTAGAAACTGATGCATTATGATCAGATCACCAATATTCCTCCTAACTAATTTTTGTTCCGCTGGCTTAGTAATCTCCGATAATTTTTCATCAAATTTTACTTACTGATTTGTAGTTCAGCATACAAAAATTGATTAACTACGAACTTGAAAACTAATTTAAACCAGTTCTGAATTTACAGGTTTAGAGAAACTTCTACACTTCAATGTCAGGGACAAAATCGGTCAGGAGAATGTTGCAGTAAAATTCCACTGTATTTCACTCAGTCAAAGAAAGTAAAAAGAATTTAAACATCTTATACACTTTACTTTTGAAAATATTGTTGCCGTTTTACTAGGTTTGATTAAAAAATTAGAACATTTCAGTTTGCATTTCTTTCATACAAGAGTATTGAAATGCAAGAAATATTAAATGTAATCTGATAATTCAGTTTATAAATCTTTATTGGCCGTTATGACACACGTTTGTATGTGACAACTTTCTGTCCGTTATTTGAGAAAATAAATTTCGTAAGACTAGATTTTTAAGCCGAAGAATTTTTCTATAAAATTTCTCTTAACCAGGAAAGATTTATTTGTTAACTCATGTAGCATAATGTGCTGCGGAATTCTATAAATTTAAGCCCTCGTAATATAATGGATAAAGAAGAGTTTTAAAAGTAATTTATTTTTAACGGAATGAATCTACTAAAGCATTAAATGAAAAGACTTTCCGAATGAAAATTTAACACCTGCATACGATATGAAAAGACTAATTTTTTCTTTTTCTCGATGTTATTACTAACCATTCAACAGTTTAGAAGTTTCCAACATAATGAAGCATTGAAAGCCAAAAGAACACGTATTTAAAACATCGTATGTTTTAATTTTGTAAAACAGCTGTATATTAAGAAACGCTTAAATTTGTGATAAAAAGCAATATTTCAGTCATTTGAAGAAACTGAAGATTGAGGATGTCCAAGACTTCAAATGAAGTCTCGAATGCATGTTTATCTTTAACAAGACATTTACTTTCAAGGGTTTCTCCTGACTTCATCCGTTTGTTCCCGTATTTCTGGGACAGGATTTAGCTACAGGGCTTAGCTGCTTCCGGACCAGAATTTAGCTGCAGAAATACATCTGCATGAAGTTGTAAAATTCGCTTTCCGATTGCACTGCCCCACATTCGGATAATGGCAGGTTAATGTATCCAATTCGAATCATCATCCGGTCACGGAAAAAAGCGTAGCTTAGTAAACTATTAATTATGTATAGTTATTCGCACCATTATATGCGAAATTGGATCAGATTTAGAAAAAACTTACTACAATAGACATGTTAACTATCACAAGCAGAGATTGTTCTGGTGCTCACTGTATAAAGGCTTCGTACGCTTTTACCCAACTTTAATACTGTGGCAATACATTAAAGAAACTTGTTAAATCTAAACTTCTGCAATTTTACTATATCCGTTCTGTTTCTGAAAACTTTAGTATAATAAATTCATAATTTTCCTGAACTTTGATAGCATGAATTTATAGTTAAACTTGTCCACAAATAAAGCAAAAACCTTTTTCCTAGTAGTACAATTTTTATGTATGCGAGTTTCCTTACTTAAACTTTTTGCACCATATGAATTTAAATTTATCCGATAGGGTTTTCTAAAGAATAACTTTATACAGGAGACCAAGTATCTTGGACTGCGCTGGATGACAAGTATTTAAATGTTTCTCATAAGAATATTTCCATTAGAATCCGAAATGCGTACGAAAACACAAAAATTGCATACAAAGTTTTAATTCGACAGTTAACATTTCGTTTATGACGCGAAAGTGCTATCCTTCATCCATGCACCCAGTATGCAGGAAAACCTTCTCATTTTAGGAAACCCTTTTTCATTAACCGAGTTTTCTTGCATACGCATACTAGTTAAAAAAATTAAACTTTTCCTTCTTAAGGGAAAAATGTCTAAAAATTAGATTTACCGTTGATGGAGGTAAACGGCTACTACAAACATTCTATACATATGCATGGACTATTTAAGTCATTAATGCTACCTAACCCTTTCGCGCCTAACGGGACACATACGTCCCAAACAAATTTCAAGTCTTTTGGTACAGAAACGCTTTTCTGTCTAATGGGAAACTATCCCACCAGTCCTGCCAATCCTTTTGAAGGTATTTGCATTCACAGAACATAGATGGGCACTGCCTTACATAATGCAATTCCCGCGTCTTTAAAGTGTTGTAGCAACCCATTCCATACTGTACGAATGTAAATAGTTAAGTTTTGGTAAATAACGCCTATTTTGGATTGATCGTTAAATGTAAAGCCGGGAAATGTTACTCATTAAGTAGATTACCTCTAATAAACTGGCAAAGTTTTACTTCCATTTTTATTATCGGGACATGCGTGTCCCTCTCGTCTTAGTGGGAACACATTGTCCCAACAGTCCTATGTGATCATTTCTCTTGATATTATATTTTCAATTACTTTTCAACTAGTTGCTTATTTTTAATTTAGGCACAAATAAATTAAATCTAAAATGACTCCACGCAGGGGACATTCATAATTAAATTTTCATGAGTAGAAAATCATTGGTTTTCTTTACAAAATTACTCATTGAAGACTACTGGGACATATATCCCGGTTCTAAATCGGTGTTCAAAATTTTCCTAAAAATATAGCACCTGAATTTTAGCATTCTATGGTGCCTACTCATAGTTGAGACTATCAAAGTTGTTCTGTTGTGTTAATTAAAAAAACATTAGTCGCGAAAGGATTAAATACTGCACATTTCAGTTCGTTTCTGTATATAAAACTACACGAAATAATGAAAACCCGGAGAAATTTCTTTTCGGCGAATCCCGAGTCATTACGACGTTTCCGGCAAAGAACAAGTAGTTTTGCCAACGCTGCATCTTACGTGCCGACTAGATTCTCCTGTGCTTTTACGCAATATTAAAAGAATTTTTTACGGTAAAACTAAAAAGTAAAAGCATCCTTTTATGTTAATACAGTTACATATAGATGAAATATCTTGCTTGAAAAAAAAAATTAGAATTCCGAATTCTCTACCTCGATATATTGGTGCTGCTGGCTCGACAACTGGGCACGATTAGTTTTCGAAACATTTACATGGAGCAGGTGCCGGTCTTTGTGCCACCAGGGTGATAAGTTCACATTACATATGTCCCAACTTGATTCTCCTCCTATTTACGCAATATTAAAAAAGATATATACAATAAAATGAGAAAATCTAGAGTATCCTTTTATGTTAATACTGCGGAAGACAAGAAATATCTTGCTTAAAATATTAAATAAAATTCAGAATTCTACGCTTCGATCCATTAGTGCTGCCTGCTTTTGTACGTCAGACGGAGATAATTACTTAGAAAAAGTTGGACTGACATATTTATAGTCGTTAAAACCCTAAAATGGAAGCTGTCGGCTCTCTAGAACTCTGCTTTTATGCAACATCTACTAAAAAGATTCTTTCCGGCATACAAAATTCTTTGCTTTGCACTTCGGACAGTCAGAAATACTGTATGGAGAAGGAAGACGGATGTCTAACATGAAGACTAAACATCTTGAGCCATATTTCCTTTGCATAAAACTTAATTTGCGTAAAACTTAAAGATATAGCAATTACCGAGACCTTCACATTAAGTTTATTAATGAAAAATAGAGGCTAATTTTTACCCTCACATTTTTATTCTGATTTTTGTGCTGCTCATTGACCGATATCGAATTGATACAGCAGGCGTCGATAAAAATTTTACGTGCAAAAATTGCAGAAGTTACTCATAAAAGCGCATTTCCGATTAAAATCATGATAATCGTTCGAGACGCTACTGCGCGCAAGTATTGTGGTTCTTGTAAAGTAAGTAACTTCAACATTACATTCATTAAGTCCTAAACTAAGGAAACTAAATGGGCAGTTTCACTTTCGTAGACTAGCGACTTATTTAGTGAAAAATACTTTTGGAACAATTTTACCACTTAACATGAAATTTAATTCTTTAGTTAGATATTGGTTAAATGTTAATTTCGTTATATTATCCATAAACTAGCACATAAACTAATCATACAAAAAAGCATACTAAGTATACTACAAACTACATATTATACTAAACTAGTTTAATATTACTATCATATTTTAAATTTGACAGAATGGGTGATCAAATCCATTCTGCTTTTAAACTAATTTTAAAAATTAAGCTATAAGTTAGTAGTTAGTATTAAAGAGTTACAATAAAAAAATAAATTTCATGTTAAGAGGAATTCAACATTGTTAAATTTAGTCCACCTCAAAATTTTGACCAAAATTTGGGAAAATTAAGTTTTACGCAAAGGAAATATGGCTCAAGAAGTTTAGTCTTCATGTTAGACATCCGTCCTCCTTCTCCATAGAGCATTTCTGACTGTCCGAAGTGCAAAGCAAAGAATTTTGTATCCCGGAAAGAATCTTTAGATGTTGCATAAAAGCAGAGTTCTAGAGAGCCGACAGCTTCCATTTTAGGGTTTTAACGACTATAAATATGTCAGTCCAACTTTTTCTAAGTAATTATCTCCGTCTGACGTACGAAAGCAGGCAGCACTAATGGATCGAAGCGTAGAATTCTGAATTTTATTTCTTATTTTAAGCAAGATATTTCTTGTATGCCGCAGTATTAACATAAAAGGATACTCTTGATTTTCTCATTTTATTGTATATATATCTTTTTTAATATTGCGTAAATAGGAGGAGAATCAAGTTGGGACATAAGTTCACATTACATATCACCCTGGTGGCACAAAGACGGGTACCTACTCCATGTAAATGTTTCTACAAGTAATCGTGTCCAGTTGAGCCAGCAGCATCCATATATGGAGGTAGAGAATTCAGAATTTTAATTTTTTTTTTTATCACGATATTTCATTTCATCTATATGCAGCTGTATTAACATAAAAGGATGCTCTTACTTTTTCGTTTTATCATAAATAATTCTTTTAATATTGCGTAAAAGCTCAGGAGAATCAAGTCGGCACGTAAGATGCAGCGTTGGGAAAACTATGTTCATTGCCGGAAACGTCGTAATGACTCGTGATTCGCCGAAAAGTAATTTCTCAAGGTTTTCATTATTTCGTGTAGTTTTATATACAGAAACGAACTGAAATGTGCAGTGTTTAACCCTTTCGCGACTAGTTTTTTCTTCTTTTTTTTTTTTTAAACACAGCAGAACATTTTTGATAGCCTAAACTATGAGTAGGGCACCCTAGAATGCTAAAATTAAGGTGCTATACTTTTATTAAAATTTTAAACACCGATTTTAAACACTGAGTAATTTTGTAAAGAAAACCAATGATTTTACGTTCATAAAAATTCAATTACGAATGTCCCCGGCGTGGAGTCATTTTAGATTGTATAAATTTGTGCCTAAATTAAAAATAATCAACTATTTCAAAAGTATTCGAAAATATATCAAGACAAATGGTCATATGGGACTGTTGGGAAAATGTGTTCCCACTTTCTAAGACTAGAGGGACACATATGTCCCGATAATAAAAATGGAAATAAAACTTTGCCAGTTTATTTCAGGTAATCCGCTTCGTGAGTAACATATCTGGCCTTTTATTTATGGATCAATCAAAAATACGCGGTATTTACCAAAACTGAACTATTTACATTCGTACAGTATGGAATGAGTTGCTACAACACTTAAAAACGCGGGAATTTCATTATGTACGGTAGTGCCATCTGTGTTCTGTGAATGCAAATACCTTCAAAAATATTGGCAGGACTGGTGGTAAAGTCTCCCATTAGACAGAAAAGAGATTCGCCGAAAAGAAATTTCTCCGGATTTTCATTATTTCGTGTAGTTTTATATACAGAAATGAACTGAAATGTGCACTATTTAAGCAGCATTAATGATTTAACTATTCCATGTACATGTATAGAATGTAGTAGTCATTTACCTATATCAACGATAAATCTAAATTTTAGACATTTTTCCCTGAAGAAGGAAACTTAGTATGCGTATGCAAGAAACTACTAGTATGCGTATGCAAGAAACTACTAGTATGCGTATGCAAGAAAACTCACTTAATAAGAAAGAGTTTTCCAAAAACAGGGAGGTTTCCCTAAAAACTTTATGGATGAAGGATGGCATTTTCGCATCATAAACGAGCTTTTTAACATATGAAAATTTTCAATGTAAATTTTGTTTTCGTACGGATTTCGGATTCTAATTCAAATATCTTTCCGAGAACCATTTAGATAAATACTTTTGGGCGGTAGAGTTCAAGATACCTGGTCTCCAGTGTAAAGCTGCTGTTTAGCAAATCCTATCCAGTTTAAACTCTCGAATATTCCGAAAAGTTTATGCAAGAAAGAAACCTCATACGAAAACTTTATTAGAAAAATTTTGTGTGCTGTGTTTGTGAGCAAGTTCAATTACCAAATCATGCTATCAAAGTGAAGGAATATTTTAAATATGTATTTATGCTACACGAACAGGTCTTCAGAAACGGAATGGGCGTAGTAAATGTACAAAAGTTTGGACACCGGATTCTGCAATCTGACAATGCGGTAATTAGTTACTGGAGGAAATATGCTTTTGGAGTAAATTATTGCTAGAAGATACTTTCTGCTCAAGTGCAAAACTTGAAGCAACTGCGCCTTACGAAAACAAGCTAAAAATCTCGTTGTGATTGCTTATTAGACTTTTCAAATGAAGTATTGCGGCTAACTAACCAAGCTGCTTTCTAGAAGGAACTTCATTAGTCTATGTATGATACGCAGTTGTTTTAATGCTGAGTAAAGTTGGAAAAGATCTTCAAATTACAGAAGACTGATAAATTTGACGAGTATTATTTAGCACGATAAGGAGCCACCCATTCCTGATTACCATTAAAACTTCCTGACCGACAAGTCCCAATGCCCACCTGCAGCACTAACTTAAACTAATTCTGACAATTTAAGTAACTAAAGAGATGTTTTTTCAATATTACCATATTGAAAAGGAATTGAAAATTTAAGTGTGAAAGCAATGCATTAGTACGAAATTATACCACGAAATTATACCGCGAAATCTAAATTTAAGATTTAAGTAAGTATCATCAATCGTTTTAAAAGCCTTAATCACAACATTGTCAATTATGACATGCCACCAAATTTTAGTCGGTTAACTTGTGTACAAACTATACACCACTAGTAGCGGCTTATTAAAAATTTTGGTATTCTGAATTTAGAAAAAATTCAGTTTCAGAAGATTGCAAACCCAATAAGACGGCATCTAATTTTAAAATAATTGTATATCGTGCATTTAATCATCAGCACAGCCTGAGAATATTTTGATCTGTCAGTCTTTCTGTGGGATAAGTTTTATTTTGCACTATATTAGTTCAATAAAAAGAACTTTAGTTTTTTGGAGGAAAAGGTGGCAATCGACCATGCATTATAGAAACTTTGCTTAAAATGAGAAGTTTAATGTACTGGATTGCGTTTCTATATAAATTTGAGTATTTTCACGTTACTTTAATAGAAAGCTATGAATTTATTCATTTTTAATACACAACATAAAAACCGAGAAATTTAACCACTCAGCAATTTAACTATGCAGAAGTCTCCCTTCCCCTTACCAGAATAAATCGGATTTCATGAAGAATTGGTTAAAGTATCATAAAACAAAAAATGTATTAAGACAGTCTTAACTAACAGTACAGAAATAAGAAAATACTCTAAACTAATAAAGTTAAGTTTATTTCAATAATTTTAATGTTTCACTTAAAGTTACCATATTGTAGTTAGTTTTTCACAAACTCATACTTGATTTACTTTATTGATTGCTGTTATCCCATCTTCTGAGGATGTTATGACTTCTATTTTTAGTTTAAATTGCAGTTGCTAAGTCGCTTAAAGATCATTACATACCTTTTCAATGAAATAATTTGAAAGTAATTAACTTTTCCCGCTTCGACTTCTTATCAGCTTACTTGTCTCCCCGTCAGGTCTCGAGTAATACCAGTGAGTCATCTGAAAAACTTGAAACGCTGTTACATTACACAAAATCTTAAAATATTCTACCGCAATCTGATTAGACTAATGCAGAAACCAAGGTATTTTGATACAATACAGCAACCGAAATATTATTCTTGCACAAGATATCAAGTCTTTCTTTGAATTAGACTTGGTAGTGACCAATAAAGACTGTAGCTGACAGTTTTCGAGGAACAACATGAAACAGAAGTAGAAAACATGAGAGCAAAGAACATCTAAATGCACATCTACAAAATACTAACATGGGAAAATGAAATTCTGTGCTTTAAATCGATATGACATGAAAAACCGATATTTTCTAGAAGTGCCATAAAGAGTAGTAGCTGAGCCCGGAGTAGCAAAGATTAAGTTTAAAACGCTCAAGAAAGAGACCTCACTTAAACTATGTATAGAAAGAAATAAAGTCTGATAATTATGAAAATCTAGATGAGAAATAAAATTTTGGTTTCGATTTGAACTGGAAGGAAGGAGGGGTATTTGGGATGTTGCAATATTCCAAGTCGTCACCCAGATATTGCAACATGGAATCACAGGTCGTCACCCGCATTCCCACACGATTAGTCCCCCTCCCCATTTTAAATATATACTTAACAGCCAAAGTTAAGCTAAAAATGGATACTTATTTCTTTCCAATACAATAGTTTACTATTATAACATCGAAATCGGCTCAGTGCAAAATTAGAGATAACATGTTCTTTCCAACCTGAACAAAGTGCTAGATTTCATGTACTTATCAAGTACATTTCCCGAAATTGATGACAGTTGTCAACGTATCGATGTACTATTCACTTTTTTTTGGATTGAATTTCTAGTAGAAATCAAAGTGATTTAGAAATAAAATTAAATATGGAACTACGGCCGATTATCCACGCGAGGGATCTAGCAATCTAGGCCGTGGGGGTGCCCCCACCTGGGGGGTATTTCTAAAAGGTCCTAACCCGTATTCGTGAAGCTTGAAGAGAACCACGGAAACTCCGAATGGCTAGGTCGACGGGCGCGACCTGGCCTTAAACCTGGCACTTTCCGCCTCCCAGTTGTGAGCGCAAATGCGCTCGGCCACTGGTGGGGCTAAAGTGGGAATAGGTGGAATGAGAATTGCATGTGGGGCGTATTTCTTTTGTTTGCTTTCGAAAATACATTTTTCGTATTATAATCAGCCAGTAAGAAGCAGAGAGAAATATTTCTATGAAAATTTTTAGTGAAGTCACTAATACGGAAACAGGCATCCAATTATGAAAGTAATTACTGAACATTTTCATAAATCTAACCATTTTTTGTCCATTTTCTATTTCAATGTTTAGAAATTAACTGCTACACTTAACTTTTATTTGCATTTACAGTACTTTAAAGTAGTTGGAGTGGAAAGAGGAATCAAGTATCCTTACACACACTTGCGTGACATATACATTGATAAGCTAACTGAAAAGCTTGACGAATATCAAATTTCACGTTTTTATTAGCTTAATTCTGAAATTTACCTATTTCAATCAGTCTATTAAGAGAATACAAGATGTCTGAATATAAATCCGCAAAAAGATGCTTATATCACGTGCACTTCACTCACTGGATTGAGATAGCCAACTTTTTTGGAAACCAGCATACGCCACTACGTGCCTGTACAATGAGACACAGCTTCAAAATATCCATCAACTCAATCCTACAGCTTAATTAGTGAATCGCAGAGAGTTATAAGCTGAAGCCCGTATACATCTCTCAACATACCAAAATCTTTCAGTCGAAAGACTGAACTCGTCCAATGTCTGATGTCATTTTAAAACAAAAGTAAAATTCAGTGAATCCGACGTTTCTCCGAGCTACCACTTCAGAATCCTCAGTCAGAGCTTTATTTAAAATGAAATACGTCCGTAAATGCAATTACTCACTAAAGACTACAAAATCCTCAGTTATCTTTTCATCAATAATTCAGAGGATCGGACAATTTGCTGCACATTCATTCCAAACTTCACCTAATGGGCCTTTCTAAACAAGAAATTTCAAGTGGTTATTTGAATCTGCGAGATCCACTGAAAATCCACAACCAGTAGTCCCACATTCCCAAACCAACGACTGACTCTTTGGAACGTAAGCTCCTTTAGGACGAAAGTTGCACACAAAAATAAACCTTCGTGACCCGTATTTGGAAAAATTTACTCTGGAAGATAAAGAATGCCAACTGAAACAAATCTCATGCTGTCGTTTACATAAATAACAGCATACGAGATCCAATTGTTAAACTTACCAGTATCTTTTTTTTAAAAATGAGATTGCCGTTAAAATAAAACATTCGTTGACATTTAAATTACACAAACAGTTAATATAAAACACTACTCGAAATTTTACTTCAAAATGCAAACTTTTAGCTTTTAAAAAAAAATTTAATTTAAATTTTAGAAAGCAAGCTTTGAAACAGCAAGAAGCTGTTAACATTATACGGTGAATAAAAATATTCTGCTGTAATTTTTCACTTATTCACTCTGCACAATAATGCTTAAATATATAATGAACTTTTAAAAATAGAAATCTTTTAATGGTATTAAATTCAATTCAAGCTCACGTTTGCTGTCAATAGCAAACGATATTTCTAATTTTTCAAAAGTATTTTTGTTTAAAAAAAAGTTAATTTATAATAAATTACTTCTGTACCTCAGAACAAGACGAACGTAAGTCACACTAGACTAATTTTTCAGGAAGGCACCAAAACTTTACAAAATGAATTCTAGGTCTGGTTGCAGAGCTAAAAATTGAATCAATCAGCAAAACATTAATGACATTATGTATTAAATTTGTATATACTTAACCCATTCACATGTATTTAGTTTAGAATCAACGCTTTAACCTGAAAATTGTAATATATAGACTTACGTTTGTCTGGTTCTGGAGTACATATTTAATCCATCCAATAACTAGCGCTAAACCATGGTATTTTGTAACATTTCATTAAATAAAAAAAAACAATTATCCAACATTCGTTTTAATACGTCATAATTTCAAATTTGATCATAATTTTCGAATGAAGAGCACTGAAAATAAGCCGGTCCACTATCAGAATACTACATTTGGTTTGGTAAAGTGAAATATTAATGGTACCTTCAAGGCAAGACATTTTTGGGACAAAGGCATTTTCCCAATTACCTGGGTACCTTACAACAAAACTGTCTTCAACCTTAACATAATCCTCTAACAATAGTTATCACCCTTGAACTGTTAAATAAGAACATACGGATGCGGACAAACTGCACCAACACTTATTGTTTCAATAAATGATTCAATAATCCATTAATAAATTTTTTCACGATTCTCTATGACATTATAAGATATTCTTAAGAACATCGAAAAACCGGCAATGGGCTATGTCTTCGTGCAAAATTAAAGCGGCCTAAGCACCTCTTGCCCATATTAAAGTCATCTGCGTGTTCAAAACTTGAACAAAAATAGTTTATAACACTGTTAGGCCACTACAAATAACGTTATTAGAATTATTCCATGGTGTTTAATACGCTGCACCAACATACAGATTCTTTTTAAATATATGCAAGTTCGGAAAGTCAATTTTAACGTCTAACAAATTACATGGTGCATATCTAAATTATAAATTACAGCTTTAGCATTAAATATGTTTGTAAAACTACATAAATGTATGAAAATTAAACGAGACAATCATTTTACTTATGACTAGCCACGATAATTCTGTAGCCTTTCAACAAGTTATAAAGATAGCTGATCACAAAGTAAAGATCTACAACTACATTCTTAATTGAAAGCACAAGTCGCACGTAAGTCTCATCAAACCAGTGACGTCGGCGGCTTTTCTTTTATTGCAGCATTGCACGAGTTGAGTTGGGAGGAAAAATAAACATGCTATTAGTATGCCTGTTCAAAATGTTGCGTTTGAGTAACTCGAGGTCCCCCGAATTTCTCCTAAAATACGCCTCAGATTTCCCTAAATAGTAGCTCTGATCAGCATTAGTAACTACCTTTTAGGATCTGAAAATCGACAGAGCAACTCGAAGATTGTTTCACCAATAGCCATGGGCGACAATATGATTGTTTGAAGAAGGGGGTGGCAAGTCAAGGGTCCTGTCCCAGAAAGATACTGGCCGCATTCGTAAATGCCAAACAAGTTACACTCGGCAACGAGTTTCTATTTAAGGTGTTCGTAAAGGAAACTGAGTGCATTTAGTTTATAAACTACAGCGTTCGTATACGAACCTGACTGCGGTTAGTTTCAAACAAAGTAAACCGAGCAAGAAGCAGGTTCATCGAGTTTGTTGTGAAGATTACTTGCTGCACGTTGTTTTTGTTTAGAAATGGTGTCCGTTGTTATGGAAAAGTATGTTGTTATGAAAAGTAATTTGCGCTTGCTGAAGCTGCAAATATTAGTTTTTCGGGGAGGAAATTCATGCATAAGTTAGAAACTGAAACGAAGGGGCATAATTTTTCAAAGGTAATCATTTTCTTGTATTTTTCATTTTAGTAAATTCAAAAATGCATATTTTAGTGTTGAGATTGAAGATTTTTAAACCGAATTTAGCGGAATTTGAACTTCTCTTGCTAAATGCGTTTGAAAAAAATAATTTTAAGTCGAGATTTCCAAATTTTGATCTGTGCGCTTCAATTATGACCACTCTTTCTTTTAAAAATCCTGTTGATTTTATATTTAGTATGTACTAAAAGCTCTCCTCAGCAGAAATAACAACAGACGCGAATTTTAAATAAACAGGTCTCCTAGGCGACGAAACTAAAAAAACTGACTAAGCGACGAAACTAAAAAAACTGAAGTTGTTCGTAAAGGCAAACGAAACTGATAGTTACTGATAGCACTAAACACACGCTATCCAGTTTTCTTACGAAAACTCGTGCAACGAGTTTGTATTTTAATGATGCACCCACTACCTTAAAATACGGCAAAAGCGCCCCCTCTAATAAACGCCCGCCCCTCCGCTTTCCTCATGCATTTTTTTTCTCTTAAAACACAGAATAAACGCACCCTTAAGGTGGAGTCATACTGTCCGGAGATTTGTAGCGGTTAAAAGTACGGTCGTGGGTTCGATTCCTACACATACCTTCTTTGTAAAAATTGTCTTTCGCTGTGTTAGTAAGAACTTTCATTGTGATACAACACATGACAGGAATGAAATCACGTCATATGCCAGCGAAGTGTGACGTCAGAACAATAGTCTCTGCTTTGCTTCGCTAAGTGACGTCATCACGGAGTCTGAACGGTACGGAACGGACAGTGCGAATTCAGCTTCACTTGAAGATTGAGGAAATGCTTGAGCGATATGTTTTTTTCCGATTTTTACTGTAAATCCACGGCCATAGATTGCGATTTTCCTTGAAGATGGGGTGGGGGGACGACTCTTTTCCTGTATTATTTTAACAATGAACCACATATAAGGCTGAATTCGTAAAAGAAAAACCATTTACACTCGTGCTACGAGTTTCCATCTAAGTTCGTAAACGAAACTCAGTGCATTTAGTTTACAAACTCGAACGTTCGTATACAAAACTAAGTGCGGTTCGTTTCAAACTAAGTAAACTAAGCACGGAGTAGGTTTTTCTAGTTTGTGGAGAAGATTTACTTGCTACACGTTGTTGTCGTTATGAAATGGCGTCTGAGTTTCAATTATTTTACGTTTGCTCAAGCAGGAAATATTATTTCTTCGAGGAGGAAATTCATGCACACACTAGAAACTGCTACGAAAGTACAGAATTTTTCAAATGTTTGTATTTTTCATTTTAGTAAATTCAAAAATGCATGTTTTTAGTGTTGAGATTGAAGTTGATTTAAACCGTTATTAGCGAAATTTGAATTTCCTTTGCTAAATACTTTTCACAAAAATGCAAGTTTAAGTTGAAATTTCTAAATTTTGATCAGATAAAAATCAGATTTACATGGAGTATGCACTAAAAACTCTCACCGACCAAACTAACAACAGGCGCGAATTGTAAACCATCACATCTCCGAGGCGACGAAACTAAATAAACTGAAGTTGTTCATAAAGTCAAAAGAAACTGACAGCGCTAAACGAACGCATTCCAGTTTTCTAACGAAAATTCGTGCAACGAGTTTGTCGATTGCGAATGCAGCCTGCATTTCACCAATACGTAACTGCTAAAGATAATATCGGAGCTAATGGGGTGGATGGGATGGCCCTTTCTGTGCATAGGTATGGGCGTCCATGCCTATAGCCCAAATGCTGAAGAGATGCCTTGCCATTGCTGCTTTTAACAACCAACAACAGGGCTGTCAAACGATTCGCGAAATCACGTGCCTTGCAGCCGAATAACTTCGGAACTGGCCTAGTGGCAAGCGATTAGCGATAATTCTGACCGCCCTGTTGCTGATAATTTGCCTATTAACCCATTTATGCCTAGCGTCCCTTTTTTGGGACGACAATATCGCTATCATTCGAAAACGTTATTTATTTTTCCTAGCCTTTATTCGCGAGTATTGAACTTCAATTCCACAAAATATTTTAATATGGCAAGTAGGATGTTGACATTTCAATTTTTATACATAACGATTTTAAATGAAATCATCCCTTGTTCAAAAAGTTGACATCAGAAATTTATCAATTACTTCTCGTGTTAGCAAAAATCGAAGAAAGTCGAAAAAATATCCAGGCACGAATGGGTTAAGGATCGCGTACATTTTTCTTATTTTTCAAACTCGTCGATAATGACTTTTAAACTCGTTAATTAATAGAAAAAACTGTAAAAGACTGTTCAAAAATATTATGTTAATTTAAAGCTTTAGTGTGCAGTTTTGTGCATATGCAAAGCTGCATATCCATACGCCCTTTCAAAAAGTATTTCAGTGCATGTCAATTTTCCTATGTCGGTTTCATTATAAAGTTTTATTCTTTATAAAAAAAGTACTGTAAAATACTGCAAAAGCACCCCTCCCCCCTAATCTTAGAGGAAAATCGCTATCTTTGGGGCCGGATAAACTGTAGGAACCTGATAGACGGTAAAATCGGGGGAAAAAATATCGTTCAAGCGCCGCCTCTATCTTCAAGTGAAGCTGGATTCATGCTGTCCATTCCGTTCTAAAGCTATGGGGTTTTATTCCGTTCCACTGAGATGCCGCGATGACGTCACTCAGCGAAGCAAAAAGAAAAGCATTGTTCTGACGTCAAACTTCTCCGGCACATGGCGTAATTTCATTGGTGCATTTACTGCGGCTCATGCAAGCTCGCGCGCAGGCAGCCAAAGTTTCAAAACGGAAAAGAACGGTGGGACAGAGAGGAGTCTGAGGAGCACGGAACGGTCAGTATGAATCCACCTAAAGGGGGCGTGTTTTCGGTACTTTAAGAGCAGACGAAATGCACGAGAAAAAGCAGGGGGTTTATTAGGGGAGGCGCTTTTTGCTGTATTTTACGGTAGCTTTATAATCGATTGCATGCTTTTTTAGCACTTTAGAGTGCTATTTCTTTCAATCACGGGTTTTTTGTCTACGCGAGCGCGTCTAGCACCATAGTCTAGGACAGCAGCATGGGCAGTGGATAAAGACACTGAACACGGTAGATGTCTGAAGTGTGGAAGTCCCGGGTTTCATGAGGTCGGTGCATATAGCAAGGCATCGATTTAACGGTCTGAAGTTTTGATTCGTTTTTTCGAGACGCAACGTAAATACATGTTGGAATCCCTTAAAAATTCCAGAGTTCAAGGCACCCCTCCCCCTCGTAAGCAAATACCCCTTGAGTAGCTTTGCCTTAATACACAATACAATACCATACAAAAAATCAGAAATTAAACTAAAGTTCATAAACTCTGTCATGTTTTTCAAAAAGTTATCTGTTATGTTTTTCAAAGTTATTTCTTTTTTCTTCAAAGATTAATCAGTTACTTGCAACATTAATATAGGAAATTTCCCTCATACTTGAATACTTTCTTGAGTGGATGTACGGTAAAATACGGCAACCCCCCCACCCCTCTGCTTTTCTCATGCAATTATTTTTCTCTTAAAAAGCCGAATAATCGCCCCCTTAAGGTGAATTCATAATGACCGGAGATTTGTAGCGGTTAAGCGTGCGGTCGTGGGTTGAATTCCCATTCATACCCTCTTGGTAAAAATTGCCTTTCTATGAGTTAGTAAAAACTTTCATTGTGTTGCAACAGATGACACCAATGAAATCATACCGTATGCCAGTGGAGGTGTGACGATAGGGCAATGCTTTCTGTTTTGCTTCGCTGTGTGACGTCATCGTGGTGTCTGTGTGGCGTCTAACAGTACGGAACGGACAGTATGAATCTAGCTTCACTTGAAAATAGGGGGGGGGGCACTTGAACGGTGTATTTTTCCGATTTTTACCATTTATCTGCCCCCATAGATCACAATTTTTTTTTAAGATTGGTTGTGAGGGTGCTTTCTTGGTATTTCCTGGTACTACAAGTTGATATTTTTATAATAATACAAGCTTTCAAGGGTTAAATAGAAAAAGATTAAATATTCATAAGCTATATTTTCTACCTTCATTTCCTTAATAAAAAGATTGCCGTTCCATAAAAAACGCTAGTCAGAACTATATCTTGTATTTAAAATAGCCTTTTAGACGTATATTTTCAGAGCATATAATTCTAAGTAAAGTATTTAAAAAAATAAATTTAGTAGTATATGTTAATCCTCTTTTCTTAGAAATAGATAAAAGTCTTTAACCCTTCAATGCATAGCGATTCATATATGCATCGTATTTTTCAGTGCCGGATTAGAGTAGAAGGCAAATTTCTTATGTCAGTTTCATATATAAAATATAGTATTTTTTAATAATAAATGATTCATATGGATTCATTCATATGGAATGATTTATATGATTCATATCGTGAGTAATAAAAGTTTCACCTAATTCTTTCAAACTGTTTGTCCTTGGAGAAATGAATTAGTTATTCATAAAACTGATATAAGAAATTTAACTTATACTCGTGGCTATCGTGCGAACGAGAAAAAAATTCATGCATTTAAGGGTTAAGTGGCTCATTAAATAGCAAAGAAAGTATTTATGTGGCTTATGTAGTTTTCAGTTAGATAAATTATAGTATATATAAATAGCATACACAATTTTTATTCGGTAGTTAGACTAAAGAGGCACATACAGATAGACAAGCATAGATGAATTATTTCCATGAACTTCTGTATGTGCTATCTGATTGCGTTTAGCTTGGGATATTAGGAAGCTGCCAGAAAAGATATATGCAAATGAGCAAGTCGAGGAGGGGGAAAACGAGCGGAGTTGTATATTTTTTATTATTAATACAACAAATCTGGTTTGGGTTCCCTTAAATGCATAACCTGATTCATTGTAAGTTAAAAAATATCATCTTAGGAAACTAATCCTTATTTCTTGAAAACTGCGCCTGAATAATTTAGCGACAAGTGCACATCTGTCTGGCATCCCCCAAAACCAATGGGCGTGTCTGTATTGCCCTGTAAACCAAATGTTTGCGATCTTATCTAATCGGTAGGACTGCAAATCAAGTGTCACTAGACACTTTACTTTTAAATTCCGTTGAAAGTACTTGCAACAATGCCTAACATATCACTAAACTCCAAAACATTGTTTGCTGGTTATTTTCTGCTAAGAGATCTACTTAATTCGCATTTTTGCATAACTACCCTTCTGAACATTTTCCGTGTATTAAAATGTAAACAGCATAAATATATTATCGGAATGACCAATGTATTTAATTATTCTGGTTACTTCACTGCGTTTGCGAGAAAATGATTTAGAAATGTTTATGCAGGAATTTCATAAATATCTCGAAAATTGTAGAGAGTGGTAGAGATAATCAAAACGTCTCAGAACTACCTGGTGATGCAAGATAAATCACGTCTTCTCCATAGGTGTTGAAACAAAGTAAATAAATTTCCTAAATAAGCTTTTATGAATTCATTATCACAAAATTGCATCATTAAAAATGAAACGCAGATCGAAATTATCGAATTTAGTTCAGTATGTTTTGAGAAAAATTATAAAATTTTTAGCAAACTGCAGCTTGAAAATTTGACCAACACTTCAACAGCTTTCGAGTTACTTTTAACAAACGTATGAAGACGACGATTTTTGCCCAATATTTCTGTGTAATTCTCAATCGCCTTGGCTCACTCAACCACCTTTCACAACTTTCCCTGATAATTTTAAAACATCTTATACAACTCGATGTACACCCTCCAAAAAAGTATTCAAGCAAGAGAGAAATTTCCTATTTCAGATTTGCGAATAAGAATTGAGTTTTTGAAAAACGCACAACTTGATAGAAATATGGAAATTCATATTTATACATAGCCCAATTCATATTCTATGATAAATAATTTTTAATATACGAAACCAACGTAGGAAATTTCTCTCTTGCTCGAATACTTTTTTTGGAGGGTGTGCTTCAATGGCTGCATTCGTAAACGACAAACTCGTTGCACGAGTTTTCGTAAGAAAACTGGAATGCGTGTGTTTAGTGCTGTCAGTGGTTATCAGTTTCTTTTGCCTCTACGAACAACTTCAGTTTATTTAGTTTCGTCGCCTAGGAGACATGTTTGTTTACAATTCGCAAATGCGTTAACTTTGCTGAGGAGAGTTTTTAGCACATACTCAATATAAAATCGACAGGATTTTTAAAAGAATGAGTGGCCATAATTGAAGTGCACAGATCAAAATTTAGAAATTTCAACTTATACTTCAATCATTCAAAAGTATTTAGCAAGAGAAATTCAAATTTTGCAAATAACGGTTTAAATCAACTTTAATCTCGACACTAAAACATGCATTTTTGAATTTACTTAAATGAAAAATACAAGAAAATGTCTACCTTTGAAAAAGTATGTACCTTCGTAGCAGTTTCTAACGTATGCCTCAATTTCCTCCTCGAAAAACTAATATTTGCAGCTTCAGCAAACGTAAAATACTTTTCATAACATTACTGTCCCATAACAACAGACGCCATTTCCAAACAAAAGCAACGCGCAGAAAGTAAAACTCAACGAACCTAATTCGTTCTCAGTGTACTTCGTCTGAAACTAATTGCACTCAGTTTTGTGTACGAACGCTCTAGTTTTTAAACTGAAAGCACTCAGTTTCCTTTACGAACACCTTAGATAGAAACTCGTTGCACGAGTGCAACTCGTTTGTCGTTTACGAATGCGGCCAATATTAATATATTCTGCTTGCTACTCTCCTTCCCCAAATATACTGAATGCTACGATCTTCACAAAAATGAAGTATAGTAATGAAACAAAATATGGAAGCAAGAAAAATTGATAAAAAGAACAAATCCCAGAAAAGAGCTCCTCTATGAACTAATTTTCTTTAATCATATCTTCATCTACGGAATCCCTAGACATAGAAAAACAATTGCGCTTTTTATCCCTCTCTTGAAATCACTAATGAGCCAAAACACAATTTTATTAAACGGTTTAATTCCCTTAACTCAATTTTTTTGTCTTTTCTTTTCTTCACCTGCCGAGGTTAAATGCGTCTATTAAGCTCTATATTGGGAAAACAAACAAAAAAAGAAGTTGCAAGTGGTTTGGAGATTTTTATTTTAAAGTCTTCTCGAAAGTATTTTTCCTTTAATTATTAGACACATCGATGTCGCAGGAGCACGTAATTTAAACAAAAGTGGCATTTTTATATTCTTAAAAGTGCAGGACTAATGTTTGCTGGGAATTCTAAATGGTGGTCGTTTATTTTATGGAATTTTTTACGCCCTTTTATAACTATTATCTTTATTTTTTATTTTTAAAACTTTGCCTGCAAATGATTGCATTCGTGCTGCCTAAAATATTCATTATTTTTTCTCTTTACCGAAATAAAAGTTTTAATGTTTTTCAGAAGTAACTTTTAGTTAATAAAACAGATTTATCTGTAGTTTGTATTTCGACGAATACAGTTACACTTTCTATCGTGATTGATCATTGAAGCAATCTAACATGTGTATTCTGTCTGAAAATTTATACATGTAGAAACAATCAGCTAGATAAGTGTATGATGTGTAATCTGGTACATTGCGATTTATGTAATTAGAAGCAAAGGAGATAGACATCTAGCTTTAAAACCATGCTAACAAATAATATAGAATTTGTAGAGTGCACAGTAAAATAAACGTATCCTATCGTTGAAAACCAGTATTTCATAAAAGCTTGGTTATTTTAAAGCTGTAAGATCCGATGGTGTATTCACACATTAAATGCTACAATATATTGGAAATGCAATATGTACGTTTTGTATCATGTACTCTATTGAAATTTGGGTATAAATGCTGCGTGGCTATGATTTTGGAATTTACGGATTGAGTTTGTTCGTGTTCTTTTCAAGTTTAGTGCATAGCGTGTTCTGTTGCCTATGTGCTGAGTACATTTTCAACCTTTATTCATTTATTAAATATTTTTAAGCCACTGTAGGTTAGGGAAAGCTGGTACCAGTTGATTGGAACGATAAAATGTGCTTTTAAATGACTTTATATTTGGTTGCTGTACTTTCTATATTAAAAATAGCATATTATTAAATCAGCATGCCAATTGTTCCAAATCTCCAGCCACCAGTACAGAAACCTCTAATTAATTTTTGCGCCAGTCCCCCTCTGACGAAGTCCGGCATAATGTATTTGTTTTGTTTTATATTTTGTTTTCCTGAATTTCGTTTTATGTTCTTCAGTGGCAATGCGCTTTATTTATTTTTTGGGGGGGTGTTAAACACTTAATTATGTAATTGTGGTCAGGGGCATATTAGAGCTGCTATTATTATAGCGCTCATGTATTTTTGTGATATAACTTACTTTAAAAAAAAACTCTCTCTCTATTTATATATATATATATATATATTTAATTTGTATTAGATATTTTAATAATCTTCATTCCCGTACGAAGAACGGGTACTTCAACTAGTTATGAATCAATTTGACAAAATTTGATTCCGAGGAGAGAAATCGCATAAAATGGCAACCCCTAAATGTGCCCTTTTACAATTATTACGTCTTCTATATAAAGTAAAAAACTGCGAATTTACACTTGCATTTCATTAAAAGGCATCCTTTTTGGTACTATCAGAAATTAAATACATTCGTACCTTTAGGTTCTCGATGATTCAGATGATATTTATTCGTTAATCTTGAGGGTATGTTTCACATCACTTATTTGTAAACCCGGCCTACTTAAAAAAAAAAAAAAAAACTTTCAAGTGTGCATACGTTAAAATAAATCCAGACACTAATTGGAACCAAAAACATTTTCGTTCCTCAGTATCTTCTTAAGAGCACTGCTTTTCTTTAATAGTCATTATCCGCTAACCAGTGAGCAGTTTGTTTTTACTGCGGTCGTTGCGTCCATCTAAACTGAGCTCCAGAGTATCTTAAGACGCGCAGGGGATTAAGGGTAGAGGCACTGAATTCCCAGATCTGGTTTTATCCCTTTATCTGGTTTTCTCCTCAGTAATCCGATGATCGTAGGATTCCCCATGTAAACAACTCGAATAAACATCGGAATTACTCCAAGCAGTCACCGATCCAGTGAACGAAGATAAAGGAGAATCTTGCCATGTAAGCAAAGCCGTTGGAATTAGCAGAGTTTTGAAGTCTGTTGGTTTATACATTTTATCCTGAAGGAAAACACAATTATAAATTATTATTTGAAGATAGAAATAATTTGTTATATTTCTTAAATAACATATCAATATTGATTAAAATTGTTTCTTCTAATTTAATGTAAATGCATTGTTTTAATTTTTGAACAAGATAATGTTTGTCAATTGAAATGAATTGGATTCCTATGGTTTTACAATTTACAGATTCAATTAACCAGTACCATTATTATACAGCTGCATAAGAGCTTAATGTATTGTTTATGAATTTTAAAGAACACCTACAGTTGTCAAAAATGAATGCTTAGAAATGTTTTTTCCCCTCAAAAAGTAATAAAAAAAGAACCTGAAAATTGTGATGTTACTCGTCTGATATAAGACTGTACATCAGCATATTAAGTTCCCTATTTTTTATTTTCAGAGTTATAAATATACTAAGAAGAAAGTTTAGCGCATTCGAATGTGCACAATCCTTATTTAACGGGAAATGATCTTGTTTGTGAATTTTTTATTGTTCTTGTATACTAATGAATTAAAACTTTGCTAACAAAATCTGGTATTCTGATGAAACTAGTTGTTACGAACTTATGTAACTTTATTATGTAAAGCCAAACTCTTGGTCCAAGATTTAAAAAAAAGTATGATGAATGCATTATGTATGAGTGTTCAAAAATATGCGAATGTCTGTATATTCAAAAATTTTACTTGAACTTCCTTAAAGTTCTGAAAAGTGCGTGTTTCTTGTAATTTTTTAATATCACATTCCTTTATGATAAAAGCAGTAACGGAGGGTGAACTTTATTAATGATATTAAAGAATGTGTTAAGTTATCATTAGATCGTTTAGCTTCACAAAGAACAGCATTTCAAGAACGACAACCACACTAAAAAAATGAAAAAAAACACTTTTTTTTTTTTTCGAATGGCAATTGTCTCTGTTTACTTTTCACTTGTATTTTTTTTTTAACGATTTTCCGAACATTTTCGAAATTGAACAAAGGTAGTCCTTTTTCTATCAGCTAAAACAATCTTAGTGTATAAATAACCTTTTATGAGTTATTTTTCGAAAACTTTATTTTACTCATTTTAAATGTCTGTCACTGTGCCAGTTTTTGTCAGCAGTATACCTTCACTGACTTTTTTCATTATAAATTATGAAAAATTATGGAAATTTTAGACAGGTAAAAAAATAAACATCGTTTTGATATTTTCGTCATTAAAATCCTTTTTCCTCTAGAAACCTGTACAATCTGTCAGTATAAAAAGTGTGTTCGAAGAATCCTGAATACGTTAAAAATAAGAAAATAAAAACCGACATCCCACCATAGTGCACAAAATCCATAAAGAAAGGCCAAACAGTTTATTGCTCTCGATACGGCAACTGCCAATGCGATTATGACATTAATATTGTACACTATTGTTATTGAGGAAGTTTTATTTACATCGTTGCGAAACTGTAATGTTGTTTTCTTGTATCGATGTATATTGCTGAAAAGTGAGTTGTACAGTCATTGTTGCAAGAGAAATGAGTATGTGACCCTTGGCATTGGCGACACACTTGGAAACTATTTTAGTGACTTGGCGACAAGTTTGGCGACTTTCGAGACAAAAAGAAAGCTCTCGAAACAAGCTGAATTTTGGCTCTATCTCAATTAGGAAAAAAGATACTGGGAAAAGGGTATCCTTTATGACTTCACTTTCTGGAAATCTACAAAAAGGAATCACTTTCACTGCCGAGTGTGTGTGATGGACTACGGGTATTGAGAGCAAGGTCATACGGTTAACATTGCGCATAATTTAATGATCCTCTGTGATATGTTTTAAAACTGTTGTGTCATGCATTTCAAAAAAGTCACAATTTTTAGTAAATATGATATTAATTATTGTTTTAATCAAGAACAATCATCACAATTTTTAGTAAATATGATATTAATTATTGCTTTAATCAAGAACAATCAGGTTGAATCATTCAGGAAGAACTTATACTGCCAATATAACTATTGTTATAGAAGCAACTAAATTTCTCAACTCAGATTACTTTATCACATTTTATACATTTGAACAATTTTGAAAATTCCAGATTTGTCTGGACAATTTCACGTAGAGTAATATTGTATTTCACAGACTCAGAACTCGAAATTGAAATCATTTACTACATCCACGTTGTTGATAACGGCATATATACCGACCGAAATACTGTCGATTCACAGATCAGTAAACGCACAAAGTGCCATTTAAGCTCTGACCCATCATTTATATGAAGATGCAATTGAATGGCTGGGTAATTTCACATTGTGAATTTAAATCTGCTAGAAAGTTTGTTCCAGCTCTTTTCGCAGATTCGTTAGCGTATTCCATAAATAAATATTATTTGAAGAGTACTCATAAATGCTTGAATATCAATAGAACGATCAAGGATTATGTAACGGTCGATCCGTTACATTGGTCTAATTAAGGTCACTGTACAAAAAATTGTTGTTACTTATGAGGGGATTGAATATTTAATATTGAATAAAATATTATATAGCGCATTTTTGCTCAGCAACGCACACACACACACGCGCACAACTTTTATACATGTATGTATGTATATATATATATATATATATATATATATATATATATATATATATATATATATATATATATATATATATATATATATATATATATATATATATATAATTTGAAACACTATATGTTTTATGAGTTTTTGCCAGGGGATTCTCAATCATAATTAGACTATGGAATATGTCCTTATCATGAGAATATTTGAACCAAAATGAGAAGGAAAAAATAAAACAAATAATCGATCTGAAAGAAAATGGCAATTTTTCTCAGCTAATATAAAAGAAAAAGTGCCAATTTTTTCAGTACAATAGCCTCTTCGTTCCAGAGGTCCACATATGTGGACCTTTTTGTTTCCACTGTTAAAATTATATTTTATGATTTTTTTAGTTATGAATTGAAATACAAATGCATCGATGCTTTAATTTTGAATAAATGATTTTAACGCGTGTGAATGTGTAAAACCTCACTGACACGCACATTTTGTTTTTGTTTGCCGTTATTTTATCTTTGTTTGCCGTTACACAAAAGAATATTTAAATGTTATTAAAATTTCCTAAAACGAATTTGTGAATATTTTTTTTTTTTGTTTTTCAAAATTTATATAGCTGTAAAGAGCTTGTAGGACATAATTTACCTTTAAAAGTGATTTGACAGTCTTGTTTCTGGATGATAATAACATTTTTACTACTATAACATAGATTAAGAATTAGGCATTTATTCGAAAAATTATTCGAAAATAGGTTGAAAATTTCTACTTTTAAGGTTAATATGTTTTTTTTTTTTTTTTAAATGAAGTATGAGATTGTTCTTTAATTTGAGATGGGAGAGTTTTGCCGAGTCTGAAGAGGACATATTATTTCATAATACCAAATTATATAATAATAAAATAATAAAACTGAAAAATCGGCTAAATTATCCCGTTTCTTCAATGTCGAAAGAACATTCTTTTCTTAGGAAAAAAATTTCTTTTCTAGTCATGCAGCTCAAGTGGATAATCTGAAATATTTATTTTTAATTTATGGAATACTCTACATGAAATGTCGTCATTTTGTTTTGTGGTTTATTCGTATTTTAATTTTTCTCAGAAATATCTTACTACAAGGAATAATACTTATATCAAGCAATTATTTCAAGTGGAAATAAATGTAAGTAATTGCAGACTAAAACTAGGGATATTTTATCGAATTCCTTCTTTGAAGATTTTAATGCCGAAAGCCAAATGATTTTAATACTTTAGTGAAAGACTATAACTATTTAAATTCATAAATTTCCTTTATTTATTTGAGAAATTTATCGCAGTGAAAAATACTCTAAATGAGTCATTTCCAAACTTTTAACATTGTGCCCCCAACAAAGTGTAATTCAGGATGGTGCTACACCCCCCCCCCCTCACATTCCTCAGCATACATATTTGTTCTTCAACAATGAACTTTTAGTCCCATTTTCTATGAAATAATGTTATTATTGGTAAAGTTTGAATAAACATTTCAAACCAAATTATCTAAAAATAAGAATACATAGGATGATTTTTTAAATCATTCATTATCACTTGCTCTTTGTTTTTTTCGCGCCCCCAATGGAGGCGCAATTCACCAGTAGAGAACCGCTACCCTAAATAAACTAAAAAAAAAAATGTGTATTTAGAGTTATATGAAGACTGGAGAGGACTGGACCACAAAGTGTTAAAATTTATGACCTCAAATATTGAAAAATGAAATGGAAATAGATAATTAAAATCTTGATGCTATCAGCTTTGAGTGTCATTTTGGATACTACGTAAGCGCAATTTACATGGGTTTCTTAGATTCCTCAGAGAATGATTTTTAAATTAAAAATCATATTAATTTGGACAATTTCAGTTTACGAAACATTTTTAAAAAATCCGTCGATCCTACTACCAATCGACCTTACTATCAGTCGACCTATTGAAAATGTTACACACTCCAAAATATAAGGTTATTTTTATTTATTTTATATCGATCAAGCACAATAAAAGAATCCCATAACCATTTAATGGTAAGATTATTTCAATATCATATTTTTAAAATTTTAAATCAGAGATAAATTTTATAAATATATAATGCTTGTGTAACCAATTTAATTAAATTAATTTTTTCACCAACTGTATGTTTTAAAATAAACTCTTACGTCCAGCAATGGGAAAGAAGTACACACAGTCCATTAGATTAAAACATCAGCGATGCTGCAATTTAATTTTCCTGATAAAGAGCATAAGCCAGTTATTATATTTCCACATACTGGAACAACAGTTCGGAACTGCTCTCACGATTACGAATAAGGAACATTATATTTCATCAAAACCCTATCCACAAAAGCGGAATCATTTATAACACAGGAGCACTGCAGATCACAAAACTCATATCGGCCGACGTGTTGCCAATTCGCAGTTCAGGAAACACATCGAGAGTCATCTACAGCTAAGCCTCGCTATCCATATAAAGAGGAACAGAAAATTCTTTGTTTGGAGTTGATCATGGATAACAGTTTCGGTAATGCAGAAAATGATTTACGTCTAACCTATGCTTGTGAAAATGTATTGCATTTTTTATAATGCTGGAAAAAAATTATGAATAAAGCTATTTATTGGATATAAATAATTTTGTTCAAAGAAGACACATAATAGTAAAATAAAAAAATTGCGTCGTATACTTTTTTTCTGTTTTGTTAATATATTTGAATGTTTTTAGAGTCATTTTCTGTTTCTCTCGTTTAGATTTGTGTGCTATTTCTGTTTTATAATTTTGCTTTGATTTTAAGTTTTTCTCTAGTACCTTTTCCTTATTATTCATTTATAATTTCTCCTTTCCATTACCTCAAAGTTTCTATAATTTTTTCTCTCCAGGATAGAAACACCCACTTTCTTTTCAATCTTCTTTCAGTTGTCCTCATAACTTCATTTGGATAAGGGATTATTTTATAACTGACTAAGGGGTATTTTTACCTTTCAAAAGTATAGATAGATTTTTGTATTGATTTGATGTGTATTCAAAAGTCGTTTTTTTTAATTACTTCTAATGTTTTTATATGCTTTCTTATAATAATTATGAAATGGTGTTACACATACGTATACATGTATTATTTTTTACGAATGTATTAAGATAGCTCTCTGGTTATATCGGGCAAGTTACTGCACGTTGGAGAATGAATAGTATTGAAAGCTTTCCTGGAGCTACTAACGCATTAAATCTATAGGAAGAAAACATATTAGCTGTCATTACCGGTGATCTCATAAATGCTAAGCATTTTTGAAAAATCCGTCGATCCTACTACCAATTGACCGTACTATCAGTTGTCCTATGGAAAAAGCTACACACTCCGAAATAAAAGGTTAATTTATTTATTTTATATCTATCAAATACAATAATTCCATCACCATTTAATAAGCCATAATCAATATTCACCATAAGGAATTAATCACCATAATCAATTAATCACCATAAAAGAATTCCATCAACATTTAATTGTAAAATTATTTCAATATCATATTTTTAAAATTTGAAATAAGAATTTTAGGAGATATATTTTATAAATATGTAATGCTCGTATGAACAATATAATTAAATTAATTTTCTTCAGCATTATTACGTTTTAAAATAAACTCTTACGTCCAGCAATGTTAAAGAAGTACACACAGTCCATTAGATTAAAGCATCTGCGATGCTGCAATTTAATTTTAATGATAAAGAGCATAAGTTAGTTATTATATTTCCACATACTGGAACAACAGTTCGGAACTGCTTTCACGATTACGAATAAGGAACATTATATTTCATCAAAACCCTATCCACAAAAGCGGAATCATTTATAACACAGGAGCACTGCAGATCACGAAACTCATATCGGCCGACGTGTTGCCAATTCGCAGTTCAGGAAACACATCGAGAGTCATCTACAGCTAAGCCTCGCTATCCATATAAAGATGAACAGAAAATTCTTTGTTTTGGAGTTGATCATGAATAACAGTTTCGGTAATGCGGAAAATGATTTACGTCTAACCTATGCTTGTGCAAATGTATTGCATTTTTTACAATGCTGGAAAAAAATTATGAATAAAGCTATTTATTAGATATAAATAATTTGTTTAAAGAAGACTCATAATAGTAAAATAAAAAAGATTGCGTCGTATACTTTGTTTTTGTTTTGTTAAAATATTTGTATGTTTTTCGAGTCATTTTCTGTTTCTCTCGTTTAGATTTGTGTGCTATTTCTGTTTTATAATTTTACTTTGATTTTAAGTTTTTCTCTACTACCTTTTCCTTATTATTCATTTATAATTGCTCCTTTCCATTACCTCAAAGTTTCCACAATTTTTATTCCCCAGGATAGAAACACCCAGTTTCTTCTCAATATTCTTTCATTTGTTCTCATAAATTCATTTGGGTAAGGGATTATTTTATACCTGACTAAAGGGATATTTTTACCTTTTAAAAGTATAGATAGATTTTGTATTGATTTGATGTGTATTCAAAAGTCGTTTTTTTAATTACTTCTAATTTTTATATGCGTTCTTATTATAATTATGAAATTGTGTTACACATACGTATACATGTATTATTTTTTACGAATGTGTTAAGATAGCTCTCTGGTTATATCGGGCAAGTTACTGCACGTTGGAGAATGAATAGCATTGAAAACTTTCCTGGAGCTACTAACGCATTAAATCTATAGGAAGAAACATATTAGCTGTCATTACCGGTGATCTCATAAATACTTGTTTTCCATAGCCATGATAAAATGCGGTTAAAAGTTTTTTATACTTGTGTCTAATATTGATCAGGAAGTTACAAATTCAGAAATTCTAGTTTTAATGATAATTTCAGACGGTTTTTTCTTGTAAGGTTTATTGTTATTACTGACTTTGGAAAGATGGTTCTAAACTGTGTACAAATTATTAGGAAAATTTCAAGAAGCTCAAAACATAAATTGGCGCCTTTATAACTTCCCACGCATTTCGAAATCCAGAAATTTAGAAATCTGAGAACTCTTTCCATCTTTCAAGTAAAATTTTTTTTCCGAAAAATAAACATTAACGAAGTAAGAAAATCTAGAAACACAAAATATTTTCAAGCAAAAAATAAATAAATAAATAAATAAATAAAATACAGAAAAACTTTATTATTAGTATTTTTCGTCGGTTAGCCAGAGTTAATACACTAAAAAATATGTACCACAGACATCAAGAAAATAATTGATGGAACTATAATTTATGATTGTATGTACTCCCTATAAATACTAGATCATAGAACGGGACATTTCTGCACCCACTTACCCAATTGTTAGAGCTCTCCTCTATAAGCTTACGCTCTCTGGTAGATTGAAAAACGGTAATTATAGTGCATTATTGTGCATAGCGTATCGAACGATAATATCTCGCCACACAAACTAGGCATTCTGGTGTGATTAGCTAGAACACTACGGACAAGGAATTCTCGGCCATTTTGTCTATACCAATTTTGTGTATCACCTATACGCATAATTGTATGATCTATTTTTCCACTTTTGGGGCACACAGAACAACCATTTATTCGTTCTACATGAGAGCAGTATTTTTTATTTTCTTCGTGCAATTAGTTATCGTCAACAACCTATTTTTCTAATACACATATTAGTGCTAAAGCGAATCTTTCTGTGGTAGAACAGTTCTGCTCAGAGTCGGTCAAGAGTCCACTTGTGCATTCACTTTAATGTTGGCAAATTACATTTTGTGACTAAAGAATCACCTTTTCGAAAACGCAGTTGATAACATGGGTTCTCAGAATGAATAGCTTCATACTACCAACATGTTAGCATGTTTCAACCCTGGGTGCATTACATATTTCACTTAATTTACTTAAGTATTTGAAAAAATGTACTAGCTTTACCTATCGCTGTTGGAAAGTAAATATTAAAAATGAAAGCATACCAGAAATTCGGAAAAAAGTCATTAATGACAGTTTTCTTTTAATTGAAAAAATACTTGAAATCAAACCTGATTAAAATCAGAAGACTATTCCTTTACAAGTCGAATTAGATTTCTACTCATTTATTCAGTTTTTTACTGGTCTTATAATGCATTTTTTATATGTATCTTATTTTCGAAAAATCTACAAATCGTATAAATAGTGTTAGATAACCCATTTTAATCAAACATAATGCAAATTCATTTTTTTATAATAAATAATTCTGCGCTTAATACTTTACGAGGAGTGTCTATAAAATTTTCAGAACCATTTATATGATTGCATGTGAATAACATTGTGCTTCATCAATTCTCTGTTCAAAATTGAAATCATTTATTGTGTCTACATTAGAGCAGAAGACATTTATAACGGCCGACGTGTTGCCGATTTAGAGATTAGAGAACATACAGGTTGTCATTGAAGCTGGTGTGCATCATCTGTATAAAGATGTATAATTGCCTGTGAAAGCAATGCATGCTCAGGAGTTTCCATTTTGAACAAAAGCATAATCAGTAACTGAGGGGATGGAATTGTAGAGAAAACTCACGTCCCTAAAACAAATTATTTTGAAGAGTAGAGAAAGTCATAAGAACGTGTATGTGGAAGTCATAATTTAGATAAGAAAAGATAAATCATACAACCAAACTCATAGATTATAAAGGTTGTATAAAAATACATTTTTTAAAAGCAAAATCTTTTGGTTGTGATTCCCTAAATGGCATAAAATAAAAGGTTGTTGTTGCAAAGATATGTTTAAATGAATGAAAACTTCAAAACTAAGAAAACTTTAAAAAATATATAGATGTTTCACCTTTGCAAGAGGTAAAAATTTTTAAATGTTCAAAATATTTTAAAAAGCATTCGATACCTTTGCAGTGCAGATATTAATGACTAAATCAATGCCTTACAAGCAAATAACAACTGAAGTACAATTATCGCAAAACTTCAGCTTCCTCCATCGGGAATCGATCCCGTGTCTCCTAAAAGAGAGCCAGGTACCCTAACAACTAGACCAAACAGGATTTAACAGCGAATGCAATACTTCTAACTTCTAGAACGTGAAGGCGCCTTGTTTCTAAGCGTGCACATAATGACGAAAAGACAAAATACAATCTCATTAGAAAGCTTCTAATAAAGCATTTTAAATAGAATGTTTTTGATATATGTAATTGCTTAGCATTTCTTTCAGTCGTCACCATTAGATCTTAGTCCAAGGACATAGTCAGTAAACGGGTCAGGGGGCTTTGGTGTCTAGTTTGGATTTTTGTTAACGTCAATAATCAAGCCTTTTTACGAGAAATTCTACTCTTTTTCACATCTTAGGTCCTTCCGAAGTTTTTGTCTGTGTACGTGTCTGCCGTAATCTATCTAAATCATTTTGCAAGCCCCTGTAAAGCAGCTATAATTGCTAATAAATTACACTAATTTCATTGTTTGTGACTTGCATTAACGTCTGAAATACAAGAACACATTTTCAAACTCATTTTCAAAACTAACTTCTGAGAAATTGTTCATAGAATTCCTGTCTAAAAGCTGTTCTTGTTATACGTATATTTTACAATTGGACACTTAATGTAATACATATCAATAGCATGTACATTAATTTCGTGACAATACATATACATTTACGTCAATTAGAGCATAACAAGTGTAGCTGAAATAAAAATTACTTGTATGTTTAAAGAGGTACTCAAGCACTTTCTTAATTAGCAGCATAAAATAACCAACCACTTGTGAACAGAAAAAAATGTTTTATCCTGACAATTGTCTTTATTAACTAATTTTACAATCTGAATAATGTATTTTTGGTTAGTAATGCTAATGCAGTAGATAAATAAAAAATTAAAATGAAAAGAGTGCACTTTGTAACGTGAAAACATATTACTAACTGCTTTATTTTCGATGTTTCCTGAATGACCGGCATTTCAAAAATGCAACAGTACACAAAGAAGGTAAACCGTTCTAAACTTATCGATTGAAAAACATTATCTATCTCAGTCTCATTATTGTAGATTTTGTAATGCTTCGTTTTAACTGAGCATTTTAATTATCAGCCCAGCGTCACGAAAGAGCATCCAGTTTGTGCTATCGTGCAAAGCAAGAGGCCACAGACACAGTGAGGCATTCAAAGACTCATACATTTGTGAGGACACTCATTGACTAAGTGCAATACTCACACAATTTGGAGCACGTGGTTTTATCTTTGACATTCACACGAGTTAAAATTCAGAGGCATTGGAAACGATAACTAACATTATTTGATGTACAGCCGCGGAAAAAAATGTCCCACTTGCTCTTTATTTCGCCGTCGTTCGTCGTACAGTAAATTTATATATACCATTCGTTTGCAAATAACGCCTACTTTAATTTACTATTAATTTAATTTGCATCAGGGCCGTCTTCATATTTAATTCTGCATCAACTTCGTTTTTCTCTATGGCAACCTCATACTTTGACTTTATTAAACGAAAGAAAACCTTCAAATTACCTAAATATAAATGTCCACCAATTTTCTACGATAATTTCAGGAGATATTGCGAATTAAATTTTGCGCGTTTTTAAGGGACTTTCTGCAAATTGAAAAACGCTATTTGTAGGTTCCGAACTTTTCGCCTTTCATTAATTTCGCTCGCGAGAGTTAAAAGAAATTAATATTGTTTTCAAAGAAAATATTTTTTGCATCTCTCTTAAAGTTATTTTACTGATAATATCACGGGTAGAAATAGAATATTTAGTCTGTGGTCCAAATGACCCTTTAGTTCATAACTTCCTTGGTTCGCACACATGATTTAAGGGAAAAATGCAAAATGACTGCTCACGATTTTGAAAATCTTTGTAATTTTGAAATTGTTATTGAGTATTTCCGTTGATGGTTCTCTTAGACCTGTGAAATGTTGACAGGAGTTAGAGTCTCCTCTCTGCTCTTCTGACTATAAGCTTGAATATTACTCAGCTATGGTCGAACTTGAAGAATGATTTCCTGATAGAAAATTTATTTGTTTGAATTTCATGTAAAAAACGCAATTACATTTTTGCCGACTCAATATTATCACCGTGTTTGTTATTTCACTTTCTTCATTTAATACTATCGTCTGCAATGTGCAATATAAGACTTTTGGCGGTATTTTAATTTATAGTTAGATGAAAATTTAGATAGAAAAATGTGATTTTGAATGTTTGATAAAGTATGGGGAAGCCCAAAGACCTAATGTTTCCGAAATTAAAAAAGGTCACATTCACGCCTGGAAAGTTGAGGATGTTAGTTTTTCAGAAATAGGACGTTGTATTAGAAGACATACATCTACTATATCTAATTCTATAGCTGGAAAATATTTTATTTGGGGGAATATGGTAGCGGACGCAGCAATAGACGCTTTATAGAATCCCTATCAAACTGTAAAAACCTCTAATTGATTTGCTTCAAAATTTGATATTTTTAATATTGGCATCTTTTACGGTGTTTTTGCACAAAATAAATCTAATTTACGTTTATTGTATGCAATTTTCAAAATATTTTCACTTAATAAATTTATATATGGTCCCTTAACTCATGAAAATAACACATTTTATTTAATATAAATTAAACTACTGAACGCAAAAATTTGAAATTTTGCACAGCCATGTAATATTAATTTTTGCATCTATTTCCATCGAAATTTAGCTAGGTCGCTATTCATAATTTTTTTGAATATTAATTTAATAATTCATAATTCATATTAATAATTTATTAAAATCATAATAACATTAAATTATGTTTGGGTCGTTTAGTTCTAATAGTACGAATAAAAATCAGCTTCTTACTACCAATATTATATGAGATGTGAATTGAAGTATTAAAAAATATTTTAACACAGGGGGAGGGGGATTTGGGATGCTCATAATTCACTCATTTTCTGTCCAAATTTATTGAAAATTGGTGTCCGGGGTTGAAATGAGCTAAATTTTTGAAATACGAAGTGAAATCTAGGGGTTGCTATTGAGAAAAAAAAAACTTGGTGCGAATTTTAATATGTAGATGGCCCCTTATGCAATTTTTATGCATAGCAAATTAAAGTGTACGTCAATCATAAACGATTGCTATCTGTAACTTTGCTGTACGCCGAATGACGGCCGAAAAAAGTACAAGTGGGACTTTCTTTTTCCGCAGCTGTACAATGCTCCGATGGCAAGAGCTGGTGTGCACTTAAGCTACGATTAAGAAGATGTGGAGCTGATAAAATTAGAATATTGCTGCTCAGCGAGTTTTATATGCGAGATTTTTACCCGGCAGACAAACTATCCGCGTTTCTGCATACTGCCATGAAACCATGCCCAGTAACCATGAACACGGGCATCTGAATCTGTTCAAGTAAGTTCTGACGTCAGGTTTTCACCGCTTCTCTGTGTCCAGTTGATCTAGTGGACAAACACTGACGGCAAACGATGGTCAGACACCACACACTGAAGCAGAGATGAACACAAAATACATATCGCTGCCACCGCATCTTCCGAAAGATGAACATGATGAACAGATTAAAAGATCTATTCTACCACGTTCGCTTTAGCAAACGTTCTGATATGCGACATCAAATGGACGTTTTTCCAACCTACTAATATATGTTGTTATTCTGAAAGGTATGGCAGAGATTTATGTGCAAATTCTCCTTATAGAATGTTTACATTCTAGCATACATTTAGAATTACGTGATAAATGCGAATGCTCGCTTAAATGAACGTGACAGAATAGACCCCTAAAATAAAATACGGGACTAAGTTATTTTTCTCACTGTTGTCCTCTCAAATCAGTTGGAAATATTTAAAAAGATCGAATTTAAAGAAGAGTGCAGAAGGAGTGGCGACAGTGGATGGAAAAGAAGAACATTTTTTTTTTCATCCAGTTCTTTTTTATTTTGAGTTTTTATTTTCCCGCATGATCTCCTTTCTTGAATAATTAGAGGTACTTACGAATTATCCCGGCGGTCCACCAAGACGAGCAATTTTTCGCCAAGGTAAATGCCGGACACATGAAATTATTGATGGTTCAGAATACGATGGGCAACAGTTGCCAGCGCTTTTAACGAAAAAAATAGTTTGGCAGGAATGATCGCCGGGATAATTTTAAGTACCTAATTAGATTTTGTTCTGTTGAAATGACCGTGAAAGCGGGATCTATAAGAGTAATAGGTTACAGTCACTCGGGTATGAGAGAAGGCAGATCAGATAAATAAGTAAAAAGAAAATTAAAGGTATAGAAAACGAACGAATGAGTTTCGTGTAAAATTGCCATGATCGCATTTTGTCGTTCCTCTTATAGTGCAGTTATCTCAGCAACAATTTTTTTTTTGAAACAGTAATACCCTTTTTCCTTCAGTCATTAGTCATTTTTCCGTGCAGTACTCAATAATACCCTTTTTACGTATATACTCTTTTTCCTTCTTTTGCATAATTTTTAAATTATCAGGTTGATTTTATGAATATTTACTTACGGTGTTTTACTTCTTCATTTAAGAAGTAAATTTCTTACTGTCATTACAGCTCATATTTAAGCATATCTTTCAAAAACTATGCAGAACATATCACCTCAACTAGCAATTTTGCTAGGGCTACCACTAGCCCGACCAAAATTGTTAGTAGGGCCATGACTTGTATTAATGAAGTTGTACAAAACGCTAACCAGATAATTTTACTGGTTTTAATTTTATGAAAGAAAAGTAAATGCTACTAAAACTTAATTAAAAACTCTTTTGCATTTGGAACTATGAGAAACTTAAACAAAGCAAAAAATTTCATGCGAACTGCAAAACTTAAAAAAGAAAAAAAAAGCTTATAATGTTAACAGTTCAATTATATTAGCATAGTTCTGATCTTTAGTCATTTTTCCGTGCAGTGCTCAATTGTGTAAGCATTTCTTTCATTTTGTACTTAATTTATATTTTCAGAATGTAATAATTTCCTCTAAATTCCTGGAGATAAATGCTAAACACTTCAAAGTCGAAAAATATAGGAATATTACTTTTACACATGAGTAGATTTTTGTTAATGACTTTTTAACATTTTGACTTTATTTTTCTCCCTGGGCATTTTTTGTATACAGGATCAACCAAAAATGTCATATTTTCTATTTTTTAAACATATGGCTCTTTATAAATTTTATGTCTAAAAAAATAGCCGAGTGTTATTAGAAAGCATTTTCTGGTTGGAACTATATAGTGCTGAAGTCAATATTTAAGGAGTGGACGCACTGATCAAGCAGTTTGGAACATGCAGTGGAGTTTTCATTTAATCTACAGTATGCTCGTAATTCTCCATTCATAGTGGTTTACAGAGAAAACTTTTGGTCAGAATTCTAGTGAATATGCAGGAAACGTTAGTGAGACCATGAGATGAGACCATACTTAGAAAAACCAAAATAACCATCGGGTGCTGTTTTACAACGTTTTTTCTCAAATGAAACTGACAGATAAACATTCTCAAGCAAAAGGAAACAATTAAAAGATTTTAAAGCAGATGTTTTACACTTCTGCGTGACGGAGAAGTTACATATTAGCAATATTAACTTTGTAAAACTCCATCTGGTGTCGATTTTTTGAACTATTTTTTGTCCACCCGAATTTCTCTCCCATCGTCTCATTGCAGTTTCCGGCAAATGTGGTAGCATTCTGACCATTTGTTTCCGCTGTGCAGCACTTTGAACAGGGAAACTAAATATGAACATCATGCATATCCAATATGATCTTTTTGTTTACTTCTTTACAAGATGATATTTATTTACTCACCCTTAATATATTACATCAAAATAACTGAAGCGACACTATCGTTACTTCATACAATACCCCGATAGGCTGAGAAACAAAATGGAAGTGTTAGAGCTTCGTGTTTTACATGGTTTTGAAGTTGATGTGTGAAGCATTTATCAGGAAGCTGGAGTTGAATCAAGAACTGTGACGTAAAAAGGCTTGGTTGGGTTTATGTTTGAAAGCTTCGGCTGTAGAAACTATGTTTAAAAAGAAAATTTTCCTTCAGCATTATTTAATATATGAAAGAAATATGGATCACTGTTATGAGATGTACAGAAAAATGAGAAAATGGAATTGTTATTCAGCCTAAAATTTATTCACTTTAAAAGTAATTCAGTTTATTCTTACCGCAAAAATAATATTGTCACAGTACTAAATCAATATTGTTCTTTTGTACACGAAATATTTATAGAATTTTAGTATTGATCAGAATCATTGCCAAACATTGTAAGTAATCATGTTGGATTTGCGATATTGTATAAATATTAGAATATTGCATTTGAAAAAAAATAGCATATTAACAATGTCACTCAAATATAAGAGACTTTTTTAAAAATAAGGAAACACTAATTTTCATTAGTGTTCAATATCCTTAACCCATTTGTGCCTGGATATTTTTGCGACTTTCTTCGATTTTTACTGATAACATAAATAATAGATAATTTTCTGATGTCAACTTCTTGAACAAGGGATGATTTCTTTTAAAATCATTATGCATAAAAATCGAAATATCAACATCCTACATGGTCATGTTAAAATATTTTGTAGAGTTGAGGCTCAATACTCATGAATAAAGACTAGGAAAAATAAATAAGGTTTTCGACTAATAGCGTAAATGCCGTCCCAAAAAAGGGACACTAGGCATAAAGGGTGACTAGGCATAAAGGGTAGCAACTGAATACTACCTGTAGAGTACATGCATTTTCTATTAGTACGTGTGATTCTTCACAAAACTGCAAACGCACACTCAAAATCTATGGAGAAAATAATCAGACGCAAATACGGTAGATTATGCAGAGTGACTCACTACCAGACTGATAAACTTGCAGGGGGTGTAGGGGGTACCGAGACGGCTCAGAATCACATAGTTATGCGGGGTCGGAAACGTCGTCCTCATGTGCCTGTTACTAATCACTTTAGAAGAAGTGTTCAAGCGATCGTAAACTTTCCGACCATGGTTTTTGAAAAAAACTAATCCCTCTTTCACAGATTGCACTTGATAAAAACTGTTATTTCATAATTCTTTTTTCCATTACATTTATGAAATTGTCTGAGGAAAGCCCATTGTTCATGAAACTTGGTTAAGAAATTAGACGCACACACTATGACATTTCTTCCAAAGTGATTATTAACAGATACATGAAGACGAAGCTTCCGACCCCGCATTGCTGCGTGATTCTGAATCGTCTCTGTACCCCCTACATCCCCTGCAAGTTCATCAGTCTGGTAGCGAATCGCCCAGTATATTTACTCAAGAACTACAACTGTGCGTAATTTTTCAGTAGTGCATAAATTTGAGAGGGCATTCAGACCAATTTTGGTGTTGCCAACAACACAAAAATTCAAGTGCAGGAAACCACATAAATAGATGGTAAGACACGTGGACAATTATTAAAAAGAATTATGTTGGTGAATAAATATCACCTAAGAAAAACCGTGTGATCGAAAGTAAAATTGCTCAAAGTAAGAATTTAGTTGTATGCTTCGTACTTCAAATTTTTAAAGACCTCCCTTGTGTAAATTGAATCTTCAGGGTGATGGCTTATCTTGTACTGAAATGAAAAACTTGTTTTTAGAGAATTAACTCCTTGATAACGAGTAAATTTTACATTTTTTTTGAATTTTATCTTTGTGGATGTGATTTTTATACTTCTTTATTATTCCAACTGTTTTATATAGACAGTAAAAAGAGTGAAAATAATTTTTACAATTTCTCAACTTCACAACTTAACATTCGTCTCATTCGGAAATGCTCGGAGGCTTAATGCGTTGCCCTTTTCCAGAACTTGTTTAGCCATTCATGCATTCGTTTGAAATATATTTCAGATATGGACACCACGGGGCTGATATATTAATTTGTATATTTTAAAATTTAATTTCAAAAGATATCAAATTGACCCATTTTCAGTTAAAAAAATTATAAAAAAATAAAAGTCATAGCTTGTTTTTACTACGTTCTTTCTACATATCTTAAATAATATTTTTAAATATTAAAAAGAACAAAAAAGTAGTTAAAGAAACAAAAAATAATGTAATTATTTTTATTATTAGCTTAATATATTAAGATATGGTTTAAAGTTTGAAAATTATATACAATGTTTGCAGGTCTGTGTTTGAATATTGAAAACAAGTCAAAATTTATATTTCGATTCTCTAGTCTTGCTTGATTTAAGTACATACTCATTGAATTATTGCTAAACATTTGTCACTCGGGTTTCATTTTGATACTTAGATGTTCCACTTTATACAGCAGACAACATCTATAAAAGAAAATAGAATATGTATGTCTTGTTAGCTCTTCAGGTATAACCAAAGATGTTGCTTGCATTCTAATATTTTTGTTTTCCATTCTGTGTTATTTTACAGTCATAATAAATTTTAACACACTAGGAAATTTACTTCAATCTGCATTTTATTCCAGAATGAAAGAACCTAACAGTTAGCTTTCTACGATAAAATAGTTTCGCATTTTAAAAAGTAGTATCGGCATTTGGATATCAATAACCAAAAACATATGGCAGAAATCCTTTAGGGAAAATATACAAAGTAATTGAAAATTTAAACAAGGTTTCCTCTGAGGCTGCAAAAATTTCTGTTTATTTTAGAATAGATTTCTTTTTAATTAAAGTGAAATTTACTTTGATCGATAGGGCGATGCAGCCTGTTATCCCTTGGAGCTAAGACCGTTCACGATCGGTGATTTGTTCCCATGACAAGGGATCAAAGGAGAGCCATTTATCAGGATTTCTTCATGTTTGTTCTTTTCCCTTTACCCATATAATGTAGTAAATATGTTCGGAGCAATCTTTTGTTATACGGAAGAGAATTTATGCTGGGAAGAAAAATTTAACTCTTGTTTTTGTTTTAATAAATTTCTGTGAAACAAATGTAAGCTTTATTTTTTAAGCATTATATTAATCTGATGGATACAAAGTAACATTTAACTCTATTTCTAAATATTTTCATTAAAATAAAGAAGAATAACTTCATTTACAGTATTTGCCGTATTTAAAAGATAGTGCTGTTTCTTTCAAAAAATCTATTTATACTTTTGATGATAGACTTGATAGTATTTATGCTAGCACATATTTACAATACATAAAGAATTATTTCAATGTAGAAATTAAAATAAAAGTTTCTAAGTTAACTAGTTTTGTTCAAATGTTCCTATGTTTATTCTGTTGAAATGTGTTGATTTCATATGTTCCTAGAGCTTTTGTCTTTTATTCGACTCTTTTGAAATGTAATCGATACGTTATAAAGCAAAATATTGTTAAAATTATGCTTAAGAGACATACTCCCGAAATAAAAGTTTTTAAATCCATTTTATAAGAAAAGAAATAAACGGCATTTAGTTAAACATTTATTGTTTCCTTAACAGCAAAGTCTTTGACTTCCCTGCATAGTATAAAACAATATCACTTTCCGCGTCTGCTTGAGTATCCGCTAACTTCTCCTAAACCACCCAATGTATTTTGATGCGGTTTTCACCATCAGTTAGATAATATTTCACGAAAGGTTTATAACTATATAACATCAGGATACGACAATAATATGTACTGTATCGAAGAAAATGGTAATATTTAAGGCCCTCGCAACGAAATTTTCAGCTTACACCGTGCGAAATAAATGTGATAATCGGCTTCATATCCGATAAAAGATCAGTGAATACCGTTAAATTAATGTTTTAGATATTGCAAGTGAGACTGGCGTTATTCTGGTGTCACGAGTTTAAAAATGCATTTTTTTAACAATCAGGAATTTAGAAACAGAATTAGGTTAACACGCTTTCACGAAAAAAATATGCAATGAACAAAGCAACACCTGCTGGATATCTTTTTAACTTTTATTTTATTAGAAATTATTTGAGTGCATCTAATGTATACTTTATATACCAAATGTGGTTGCGATTGGTTCACCTTGTTTTAGCTGTAGAAGTGTATTTATAGGAGAGTCCCTGGCCATATTAATGTGGCTATCAGCAGATGTACATTGTTTACTTTCCGAACACGATAGCTCGTAAACGAATCATTCTATTGAGCTGAAATTTAGTATATATTATAAATTACTCCCGTATTTATTTTGTGTGTGTATAAGATGTATAGTTTTTTATAAGGCTAAAAAACAATAATTCTTATACATTATAACCTATGTGCGCAAATTCTTGAAAACGTGCTCGCTTTTAAATAGTGCATTCGATTGAGCGTAATTCTGTCTGTATATTATAGGTCACCGTAATACCACCTGTATTAATTTGCTATGTGTAAAATTTATAGCTTGTGTACAGGGCTACAACAATTATGCTTATACGTTACTATCAAGTGTTACGGGAAGTCGAGTGGAGTCACTCCAGCTTTTCTATAATTTACCTCCTTTTTGAAGATAAAACTTACATCTTGAAGTCTGTAAAAGGATTGCTATTTTATTTTAGTGGTGAATCTTTTGTGAATATTTATCGATAAATTCTTATTTGTATAGAAAAACTGGTGTTGCGGGTAGAAAATGTTTAGTGGTCACATTAATTTGGCCAGGTAATGTAATTATAATCACCCTGAAGGTACTATAAATAAAAGCGACTTTTTTAAATTTAACTCGTTTACTATAGAACAATTTTAACGAAGATAATTAATGATAGTTTCGCCTGATTCAATAAATGTACATTAATCGAAATGCAAACTGTGTGTTCTATATAAAAATTTTAAAATGTATATAATTAATGTATTATAAAATGATTCTGGCTGAATAGCACAAAGAAAACTTGTATTTAGTGTTGGTGTCTATGATGTAAGTATGTTAAAATATTAAAATTCAATAATTGCACATTAAGCGAAATGCAAGCTGCATTTTCTAAATAAAAATGATTCTAGGTCAGTGGCACAGGGGAAACTTTTATTTAAAATTGTGTCCATGATGTAAGAATGCTAAAATATTAAAATTTTCTAGCCACTTTTAAAGCACAAAACGAAACAAATCAATTCTTAAAATCTTCTCAAACTACGAAAAATTTCTAAAAATATACGCAGTTTCCTTTGAAAACAGTTTTACTGGTCCAAAACTATTGATTTTTTAATAATATATTCACCTATCAAATCTGTCCACCTGGCAGTGTGAATTGCACCAGGTACTCTGCATAGGTATCCTTTGGAATATCACATCCTATAAAAATTAAACAAAGTTTGATAAAAAAAGTTTTATATAATCATCCCTCACTAATGATTCTCTAAATATTCTGTAAGATAATTTAAAATTTCAACTAATTATTCTGAATCTAATAGTTGCATCTTCAACAACTGTGTTGTTCTTAGTCCTGTCCAGAATACAAGAAAAATGCTTTAAGACAAATTTGTTTATGTACATTCATTTTTTATATAAAAGCATGAATCAACTCTCTCACTCCACGTTCAATCCCGAATCAAGAACTACAATTTTTAAAGTCTTTTGTTCAATAAAGAAAAATTGGAAAAATCGTTTTCGACAGAGAAATCACTTACATGATAAAATATTTTTAATACTTTAAGAAAATTCCATTTGGATTTTTCTATGATACATAGGGAAGGGGAGTAAAATAAAGCAAAATCTACAAAGTTAATGCCATTTGAAGTAGCAAATGATGATGTTGATGATTAGGATGTAAGAGCAGCAGTAGGTTACGAAGTGTATTATTTATTGGACAAAGAGGTCATTTTTTTATTTAACTGCTAACTGTGAATTTTTTTAGGCATTTAATGCTAATGTACAACTTTTGAATACTGATCCAGATTTGTGGTGAGAAAAAAAAATAAATATGTTATATGAAAATAAGAATAAATAGAAAAGGTTTCAAGGTTATCAACGATACAGCTAGAATGGTAATAAAATTAATCCAAAATTTTAATACCAGCGTATCAAACGACGAATAATAGAAGCTGTACTTCTAGTTCAAGGTGTATTTGAATGTATTTAGAAAACTTCTTCCAGACTTTTTCTTCAAAAGCGACATTATCTGAATCATTAGTAGCATTTTTACGTGAAAATTGTAAGTTATATTTTTTTTTTCTTTATAATTCTTTTCTTTTAACATAAATGTATTTATAAAATGCATATCCGAGCATATTTTTATACTTTATTCGCACTTTTTTCTGTTAGTTCATTGCAGTTTAGATTACTTTCTTATTTACCTTAGAATTACTTATTAAATCTTTTATTATGAAAGAAAAAAAGTTAAATACAAACGAAAGGAAAAAAGCAAATGAAATGAAATTTTCGCATTTTCATAAAAAAGTCAGTTTTTAGGATCCAGAAGGTATCTAGTTCTGAAAAATGCATATATGCTTAAATCTTTAAGTTTTTACAAAAAAGTGATGTGCGATACTTGAAGACAGGACCTTCTTTTATGAAACGAGACCAACGTTATACATCTCGGTTAAATCGTATTTACGTATTTCAAGATTTTTTTTAAAAACTGCATTTTTTTTCGAAAACATTAGCGGTTAGCATTTTCTAGACAATTAGAGGTAGGAGAGGGGGGGGGGGTGTTCCAAAATATAAGATTAAAAAAAAATCTCTGTGCCGTTTGGGACCATCCTAGTACACAGGGTATGTTAGAAAAATGTAAACATGCGCTAAACTGTCATACAAAATTTATTTTTATACCTTCAGCGTTGAATTTATGGGATAAAGTAGCGTTGTATTGACTAACGTATCCCGTATACCGTAACGTAAACTCACATATCCAGCTGCTCAACCCAGATTTTGACAATAGAGTCACACCAAGAAGGTGGACGCAAGTTCAAACGTACAAGATCGAAAGCGGGTTATTAAGTGGTACTGAATGTTTGAAAAATTTATTGAGGCTCAGAAACTACAGAGATATCAGTACGGGACTGGTCAATTTCAGTGATAACAACGAGTCGTGACTTTAAGCCTTGATGCTGAAAGCCATTATTTTAAACATCTACTTTAATTACTGTTTGAAACATTAAATTTGGCCTGAAAATGCACTTATTTTTCCAGTTGACCTTACAGCCTTACTTTACCAAACTTAACCCCGTAGGATGGAAAATAATTTTTTACATGGCATTTCGAAGTGTATATATTTCTTTGAAGTGCATTTCAGAATGCGAAACTGGCTTATATTAGTAATATCATATTTAAAATAACACACTCGTATAATAAATTTAAATATCATGATGGAATATTATAAAGACATTATTCACCAGGTTAAATGCTAATGAGATCCAAAATAACGGAGATTAAAGACGATGAATTAAGAAAAAAAAATTACAATCCATGTGTACACTGGGATAAGATTCTCACACAAGGAGACCATTATTGTTATCTGTTAATACTAACAGCAAACTAGCGTCTTCCTCAAGCTGACATCTACCCCTGAATTACCTTATCTATTTATTTTCCCTTCCTTCAAATTTTTTTGTGGGCTGGTGTATTTTGCTTCTGTAGAAGCTGTGTAATGGTGCTTTGAACTATCAAAAATTACTTTTGTTCTAGTTTGTACAGTACATGTGTAAGTCTTTTATTTTTATTTTTAAACGATATTTTATTCGAATACCGACCTACACCTCGTACATACTAGAAAAGCTATCTTTCTAATGAAATAGAAGTTTTGTTTGACAGATTACGCGATACAGTCCGGTATCCCTGAGAGCTCTGAAGCTTCACTGACAGTAATATGTTACTATGGCAACAGATCAAATGTGCACGCTTGATCAGGATTTCTCTGTTTTTTCTCACATTTTTCCTTAAATATACGAATTTAGAAGTGTGATTAAATATTCTTGAACACTTGTGTATGTTATGAGAGTGGAATACTGTTCTTGCCGTTAATTAACTTAGTTTAGAATGTATACTTTGATGAGACAGGTTTCTCAGACGAGTTCTAATAGACAATCCGACAGTAAAAAGATTAAATTGTAAGAATGAATGACAGGATTAAACACAGAAAATTGGTTGATATCTGATGAATAATTCATACATAATTCTTCTGAAGCTCTTTAAGAACAGCTTGGATATTTACTACGATTGGCGACTTTTTATTATCTGGTCATTCTTTGGCAATTTTCGCATGCAAACATTCGATTATCCTTTAAAATTACGGTTGAAAATACAATATTTCTCTTTATATTCGCATATATATTTTAGACAAATAAGAATTTAGCACCACAAATTATTTCATCTCGAGGTTGGGGTAAATATGCAAAATTTTAGATTACTTTCGCAGAAACAGCTTTGCCAAGGATATAGCGGGATCAGGTCGATTTACAGTGCACCACTTCATGAAAATATAAAATTAAAATTTTCGAATTAAATATGTAATTTATATAGGACTAGCTGAAGTGCCCGTTCTTCGCACGGGAATATATTTTCATTAAAAACACAAATACAAAGAATGTTACTCTTATTATAAGTGCATGTAAACCGCCAGTGTTTAAACATCTCTGAAATATTTTTTTTTTTGGAAATTTAAAATTTAACTTCGTAGATATACTTTATTTATATTGTAACTTTTCTATTCACTGTTTGATAATTTTTATATAATTTCAAACTTTATCTACTGGTGATACTGCTCGCTAATTCATACATTTTGTTTAGGCATTTATATACATTTCTTTCTCTGAGATAAGCTGGATTTAAAAATTAGTTTGTTTATTATGACATAATTCTGAATTATCATTTAATTTATTCAAACACAGCTGTAGAAACAAAATCATAAATACTTATGAAGTTAGACTTAACGCTATGCAAATAGTGAATATATTTTTGACATTGCCACACAAAATTTATAAATTGTTCAAACTCAGCTTTTGCTACTGAATAATACCTACATATTTATGAGGTTAGACTTAATACTATGAAAATTGTGAATACTTTTGAATATATATTGTACAATAAAAAAACTCGGCTGTTCGAGCCTCGTCAGGGTAGCCCCTGAACCCCCTTAATTTTTTAGTTTCATTATTGCCATATTAAAACGATATTAATTAACTTTGTCATTTTATCGCTCATCTTTCGCGTATTTCGCCTGATAACCCTATGTTGAAATTTTTATGAGTGCAACCTATTTATAGAAAAATACTTGGGATGCATATTCTACAGCTTACGAAATATTGTAACAATAGATTAAAGCTGTCGTGAACTAATAGTATTTAAATATATGCAAAAAATACATGTGAAGCATATTCTACAGCTTACGAAATATTGTAACAATAGATTAAAGCTGTTGTGAACTAATAGTATTTAAATACATGTAAAATTATGTCGCTTTTTTACGTCGCATTTTTGGGACACATTTTTTAATAAAGGGTGTTGAGAGATAAAATGACATAGTCATTAATAAATAGAAAAAGTTATACAATATGCAGTTAACATAAAATATTTTCAAAAAAGGCAAAGTGTACAGCTATGTACAAAATCACTCAATATTCAAACACAGAAAAAATACAAAATTACAGAAACTTATAAGAAGTTACACGAATGCAATATAAATAATGAATACACTTCCGTGAATAATTGTAAATGCAAAAATTAACTATGGTCACTATATAAGAGGGATTATGTACAAAATTAACAAATTATTCAAACACTGATATATGAATACTGTATACTTATAAAATTGCACTTAATGCTACACAAAAGGGTGACTATATTTTCCACAATGAATGAATGCGAAAATTAAGAATAATATACATACTTATGAAGTTACACTTAATCCCATATGCTATACAATTGGTGACTGTACTTTCGACAGTAAATCAATGCAAAAATTAATAAAATATATGCAACCAATACAAACTATACAAAACCTGCAAAATTTACATCTATATACAGAATAACAGATACTTATGAAGTTACACTTAATGCAGTAAAATAATGAATATACTTTCGACAGTAATTATAAATGCAAATTAACAAAATGTACAGCTAATACAAAATATATCACTATATACAAAATTGACAAATTATTCAACACAGGTACAGAATAATATATACTTATGCAGTGACACTTGACACTGTGTAAACAGTGACTATATTTTCGACGATAAATAAATGAAAAATTAACAAAACATGCAAGCAGTACAAAATATGCAACATATAGAGCCGAGTGAAAAATTTGCAAATTATTCAAACACTGCTTTTGCAGAATAGTATGCACTTATAAACTTACACTTAAGGCTATACAAAGGGCTGACTACATTTTCGACAGTAAATCAAAGTAAAAATAAAGAATAATATGTATACTATTGAAGCTACACTTAATGGTATATGCTATACAAATGGTGACTACGTTTTCGACAGTAAATAAATGCAAAAATTATTAAAATATGCAATCAATACAAATTATACAAAATTTGCAAAATTTATAACTATATTCAGAATAAGGTATTTCCCGGGATCATGTGAAAAAAAAAAAAAAAAAAAAAAAAGATATAGAAAGTGGATGAAAGAGAACAAATTACAGTAGATACACAGTTATCTCGCAATGACTTTTGTATATGCATTTATTCAGGCAATCACTTGTTGATAAACAATATTTTTAGTTTTCTTATCTTGTGCGTATATGTACAGATTTTTGGGATTCCCAACTCGTGAACAGGCAACGTAAAGCTGTCCGTGTGAAAAACATGGCTCGAACAGGTTGACACCCGCTACTTTTAGGGATTGACCTTGTGCCTTGTTGATTGTCATGGCAAAAGCCGAACGAATTGGAAACTGTAAACGTTTGAAACTGAATGGCATTTCCTCAGTGATAATTGGAATTTTCGGTATAAATACGTCTTCTCCTTTGGCACACCCCGTTAGAATTGTAGCTTCAATAATATGCTCGTGCAATTTTTTTACGCATAGCCTGGTACCATTGCAGAGTCTCGGTGCGTCCAGATTTCTTAAGAGCATAATAGGTGTTCCAACTTTCAAGATTAAATTGTGAGGTGGCAGACCCGGAATGTCCAAAGAATTCAAAAATTCTGCCGGATAGAGAACTGCTTGCGTTGTATCTGTAACAGTGTCAACTGACTTGTATAATTTGGATTCTCCTGGAAGAAGATTCTGTATTTTTTCATTGATCTTGTTGACACAGTCATTTTTTGGTGCAAGAATAGCTCTCTCACAAAGCCACTTATGGTTTCTGTAATTTTGTTGAATATTTGGGAAAACTTTTTCTGTAAGTTCTTGAACCGAGTTTATAAATTGGCAAAATCCATTTGGGAATGTAATCAGTCCAGTGTCTGGGTGTTCTGGAAATCTTCCATTTCCAAGTTGGAGCAATTGATCTGAAAATGGCAGCAAAGTTGTGTCATTTTGTAGCTGAACTCGCATGTTGGTGGTTAATGATAATTTTTTAACTTTGTCCCAGAGTGTTGATGATTTCAGGCAAGCATTAAGTTCATCAGCTGGAGTTCCTCGAGGAACAACTGGTAGCGTCTGACGGAAATCTCCAGCCAACACAACGACTATATTTCCCATCAGCTGCTGATTTTCTCTCAGATCTTTCAGTGTGTTGTTGACTGCTTGTAATGCTAGTTTGTGAGACATCGTACACTCATCCCAAACTATGAGTGTACATTCTTGCAACAATTTAGCTGAGCCTGTTCCCTTGGAAATATTGCAAATTGGAGATGCACTATAGTTTAAGTTAAGTGGTAGTTTGAAGGCGGCATGAGCAGTCCGACCACCATTAAGTAGAGTTGCGGCTATGCCTGAAGATGCCACTGCCAATGCAATTTTCTTTTGTTGTCTCACCTTTGCCAGGAGTAAATTGAGAAGGAATGTTTTGCCAGTGCCCCCGGGAGCATCAAGGAAGCAGATGCCACCATTTTTACTGTCTATCATTTGCATAATTTGATTATAAGCATTTCTTTGGTCGGACATTAAGCGTGGTTCTTTCTCTGTAATATATGATTGTAATTCATTGACATTGTAATTTTTTTCCCGCATAACTTCGCGACTAAGTTTGTTGTTGTTATTTCTTTGAGGTGAAAGAGGCAGAGAACACTGTTTGAGGTCTTTTCCAACCATTGATAAACAAAGATCTTCTAGATGGATAAGAGCTTCATTGTAAATATCTGGTGAAAATCCAATTTCTATATTTGGATTTTCCCGTCTTACTGTCATTAGAAAGTCTTCACTGAGATCGTCTTTGTACTTTTCCCACAATTGAAAAGGGTTAGACACAGATAAAGTAGATAAAATAATGCAAAAAAGGTGTCTTAGGCGTGGGGCAGATTGAATGATTTTAGCTTCAGACATAGCCAAATCCCAATGATCATCGTTTTCTAACAATCCTTGCTTCTGGCATGCTTCTTGAAAAGTAGCACATACTTGACCATTAAATGATTTTAAATCATCGAAGGATGTTGGAGCTTTGATTATGTGAAGCAACATACGCAAGAAGAAACATTCGCCATTTGACGGATGAACTGTATACACGCGACCAAGTGTTTCTGAGGATTTAATACCGGGATGCCCTGCAACATCAGCTCCTTGTTTGCGTCGTTGCCACTTTTTGCTGCTTGTATTCCATGTGTAAAATCGTGGAAGATCACAATAAAAAATTGTTCTAGCAAAAGCATCTGTCTTATACAGCTCAAAGAATTCTGTCAGTGTTGTTTTGGGTGGCTGTTGCAAGTCGTTTGCTTGGAGATTGTCTGGATTGTAATAAACCCTCTGACCATTTTCTAGATGAACAGTCAAGTGTTGAACCGACGGGTAACGTTCGTGAATTTGGAAGCTGAGGATTCGCCAAATTGCTTCGTTGCTACAAATATATCGCCCGGATTGAAATGTTGAAATTTCATCAATTGTTCGTTACCCAATCCAAAAATTGCTTGGTCACATCCTTTATTGACATACTTGCAAATGTATTTGATAGCCTTCACTGATTGGCAAGACTCTACATTAATGTGAGCCTGGAACATTTTCGACAGCAATGGGGAATACGGAACTACCCAGCTATTGTTCACGTTAATGTCCATATGACGTACATTTAATGTAGTTGTAAAACCTCCCTCTCCGGGCTTTCGTCTTTTGTACAAAGGATAGCCATCTCGACCAGTCTGTGTTTCTTGTAGCATTGTTCGTGGATATTTTTTGGAGCATTGGCCATTAATCATGCAAGGAGAATTCATGTTTAGTACACCGCAGGGACCGTGAATCATATGTTTGGTGACGATCTCAAACAACAAAGGATCTTGATCTGGATCAGGAAGTTCGGCAGAGATAATCTTGTCTATATCAGTAGGTCGAATCCTTTCTTGAAGCCAGATGAGGATGTGAGCATGCGGGAGGCCTCTTTTCTGCCACTCGATAGAATACATCCAACATCTCGTTTCTCCAAATATACTACACTTTGTCAACACGTTCATCAGTTTGGATAATTTTCTCTTAAATACTCTCACAATCAGGTCATGGCGATCCGTAGCTTTCTGACCAGGTAGAAGAGTCTCTTGAATTTCAAACCAAAGAGGATTGCATGTGAAGGTTATGAATAAATCAGGACGGCCATATTTCCTGACATATGTCATTGCATCCTGGGTGTACTCATGAAGATATCGTGGACCGCCAGTGAATGTTGCTGGTAATATTACCATTCGTCCCAATTCATTTGGATTCCCATCATTAGTCATGGCATCCCTAAGAAGAATATAATCATCTACTCTCAGTTTCTGTTGGTTCTTTCGAATGTACAGCAACCGCTCACTTTCTATTTTGGCGTACATATCCACTACAAACTGATGGAATAACTGCTGGGATTTCAACAAATGGTTTTCATCGCCTACTCTTTTCATCATTATGAAAGCATAGAAGTCCATAGCAGATACCTTCTTTCCAGGCAGCGGATCACCTGTGATCGGATTCACCTGAGGAATTCCAAAATGGTAGCCGTCGTTGCCTTGCCAAAATATGATTGGGTATTGGAGGGCATCGTATGATCTATGAGTCTCCGCAACTCTCTGGAGTTTGTTACTTCTTTTCTGAAGAACGATATCACGACTTTCGAAATCATTTCCCACAATTACGATTGCAACCTCATCAATTGTTGGTGCATTAAATGTTCGTGGATGTGCATCAACTGGAGTCCTATCTGCTTTGATAATTAATTTGTAATCATCTTTTGGCATACGCTCTAGAGCAGTCTTGAACAAATTCACGTAGGGATTGTGTTCGTGGAGGAACTGCTGTAAAGCCAAAACGATATGCGGTTTAGTACTTGGTATATTTGAGCATCGCTGTCGGGCCTCTATATATTGGTCTCCCATGAAAAAAAATCTGCAGGAATTTCGGCTCTTCGTTCGGTCTTGGAAGCAATGACCCTGAACGATGGTAAATCTGCCCCTGTATCTTGAAAGTTGGCATAAATCCAGATTCCGTGATTTCTTTTGTAGCGGCAAAAGAGGTCATCTGAAAGCAAGAGTTATACTTTCTGATGTTTTGCAGAAAGTGTTTGGAATCTGGTGTATTTCCTGCCATCAAAGTATGCAATGGCTCAGGTGGTGAATTGATTAAAGGCAAAACGACTTTTCCATTTGAGCAGCACATGCCAGGCGTCTCACCATTCCATTTATAAGCTCGACAATAGATACACACCTGATCCATTTTTCCAATCAATAAAGTTGGGTGTTCGTGATAATTAATTTCAGAACTGTATACAAATGCTTCTTTTTTCAGATTTTGAAAAGTACGCTGTCTAGAAGAGGAGGCCCTCGTTCGGGCATCATCTAGACGTGCTTTTGTCTGTTCTGCACTCTCACTTGCCCTGGAAGTAGAGGCCCTCGTTCGGTCATCAGCTAAACGTGCGTTTGTCTGATTTGCACTCTCACTTGCCCTGGATGCAGAGACCCTCGTTCGGGCATCATCTAAGCGTACTTCTGTCTGTTCTGCACTCTCACTTGCCCTGGATGTAGATGCCCTATTTCGGGCATCATCTAGGCGTGCTTCCGTCTGCTCTACACTCTCACTTGTCCTGGATGTAGATGGCCTCGTTCGGGCATCATCTAGGCGTGCTTCTGTCTCTTCTGCACTCTCACTTGCCCTGGATGTAGAGACCCTCGTTCGGGCATCATCTAGGCGTGCTTCTGTCTGTTCTACACTCTCACTTGCCCTAGCTAATCGCTTCCGTTTCGTTTCAGAAGAATATTTCCCAATTGATTTTCGCTTTTTTTGAAGCATAATCTTAAAAAGCCAGTCTTCACTTGATGAATTTAAGAAACTGAATTTAAGAAACTAAAATTTTGAAACTAAACCGAATTTTCGATAGTTGTGAAATACGAAAAAAATTGCAAACTAATTGGTCTGATTTAGTCGCTAAAAGTCCTTCCCTTTGCTGTGGCGTTTTTTAGAAATATGGTGTCATAACAGATGCTTATTCATATCTTGAATTTTCACCGGAGGCCAGTACACGATACTTTTTCGAAGATATAATAAAATGTGAAACACTCACAGAATAGAATATTAGGTTACACTTTTTATTTTGCGCCTTAAAAAAGATTCAGTAAAAATAAGATGAAATTCTGATTACAAAAATTCAAAGAAAAACTTACATTTAAGTATCTTTTTATCTGTTGAAACGTTAAAACAAAAGTGAACGGCATGATAAGAGAAAAATAAAATGTTAAGAATATATCGAGCTGCTGTTAATTTTATATTTTAAAATGAGAAATTTAGATGTTGCCACATGTATAAGTTAGTTTTAAAATATTACTTTGGAGAACGTGTAAATAATATTAAGATTTTCGCCTAACTCATTTTTAAACTCATGACGTCAAATTCGCGTCATTCTCAGTTGCAATGTCAAACATAAAATTACTGAAAGAAGAAGAAAAAAACCCTAACGTTGTTTTACTTTTCTACAGCATCTGGTGGAAGTTTATTAGTTAGCTCGTGGTGTTATTGTTTGTCAAAGCTTGAGCTAATTAAGATTTCTAATGCATTTATAAACTCGTGACATCAAAATGAAGTCATTTCATTTATGTTATAGATCGCTAGGATATAGATGGTATGTCACATGATCACTATTTTACACAATCGGAAACTGAAAGCGCTTTCTGAAGGCGAAAATTCTTCCGACAACGTTTAATCTATGACGTCACGTTCTGACCAGGGTAGTCGAATTTACTTATTTCACGCAAATTGGGACTTTGCCCAGAGCCCCGGCTCGAAATGGCCCCCAATTTCAAATGTTGTTCTTTTTTTATAACAAAATTTTATGAAAAATAAAACAAATTTCATAGATGGGGGGCACCCAAATTCATCAATGCTGGGGGCCCCTGTTGGTCATAATCAGGTCCTGTTTAACACCGCAATATATTTCCTGCGATTCGAAAACGTGTCCCGTTTAAAATCTCAATTGAAAATGAAAATAATGCTGGATAATTCACTGGTGAAGAAACAGCATTCAATTCTTTTTCTGTCAACGTTAAATAAAATATAGAATTATTTCCTGCGTGGCGTATGTTGTGCTTGTGAGTTCGTTATTCTGATTGAGTTTCGAAAGGGGTTTTAAACTCATGACATCAAAAACACGCACAACATTCAACATGCGAAAACTCAGTTATTTTAAAGTAATTTTATTTATTTTTTTCCAACTGGCAACTTTAATCATTGTTACTGTCTCCAAGACAACCAAACCGCAAGATAACATACCGACGATTTTAAGCATTTGCTTTTGAAATAAAAATCCTTCTTTACATAAAAATTCGTAAAAAATCTCCTAATTTATATTTTCCTTTGGTTTCTCTTTTAAAAGAGGGCGAAATGTATGCTCCGTCATTTGACAAAATATAAAAAAGTTATGACGGATAGAATTCAAGATGCAGCAGTTTTAAAAATATTTTACGAAAGTCAGCGTGAAATTTAATTTTATTTGAAAAATCCCCAAAAATCTGCAAATTATGTTACACAGTCCGAACAAACAGTTTTGAAAAGCAAATTTTCTCCTCTATCCGATGCTGACAGTAGTGGTGAAGGGTATATAGAATATTACCTCAACTTTGAAAAGCCACACACTCAAAATTCAAAAGGGCACAAACACTTTGTACAAATAAACCAAAAGTATTATTTTTTTTTTAAATCTCCAGAATGACCATCCACTTGATACCAGAAGAGAAAAAAGATTCAATCTCCTCTCCCAAAAATTTTGTTCTTCTTCTATTTCTCTCCCATAATGGAATTTAGCAAATAATTTAGAAAGCATGGAATTCCTCTAACGTCTTTTCTAATATGTGTGAAAATCTTCATGGAATTCAATGCGCTTACCTTGAAAGGGTTTGTTTAAGATGGAAATAAAAGTTCGTTTGTTTTCTTTTAGAAAATATTTAAATTAAAAGTAATCAATTTCTTTCTTTCATGTATTTTATATATTTAAATCATGCATTGTATTCTCAGAGTAATCAAATCGGCGGATTTTCACTTGCCTGTAAAACAACTTTTTCCTTTCATATAGTGCATGTGCTGGGAACACAAGTTAAAGACATGTTTATACTTATGGTGATTTATTTCTTAACACTAGGGTGCTATTTCGCTCAATTCCAGAATTTTGTCTACGCATTTTTGTCTAAGCGAGTTTGAGAGATAGCGTGAAGGGGGGCGGGGGGCGTTAATAAAATATTGAAAGTCGCTCAAGGTTTGCAGTTATTGATAATGGATTGCTAACTTTGGTGCCAAAACGCGACAATTTACTATAAATGTACTGAGCATAGGTAAAAAAAAATGCCTGGCGAAGATTTTAAAATAGTTTTAGTAGGAAATTTTAATATAGATTTCAATTCCGACAAAGTGTTCGATGGAACAAGGAAGGAAAACATGGTACACACATAGATTATGATGCACTTTCCAAACAGTATTTAAAATGGTACATGATAGTTGAATCATGCTTGGTGAAGGCTGTAAAACAGTTTCAGAAGGTGATTTTGAGATATTTCTTTCCCAAAGATGCGTTTTATTTAACAAGAAAGGCGAACACGGCACACTCGTGGATTATGATGCACATTCGAAACAATATTTAAAACGGTGAAGTATAGTTGTAGCATACTTGGCGAAGATTGTAAAATACTTTTAGTAGGTGATTTTAAGCTAGATTTCGATTCTAACGATATTTTTGTATGGAACAAGGAAGATAAATACTCATGAATCATGATACGCTTTCCAACTTAATGGAATAAGGAAGAAAATGTGGGACGACGCATACATTGTGATACACTTTTAATATATAGCAATTTAGTGCATATTTAAAATCTGAAAGTGTTTGAGATTTTTCTTGCATTTTTTATTTATTTTATTGGTTACTTCATTATTTCATCAAATCTAAATTTAAGTTAGTCATAAACTGCTGTATTAAAGACCATTATCATGAAATCTACTCTTCTAAAAAAATAGAAGAGTAGATTCTAGAGAAGATACAGCTAAGAGAAGATACAGCTTGTACTTGATTGATGGCGTTCCTAATCGTCCCAAAATTCCAGTTGAGGACTTTTCAGACTTTTCAGACTTTAAAATTATAATAATTGTTAGATGGAACTTGGAATGTAATTTCTGATCTTTTTGAAAATACACTCATGTCCATAAATTAAGGATAATTCAGAATCACACAGAAATTGATCTCTAAAATAAAAATTTCACCTGCGGAATGATCACACACATCTTGAAGAAGAATATGCAAATTACAGGAAACCACCAGATGGCGTGGATGGTACGTCACAATGACGAGAGTGTAAGAGAGGGGTATATAAGGAATGGTGGCAAAGAAGTAAAATTGTTCACAAGCGCTGTGAAAGCCTTTCAGTGCAAAAACCGCATAGTTATGGCACAAAGGAGGCATTTGGATGATGTTTTACGTGACAGAATTATCGGACGACTACTGGAATGTGGACGTACCCAGCTGGAAGTATCCGAGGAACTTGGAATCGCCCAGAGTGTCATCGCCAGCTTTGGCAACGATTCCAAGATGATGGTAATGTGAGTAGACGTTACAGCACAGGTCGCCCCCGAGTTACAACGCCGAATGAGGACCGCTTTTTGGCAGTTACTGCCAAAAGAAACAGACGGAGTACAGCATCAGACCTGTCTCGTCAGCTCTCTTCAGCTACCGGTACGGCAGTTTCAAGGCAGACCGTGTACAGACGCTTAGGGCACATTGGTCTATATGCTCGTAGGCCTGTCAGATGTGTTCCACTTACCGAAACTCACTGTCGCCTGCGATTAACCTGGAGTAGAGAGCATGCATTGTGGACACCGCAACAGTGGTCTTGTGTGATGTTTTCCGACGAGTCCAGGTTTAGTTTGGAGTCTGATTCTCGCCGGACATTCATCTGGAGAGCGCCAGGTACCCGTTACCACCAAGAGAACACCATTGAAAGACACCGTTACGGTGGTGCAGGATGGCTCGTTTGGGGAGGAATTATTCTTGGTTCCAGAACTGACCTGCATGTTCAGAGTGTAACGATGACAGGCCACATCTATCGGGATGTCATTCTGGAACAACATGTACGTTTGTTTCGGGGCGCCATGGGTGCTGAATTTGTGTTTATGGATGACAACGCCCGTCCTCACCGTGCAAACATTGTTGACGAATGCCTTCAATCGGAGGATATCACCCGTATGCATTGGCCAGCATACTCACCGGACTTGAATCCAATAGAGCATGTGTGGGATATGCTTGGCCGACGAATTGCAGCCCGTCAACCCCCTCCCACCTGTCTACCGGAACTTCGGAGTGCATTGCTTGATGAGTGGTGTAATATTCCCCAAGATCAGATTGATCATTTGATACTCAGCATGCCTAGGCGTTGTCAGGCCTGTATTGCATCGTCCGGGAGACATACTCCGTATTAACCATCCTACTAACCATGTTATACTGTTTTTTGTAAATAGGTTCTTTTTTTAAATTTGGTCAAGGGTGTAAAACTTGCAATTTTTATTAATTATGCCAAACATATAGCATCTTTTTTGCTCTTTACTTTTTGTTTAATAAATAGACTTTACAAATAAGTCAAATTTGTTTTGCTTCTTTCTATTTCTTTGCCTGAACTTCATTATCCTTAATTTATGGACATGAGTGTATTTCTCTAAAAAATCTCTTTTACTTATGCAATTCATAGAAATTGTTCATCTGGTGCTGGTGATTAGAAGATTGAAATACTCATTAGTTCAATCCATAATTCTGAAATAATTTTCTAATTGAATATGATTTTCTCTGATGTGAAAATATTCTTCTGAAACGACCACCAAGTTCTTTAATCAGTCATTTGCCTCTTTTTAGTATCGTAAACAAGGAGAAATATTAACACATCGCAAAACGAAATAACTGTGTGCTGGAGTAATTACGCGTCATTAGTACCGTTAAAGTATTCCAAGACTACGAAGAATTGCACCATATATGTAAGTAGGCATGCCTATTTCGCGTAATCAGATTACGTGTACTGGGAAGGGTAATTGGGTTATGCCCGGGTAGAAAAGAGATTTTTTCGGTAATAAGGGCTAACACATCAGCGTTCTGTTGGCTGGCAAAGCAATTATTTAGTGTTATTCCTGTTCAGTTTAGAATATCTCGTTGTTTCAGAGGGTTTTTAGCTTGTAATAAAAATAATTATTTTTCTTCTCTTCCTTATTTTTAGGAAGAACTTGAATTTCTAATATTTGTTAAAAATTGAATATTTGTTGAATGTTTGTTAAAAATTTTTGTGCTATTTTAAACTGACAGGCGAACAAAAATAGCTAAGATAAATCAAAATTAAATAATTTAAATCAAGATAAAATAAAAATTTCGTAGACAAAAGTTTAATTTTCGTTTAAAGTTTAAAGAACTTATTTTGCAAATTTGTAGCTATTAGGCCTTTTTTATTTAATCCGTAGTTCGGAGGTCATATTTACATGATAATATTTTTTTTTCTAGAAGATCTCACACTAAAATTATCAAACAGCTTAAAATTCTTACTGTACCAGTGTCAAATTCTGTATACATACTTTAAATATGTATAATGTATTGAAATTTTGAGTATGTTTTCTTTTAAGGATTTCCTTTCCGTAAGAAAACCAAGAACTCAGTTACTGTGCTATATAAATGCGATACATTAGTTATGCTACATGGGTAGAAGAATAAAGGAAGTGCGAATAAATAAAAAGGTTTCTTAAGAAGTAACATGTGTACAGTTTTGAAAACGAATGAGAATAAAAATAAAGGGTCAGATGTGAATAAGAATATTATCTCTAATGACACATATTCAAGATCATTATAACAAGTCTCTAATCTTAACCGAAGCTCATTTAAGGTATGTAAATCAACGGTTTATAATGTATAGCATAACTTTAGTCTACATCAGAATAATACATTTCATTTATCGTGTATTAGAGTACCTGACATTAGCTCTAGCTTTAGTGTAGTGTCAAAATTTGGACGCTGTACTATCAAAAGAGTATTCCTGTAACATTTTAGATCAAATTTTGCATAAACAGTATCAAAATACTCTATCACTACTTGATTCTTTGATTTATTTGAAAGTTTTCTATTAATTCTCATTATTGGCATTAATATTTTATAAGAGTAAGCGTAGTGACATAAGAACATGAGAATAGTAAAGCTACCCTTAGAAAAAAAAAACAATATTGATAACACACTTTTTTTTATTGGTTAGATATTAAAGCACTTTTTAAAGCAGAGTTAAGTAAATAGCGACTATTGTCAGTAGACTACTTCCAGTATCATAAGCAGTATGTGAAAAATTTACCACAATAGATCTTACTTTAAAAATCTAGTTCTTTCTAAAAATTTAACGATATTTTTCAACCAATTTATCTGCTTTCTCAAAATTAGTCTCAAATCACTTTATGGGTTCCCATTGGCATTTCCTTAAACAGAATTATCTGTAGAGCTATTAGTTGAATTCACTTTTATTGTAAGGGAATTTCAAAGCAACAATTTTCTTTCTGTTCTTTCTCTCTTTAAACGACGAAGGCTTACATCAGGAAAAACATTTAACAGATTATTTCGTCGAATAAAGCATTGGTGTTGTTTTGTTCTAGAAAAAAGAATTGAAATTTAAAACTATCAAATCCTCAATTAATGCTGTTTAGATACCTATACGATTATAATAAGAACAAACACACTCATACACATTCAAGAAAAAATCCAAATATCAAAAGCAGATGATTAATAGTTAAAATTAATTAAGAACCTTACAAAATAACACATATAAGGTTTTAAAAAAATTAAAAGCGCGTTCGTTTCGGGGGATACGAAATTTACACCTTCCCTCAACTACAAAAAGCTCCCTCATTCACAGGATCAAGGAGATGTCAACTAAAAGTAAACGCAAACCAATATTTAACTCTTTAAAGCAATATTACATGTTCTTAAGAGAAATATTGTTCTGCTTTGGTTTTTGAATGGTATATATACATACAATATTGCGCCGATTATTCGGATCAATAGAAGTCGAGGCTGTCCCTGTTAACGAAAAATAGTATAATTGCACAATTTTTAAAAAAAGACTATGCCAGTGTATTTCAGGCAACTTTCCCTCACACTGTCTCCCGTCTTAAACTTGGAAATTGTGGCAGGGTATATTTTAGCATGTGCTTAAAGTGGAGTGTTTAGAAGTTATTTTTTTAAACTTTTTAAATTTAATTTTCTGCAATTGGTACAAGTGTGTTCATAATGGAGTGTCAATAAAATAAAAATTTCGTCGATTTGTGGACTTCTTGCAGGCGTTCCGTTCAACTGATCGAGAATAGATTCCAGACACAGTTATTCAGAATTATGAGCTCAAGAGTCTGTGAACGACAACGAAGTGGCTTTCTCGTTTCCGGCTATAGGTATAAAAACTCAAAATTTTCGAATGGGAATGCCCACTTTTGCCGATGCAAAATGTTTAGGGCACTTGTCAGTACAGATGTAGAGAAGCATACATATAAATATTAATAATAATTTAATTTATATAGTTGGTAGTTTATACAGATTTTTAACGGTAGTTTAATTTGTTCAAATGAAAACCAGAAAAACATTCATTTTTCAAAAAAAATCCTAGTTCTACCGTTAATCATTTCCTCTTCTACCTTTGAAAAAGAATCCTTTTATTTCCCGAAGGTGTGGGCGTAAAACAATGTTAACTGCTTTGTTCCGAGGAAAAAATTGTGTTGCAGTGAAAAATGGCTTGTTCACATACCCGAGCGAATGAAAGTTTCAAATTCCTAGGCCTGTATTGTGGTGGAGGTTGATTTGATGTTCGGTAGACTGTGAATTCGAAAGAATCATTTTTTTTCTTTTTTGAGTTTTTAAGCCGGTCATTCCCTCCAAGTTTTAGAATAAAAGAAGTTGATGAAAATATATTAAAAATAAAATCTTACCAAGTGATATGAAAATAAATCTTGGTGTCTCGTGGAGCGTTCATGGCAATATTTTGTTAACATATCGGTATATATATTGTTTGGGGATGCTTCTTCTCTAATATTTTGCCTTAATGATACAAAGAGATTACTTGCGTCATACTGAAGTTGAGCAACCTTAATATGGTTTGTCAACATATTTTAATGTATATTTAACGTACAATATCTTAATTCAATCCAGTATGTAATATATAAAAAGTAATACCTTTTATCCTCTAGAAATATAGAATTTATTGAAATATAAATTACATTAATTAATACATCATAAGTTGTTTTTACCAGCAGTTTTCAACTGGTATTCTGCGGAGACACTGTATTCCGAATAAAACCTTTATTTTTAAACGAAGACAACGACAAAAGAAGATTCTCTAAAAGAAAAAAACGATCTAGCATGACTGGATAATTTCTTAAAAACGTGATAGAATTTCTTAAAAAATTCTTATAATTTATTAAAAACGGGAATTTTCAAAAGATTAAATACCTCTCTATTAAATCAATGAGTTTTTTTACAAAATACATTTTCATGTAAATTTAGTGTCTTCACTGGCATCCTTACCTTCACTTATCTTTTCCATACTACATGTACATTAAAAAGGATAAAAAAGAAAAAAAATGGAGAGTATCAGAAAACAACATTTCGCAGAAAAGTCTAAGCATTTTAAACAAGCCAAGTAATTGTCTTATAAACTTCAAATTTCTTATGAGAAATTAGTACACCTAAAAGCATCCCTTCTACACTACTCAGCATTGAGAATAGACAGGAATATTGTCATAAAACACCATCAAGTATCCCACATTTAGCACCTGATGTTGTACAATGCATAAAACCTTGCTTCGCATTCTAAGTAAATGTGTAACCAAAAATTTAGGATCTATTCTTCTTTAAATTTAGACTTTACCGTCGAATCTATTTATATATTGTAAGTTGTTGCCATTCCCTCATTAACAAACAATGTTATTTATGGAAGCACTCGAAAGAATTTTACTCCCATAAAAAACATTGTAACAACATAAATAACAACGTACTCGAACGGAGGCATTTAATTTTTTGAAAATCCCGTTTTTAAGAAATTGTAAGAAGTTTTTAAGAAATTCCATGACGTTTTTAACAATTCTATGAAGGGGTATTGAGTAAAAATATTTTGCCATGTTTGCTTGTAACAATCGTTAGGTACGTCAAACACACTTCATTTTTACCATTTGAATACTTTGTGTGTTATATGTTATCTTTTTATTACTATTAAATATTTATATTTACAGTATTACTAAATATTTTTAAGTAAAAGCTATGCTATGACAAATGTTTGAATAGATCTCTGTTTGATTTGCTTTCAAAACATGACGCCAAATAGTTCAGACTTCTCCTTAGAATGTTCTACAATAGTTTCCACTCCTCCCCACAGAACGTTTACCCAGAATGACTTTTTCAGGTAACAAAACATTTCTTCGAATTCAATTTCGAGCATGCTTTCTTCCGAAAATCTCGCTCACATAAAGTAATTTCTTCCTTCATGACTTCATTCTTTGCTAAAGTTTTTGCAACAGTTTTAGTCATTTGTAAGTTCAAAATCTGTGTGTGATTTGTAAAGAAGAATGTAAATTATTCTAAAAGTGGTACAGACATTTTAATGTCTTCGTGTTCGAGATCTCTTTGCTATCACTTAAAAAATACCAAATGTTGCAAAAAACGTCTCCTTAAAAAAGTAGAAACAGTAAGAATTAAGTTTAGAGCTACGAAATTCTACAAATGCATTTATCGATTTTCAAGCAGAATCAGCAAAAAAGCCTCCCATCACAAAAAGTCTTTCGTCAGAAGATATTAAAAACAACATAATACCACAGCATTGGTTTTAAAATACTCTAAACTGGCTATGTAAAGAACTACCAAAATAGGCGTAGGATCTACTATGAAGGAGTGCAGCTGTGAAGGAAAGAATGCGTTTATGAGAGCCACATTTGGGTTACAATTAAGAAACAAAAAAATGCTGAAAGTGACAACGAAGGAAGGATTTATTCCTGGAAAACATCAAATCATTCCTAGTAAAATATTTTGAGGGTAGGTTGTGATAGACATCCGCTCACATTTACTTTCTCGAGGATGCTGAATTGTTAAATAAAAGATAAGTCAAACTGAGAAATAAACAAAATTTCTTGTAAATATCTCATACATTATATATTTAATGATTATGAAAAGCTAAGAGGTATCCACAGAGTATCCGAATGATAAACATTCAGAATATTCAAGTACTATATGATTCCTACAGGTAAACACGACAAAATGAAGTTATTTTGATGTCTTGATAAAAATTTCAATACAAGTTTAGGTGAATCAAACAACGTCTTACATGTTTGATATAAAAATTTTAAGATCAAATTTGAAATATAAACTTATTGTCTACTATGGCATCTTTTCCACAATATCTATCAAGGAAAACAGAAAAAATAGGGAATTTAAGTTTAAAATGCCAAAAAATCGGCTTCTTACCGAAATGTTTATGCATTTTCACCAACTACCATATGTATATAAAATCGTCCCATTCGACAGTTTTATTTGAACTTAATACAGTTAATAGCCCCTTTCCTGTTCTAATCAACATTAAAAATATTTTTATAACACTAACCTCATGCAGAATACTTATAACACTCTATATTGAATACTGCAAGAAACATCGACTCGTTGAGACAAAAGTTATTTAAATTAAAAATTCCTATTTTTGGCATATTTTTTCAGCCAGAAGGAACACCAACCAAATTTCAGAGCTTAATTATTTTTTTTAATCATCGTACAATGCATATGTTCAGAAACTTACGAATTTATCTTATACTGCTTCTATCTCACACCACAAAAGAGCTATGATATGTGTGATACAATGCACAGCAGGAACGCGTTATAAGAAAAAACTACTGCAAACTCGTTGAAAAATGTTAGGACCTTTAGAAATCGGACGTTTAGGAAATTTTAAAATATCTAAAACATTCGGTATTTCAAACCATGTACAAACGTTATTAAAACAGCTCCACACTTATAGTTTACGTTTTAATGTATTTAAACATTTATGTGAAATCAGTTGAAAAATGTACTACTGCTCCAACAATAGTTTTAAATACAAATTTTTTATTGTATGCTAGAAAAGCATTGAATTTTTGTTCGTTTCGTTCGAAAGCGTCGAGAATTCTGGGGAATTCGACTAAATTTTTAATATTTTGTTTTCTCGTGCAATACTACAATAAATTTCTTCAAACTAATAATCCTCTTAAATTGTAGTGATTTCAAATACGTTTGTGGGCCAAAATGAAATATACATAAATTCCTACAACTATCGTTTTCTATGAATACCACATTGCGTAAACCTCCGTACCAAGGACTCATTTTGTTTGGATGGAAGTCTCTAAAATTCTTTTTAATATTTGTTTTCCTATGTAGTAATGAATTAGAACTTTTTGGGTGTGCTCTTAATAAAGAACTGCAAATGATGCGTATGATATTTTGAAACGGAATATCCAAATTAAATTTAAATATTCTATATAGATAGAATTACAATTCAAATATTTTATAACATAGTTACATGATATGCAGGAGACAGACTAACAAATATACAAATAGAAGTCAGTAAAACTTCTAATCTTACTCAGATATTGTTAAAATTAAACAGAAGTATTTTATACAGATTACATTTGTGGTCGCTTGGATCATGCACACGATTAATATAGGTTTGTGTTAAAAATTTAACTAATCAGAATTTATTCGACTCACTAGAATTATTTTTATCCTATTTATTACATTTCAATTATTCATGGCATTTGCAAAACATTACGTTGAAATGTTAACAACATATATATTTTAATTAAGTGAACATATATGTCCAGAAAAAGCGGTTTTGCTGAAAGAGCTTCACAGGTTTTGGATTCTATTGCGATTTTCAACTAAGCCAATCAATCGATACACCAAACCAACATTTACCATCTCAAATACTCATCAGGAAAGCACTGAATGTTGAAGAGGTTGACCACGCCCACAATTAAACTCAATTACCGATCATCAAGAGGCCCTTCTAAATCACCAGTCCTGTTGACTGACTGACAAGCTCTGTTGCTGATAAGAATTATTTGTCGGAAATAAAGGCTAAAAGTTACGTATAAAGTTCTCCCAGATTTATTCCACTGTACGAATGCAATTGCGCAATTTAAGCTGAAAGCAGGGAAGAGATAGAGTAATATGTATCGTCTTGTCGCTCTTGAAAATATTCTTATAACGATATGTGTGAATATTCCTGTCATGAAATTAATTTAACAGAATTAATATGTATACATGTATATAATGTCAAAAATGCTATCCTAGATGATGCATAATGTCAGTGGTGGCTGGTTGGACTGGATAATATGAAGTCCTACTAATATTATAAATGCCAATGTTTGTATGTATGTTTTTTACTCTTTCACGCTGGAACGGTTTGACGGATTTGGATGAAATTTGGAATTAACAAACAGGCTACTTTTAATCGCGCGAAAAAAAAAAAAAAAAAAAAAAAATACTGTTCCTAAAATATAGAAAAAACTATCTTTTTTAAAAAAAAGAATACAATTGAGCTTTTTTTTACAGAGCCGTCGACAGATGATGCAAACTTCAAGCAGATCTGTAGCATTTAATATACATTTGTAAGAAATCCAGTGTATCACGTGACTGATGCTCTATCATCGTTAAATGATGCTAAAATGATGCCTGAACGTCATTTTATCGTCTGCTACGCCTGCCTTTGATAAAGAATACACCTGAATAAGTTTTTGAAACTTTCATTTAGCTCGAAATGTGCATTTTTCTGCGTAGATTTCCCCCATTCTATTTCAATATTATTACATCCAGAAACAGGATGCTAGAAATATCAGTTTTAATTTTGTTTAATCACGCTCATGAATAATGATACACTTTCGAACTTAATGGAATAAGGAAATGGAAAAATAGGGACGACGGATAAATTATGATACGCTTTTAATATATAGCACTTTAGTGCGTATTTAAAATCTGAAAGTATTCCAGGTTTTTCTTACATTTTTTTCCGCTTTTTCATAACGAGCAATATATCCAGAAGCAGAATCATTATAGGGCGAAAATAATTTGTACAATTTTGTAGTTTTTTATCATCAAACCATATTATTTTTGTAACCAGGGGCGGCCTAACACGGTAAGCAAGTTAATCATCGCATCGGGGCGCCGGCTTCGAATTGGCCTCATTTCGAACTCAAATTTAAGGATAGCATAAGGGAGCGCCACTTACCCTAGGGCTGCCTCTGTTTTTTACCATCTTAATTTTAAATTCCATTCAGAATTAGAGAGATTTCATTGCCAAGGAAGCCGATGAGAAACAGAACTCCCCCCGAACTAGGCTTACTCAACCAACTAGGCTCACTATGTTGAACCCACTGGTCGCCGGAGGCAGCTAGTAAAAAATAAAAGAGAGCTCTTTACTAGCATATTGTAACATCTAAATGAGTAATTCGGGCATGTTAGAATAGCAAATAGAATCGCAGATCTATGTATTCTGACATGCATTTAGATAATCGTCTTTTAATCCTTAGATACAATTATGTTATCTAGTCGTACTGGCAAGAATTGGGTCACGTTTGACTGCAATCCAAAGGGGACATTAAATGTAAATTTGTTTTATGTAATTATTCCCGTTTGTAGTGATATCACATTGTGACATTCTAGTGTCTCCAGAATTGTCATGAAATTTTCCAGATGCATATTTTAAAACATGCCACATCCGAATAAAAATGCACTATAAATATTTACTTTTAAAAATAATAAACTAAGCGTTTGAGTGTGAACAATAGGGTAGACCGACTTTTTTCGAAATTGTTGTCTCCCGAGGTCTCAAAAGTTGTATATTTATATAAATAACACGCAAGTAAAATTTTAATGGTCTACGGCAATGTCTTGGTGTTTCGCATTAAATAGCTACAAAAACCTTGAGGATTACCACAAAAACTATTTAAATATGCATACATAACTGGGATCATTTATTTTTTAAAGCGTTATTATATTTTTTCAATTTCGAAATATAAATAAATAATTAATCAAATTGATACATCGACTCCTAATTTATTGAAAAAGTTTTCTTGACAAATTGTTTACAACTATTGCCGCTAGATGGCAGCATCAGATAATCTTCTAATCTATCCATCCCATACCCATCCTCAAGGTCCGTTTTCAGGAAAGGAATCCCATTGCCGATGCAGGTCCTTTCCAATCTAAGTCCATGCCTATGAGATAATTTGCCGAAAAATGTGTTTAGTTTGGCGATTCAGCTAGATGCCGCGGTGCTGAAGGGTGGATGCCTTGAGCTGCTACGATTCTGAATAGTGCGAAATTTTCTGCTACAGGGCATCGAACAAAATCTGTTCTTAGAAGAGTTGGGAATAATTAAGGCATCACCTTGTACCAGGTTACCAACCCGACAATACGTACTTCTATACAACTATTTTGTTTATAGGAAGACGAAATTCTAATGAAAGGAAGGATCTACCGGAAGGCGAAGTAACTTTAGCAGTGACGACCAAAATACAGGGAATTTGAATCAAGGCCAGTATCCTCACTGTGTAAATCCAAATATTTCTCGAATAAAAAGGCACCAGAAAGTTCAGCAGCTAAGTAAATCGTATATTAGAGACGGAAGTACAGACTCGTTTATGAAGTAAATGGAAAAACTCCCTTATCGAGCTATTAGACATCGCAACTTGCAAATGTACCGACTTTTCCGAGCAGATATGACTCAGAGAAGTTCTTGCTTTATATGGAACGGGAGTCTGGCAGACCAACGGGGAACTAGGTGTGCGACAGTCGGTGGAGTTGAAGAATTAAAAGACAAGTTTGTGCAGAATAAGAGAAAATTTCAAAGATTGGAAAAAGAAATTACTCGATTGATTGAGAATAAAAAGGCGTGAAAGTGCCAATATCCAATATGTGTCTCCAACTGTACTGATTGATTTGGAAAGAGAAAACGAAGAAGGTGAAGTTAGAAAAACTAAAGAAATCGCTGATCGCCTACCTGCCGCCGCTTCACAAGTGATCAAGGTAGTATAAATATCTCAGTGTTTACACAAGTCTGCGACACATGCGATTTTCGGATTGGGCATCAGCTACTCTGTTATTATTTCAATACCTGAAAAGCGGAAGAAATGGAGATGGAGAGAAACCCTCTCGACGTTGATGATTTTTGACCCTCGTGATTTTCGACCCAAGTAAAGTTAGGAGAGGACTTGTGATGACTCACTGTGAATTACAGTAAAGGCTTTTAAGATTTCTATGGATTGTATTTTGATAGAAGGGAGGACAATACGAGAAACATGGAAAAATCTATTGAAGGGAAATTAAACCCAAGTTTTTGCCATGAATAACATATCTCACTCATAATGGAACTTGGATCAGGATACTTTGACCTTGTGCCATACTCTGATTGCAAAACCGAGACAGTTTCACTGGAAATTTTGGAGAGTTTAACACGGAAACGCATTGATCTTGGGATCTTCACTTGGTGGCGAACCATCGGATCCTGGGAAGAACAAAGGCGTCATCAGACACTCTAATCAAACTAAATCTCCTCAATGGCGCATTTGACAACTTCACACCATTGAACTACCACTCCAGAATTTTATCCTTCTACTCATATATCAGAAGATAGTTTCATTCGATCTAGATTACACTGGCAGAAAATTCCACGGCTTGAATTGAAGTCTGCCTTTACGTAGCTAATTAAAACACATGCTCCAATAATTGGGTATTTGGTGTGGCATGGGTGGGATTCGGATAGCAGCTACCTCAACGTATTGGATCCTGAGTAATGTAGTTATGATTTTAGTTATACAGCTGCGAGCTGCGAACCTTACTGATTATTTTTAAGGGGAATAAATCATTAAAAATATAAAGTTTTCTTTCTACGTAATTTTTTTTTCAAAAAAGGCATTATTTTTAAATATTTATAATTTCAAGCTCGATATGCAACTTCTAGATATTGTGTTAGCTCCTCCAAATTTTACATACACCTTATTCATAACAATATGCAATTTCTGAAACTACAGAAAACTAATAATTCAGAAATGAATTTTTTGGTAGATTTTTAAAATAAGGCATATTTTTCAAAAATGTCTAGATTTCAAGATCGATGCTCAACCCCAAGACGCGGTCGTAACTCACTGAAATTTTACGTACGTCTTATCTGTATCATTATAAAATTTCTGAGACCACTGTAGTGAACAATCCACTGTAGTGAACAATCAATAAAGTTTTCAATCTGTGAGTTAGTATTTTTTCAAAGTTGATAATCCCGTTGACCTGTAAACACGAAAAAACTGCATTCGAATATCAGTAAAAGTTTTTTTTTTTCTATTTTAATATACTATAACGTTGGAATGCTTGTCTTTTCGGTCTTAAATTTTCTATCTGTAAACTTTATTGTTTTAGAAACGGAAAGTTTTATTTGAAATGAATTAGCGATTTAAAGATTGTGTCATCGTAGCATAACATCTGCCATCTAAGAATATTGTTTACGAATTTTTGGGGAAAGCCGCTATTCTGGCGTTTAAAATAGTTTTAAATTCGTTTCTGCGCGTCAAATAGTTAAATTATGCATTTGTTTGGATCAAAATCGGTTAACTAGAACGCGAGATACGGAGTTCTGCTTTTCCCCATGATTAATATAGCGTTTTCTAGAAATCTCGAAGAATATTGGTCCTAGGCCTTCGCTAACCTCACTTTTGCGGACTTATTTTTGGCGCGAAATTTGGCAATATTTCGGAAAATGTACCCAATCTTGGCGACATTTTGGACATTTGGAGCGATTTTGCCAAGGGGGCAAAGGTGCTTTTCTTGCATTAACATAACATATTAGCCTTTCGTTCATTAATATTTCTATGCCGCAATCAAAACCCGTTTGTTCGGGGACCCTTTAGAGAGGTCCCGACTTTTCTGGAGTGTATAAATTTATGCCAATAGTCAGATCCAGTCAGTCTTGCTTCTGCTTGTGCTGAGAGATGTCCGTGAGATCTATATTATACAAAGCCATACAATAATGTGCTTCTATAGCGTCAATACAAAGCCTTCTTAGTATTGATACTATAAAAGCGGTATTTTCGCTTGTTTTAAAAGCCTTGTTTTAAAGTGCTGTGTGTAATTCTTCATTGCTGAGTCTTGAAGAAATGGTTACGATTCCCCTCGTAAGTTTCCACTGAATTTTTGCCTGCGGAAGTGTTCCTTTTGTGTGAAAAATACAGCATTTATGCACGATATTTTACTAAGCGGACTGTTATCAGCACGTTACTGGCTGATGTGCTTGTGAATTTTGTACAACTGATTGTTCGTCGAAGTTCTAGAAGCAATAAAGTTCGTGTTCCATCCTGTCAAGTGGACACTTTACTGGAACTTTCTAGACCAACTGTGCTTTAGAACGACGAACCCAGGAATTAACAGAGCTTTCTGCAACAATACTGTGACGTAAATGAATATACGATAGCAATCACAGTCAAATATAACACACCTGCAAAAATTTATGGTGAGCACTGTAATATAATGATCTTGTCCCAATGCTACGTCTGTATTTTCATGGTTCATTTTTCAAAAATCTGTTCTGGTATTTTACTTTCGTTTTTTTTCCGAAGCCTTACAGCGTGTAATGGCGTTAATCGCATAAATTTCGCATAATTTTAAACATGTAAAATATTTTCAATCTACATTTAGCGTAGATTAGCAGTTCACAGTTGTATTTAACACGTCATAATGATACAACTGCGATTTAAAAGATATGTTCTCTAAAATGAAGTAATATTTCTACGACTGATATCAGTTTGAAACAGTTGCAATTTTTAATGCAAAAACGGTATATTCTTGTAATTCCAGTCAAACAAATACTGGATGCATTGTAACACAGTTATTATCATTATGTTATCAGGAATGAAAGAGCATCATGTTAAAACGTCTTCCAGTTGCAGTACTAAAAGTTTGTATCAGTATAAAAAACAAGAAACAGGCACAATTTTCCAGTAAAAAGAGAAATAAAACATTGAGTTATAGGCTACGGGAAAAAAGTTGCATTTGGCACGATCTGAACCCTCTGTGTGCCACTAAAATAGACAAAGGTAAAAGCGGGGCTAGTCGTAAAAAATAGAACAATAAAAAGACACGGAATTTCGAGTCAACTTAAAAAGGTAAAGAAGTAAAGAAGAAATAGAACACGAAATAGAAAATTGGGTCTTCTAACATTCTAAGTAAAAGAAAATTGGAAGTATTTATCTGTTCTTGCCTTTTTTTTTTAAGAAAGGGAATAAATGCACTTGTAAATGTCTTTATAGACCACAGAATAAATACATGATGTTTATTTGTAACACTTTAGGTGATTCATTGCTTTAAACAAAACTGTAGAAATATGAGGAGGTGTAACATTTGTTCAAATGAAATTAAACTTATTTTGTTCAAATGGATGTGAACAAAATAAGTTTAATGATAAATGTAAAAATTTATGAAATATGCCAAACGCAAAAATCATGATGCAATTTGCAACATAGATGTCTAATTACAACAATAGTACAATTCGTAACAAACAAGACCATAAAGAGATTTTGAAAATGCTAATTCAACCATTGGCAGTTTATTATATTATGTTGTATACCCTAAATATCAGCTATAATTGCTGATTTCACCACTTCATGCAAAGCAAATGTACAGGGTGGCCATAATTAAACTGCACGTGTTCAAGGGGTGCTGGAGAGAAAACTACTGGGAATATTCCAGTGAAATTTGGTATCTACACTATCTCTAATGCGCAAGTCAAATATGAAAAAAAATATCGTCATTTTTGCCCGATAGATGGCGCTGTAATGTATTTCAACGCTTATCGGCGGCATATATGCAAATTTTAAGCTCATAGAACAGTATAAAAACAAGACGACATTGAGTAATGGTCAATCATGACTCTGAATAAGAAGGAACGTGCATTGTTAGTGAAGATATTCTATCAGAATGGTAGCAGTTATGCAGCTACTCTGAAAGAATACCGGCGTATGAAACGATTAAGAAGAGGTCCAATGAGTGTCAATGAGAATAAATAAGGGTTTAATTGTTTTCCAAAGCGTCTTTATGGATTGTTTAATTTGTGATCTTAAATTACGTTAATTTTTGATTACATGATAGTGTAAAAATTTAATTACTGAAGCGAATTGTATTGAATTTTGACAAACTGTAAATGATGTTTTATATTGTTTGTATGCCTCTTAGAATGTCATTATGCTCTGTCTATTGGTTTTGGAAGTTGTATATGCCACCGGGAGCGTTGAAATTACGATACAGCGCCATCTATTGGTCGAAAAAAGCGATTTTTTTTCATATTTGACTTGCGCATGTTCTGAAACGTGTAGATACCAAATTTCACTGGAATATTCCCAGTAGTTTTCTCTCCAGCACCCCTTGAACACGTGCAGTTTAATTATGGCCGCCCTGTATTTGCGCGCTGAAAATGTGATTTAAACACTTACTGTATTTTAGTTACTGATATATCCGAACTTTATTGTAAGATGCCATGAAAGAACTCTGAAAGATACAAATAATTTTCAGTAGGGGATAAGCTTTTATAAAAGTCAATATCAGTGCATTTCTTCTCTTTATTTCTTTAGTATGGCATTGCCTTTTTAAAACACGTTTTAAGCAACTACAATTCATATTTGACTGTGATATTTTAAATTTAAGCTGCAAGTGATCAACAAAGAAACTTTACTAATATTTTTCAGCTTGAATTTCAGTGAGTAAAAAGCGATTGATATATGCACTGATGGGTCATTATTCATATTTTTCAGTTTATTTGCAATTAATTATGCAGAAGGTCACCATTTTCTGAAGAGGCTATGTGCTTTATCACTTCATTTGAAACATGTAAAAGCAGATATGCTTTAAATTTTTCCTTTTTTAGCTTGTTCTCTTGAATGTATTGGGCACGTGGAGGCCATTATATGACGAAGATATTTGATTGGCTATTGTATAATTATTAAATTACGTTGTCACGGCTAGAAATCCATGTTCCATAACACTTAGTTGCAAATATAAGATAAAGACATTTGGATACTTAAAACTATTTTATATAAAAGGAACTATTGAAAAATTAAGTTTTTACAGCGGCTGGTGGTGGCTAGCGAAATAAAAACTAAATTCCTTTAGGGACTGTGAAATTTAAGATGGAATCAATTAAAAATTACGCCAGCAGAGAATTACACATTGGCTAGAACAGCAACTTGTCTGAGATAAATAACGCCAATCCTAGAGCAATCTTAAAACTTAATCCAATAAAAATATAATGACGGAATCGCGAGCGAATAATTTTAAAGATGAGGTAGGGCAACAGAAAATAACCTATGCTAGCAAGATGCCAAAGAGGAGAAGCAAAAAAGTTCAATGCGATTGCAAACGGTCGTAATATAATCTATTTTTAGCACAACGACCCCACGAGGTCTGGAGAGACAAATAAACAATCAAGAAAAATGCATACGCGGAAGAGCGAAAATACGGGTTAAAAGCCGATGTGACAGAAAAATGAGAACAGAAAATGATTTAGAATACATGATTTTGGATAGATTACATTAAAGAAAGCCAAATTAAATGATTATTAAAATTAGATATGTGATATTCATCGCAAATAAAAAAAGTACTCCATAAGCCATACTTATACAGTTATTTTATTACTTTATTACATTTTTACATTTCTTTTTATGTATAAACAGTAGGAAAATCCGAAAATTTACTTTTGCACCGATTTCCGAAGTCGATGAGACCCTAGTGCGTAAAAGTTGTCTCTCGGATTGGTTAAAAACGGTGTATTTTTTTTTTTTTTTTTTAATTGGGCAATATCTTCAGTCTGTGCCAGCACCTTTAAAATTGGGAATTCGGGCCAAAACAAACATTTTTTTTTTTTTTTTTTTTCCCGAAAACACAAGTTCTGTGAATTTTCGAAATAGATATCAGCCAAGCGCGGAAACGTTCTTCACATGAAACACTATAAAGATAAGAAGCAACTTTACTTCACGGCTGCTAACGATTTCCGAAATTCGGTAAATTTTTTTTTGGGGGGAATCACTTCGATATGATGTTTTTTCCTTCGAGAGCTATGCATAAGTGGTTTAAGTCAGCGATATACTTATCTCCATATCTCTGAAATTTTTTAAGGTACAATTCTCAAATTTTGTAAGTCACCTCGTGAGTGTATGTGCACTCAATTGGGAATTCTTTTGAATGGGACCGTAAACAAATTTTTGAAGCGTAACCATTAGGACATTTAAGAGAGGAATTTTTTTTCATAACGGAATCCCATTTCCCAACTTATTTTCAACATTTTTTCAATTTACACATGCCAATTCCATTCGCTGATTATAAAGAAAGACTACACCTTACACCTAAAATGAGGCTTGGAAATAGGGCCAAGAAAAGGCCCTTTTTCGCGGAAAACCCCGTGTATTGTGGTAAAGCCAACTTAAAGTCCAAGTAATGCTTTGAGGACAGAAATTTCAAACGTGAAGTACAGGAAAATAAATCCCATTATTTTCAGTTAAATGACATTTTTATTTAAAAATTTAGACTCCACCTTACACCAAAAAGAAGTCTTGGAAACAGGACCAAGAAAAGGCGCGGAAAGCATCGTGTATTGCGGAAAAACCAACTTAAAGTCAAAGTAATGCTATGAGGACAGAAATTTCAAACGTGAAGTTCTGGGAAAAAATCCCATTATTTTTATTTAAATAACATTTTTATTTAAAAATTTAGACTCCATCTTACACCAAAAATGAGGCTTGGAAACAGGACCAAGAAAAGGCGCGGAAAGGCTCGTGTATTATGGAAAAACCAACTTAAAGTCAAAGTAATGCTCTGAGGACAGAAATTTCAAACGTGAAGTACAGGAAAAGAAATCCCATTATTTTTATTTAAATGACATTTTTATTTAAATGACATTTTTATTTAAAAATTTAGACTCCATCTTACACCAAAAATGAGGCTTGGAAACAGGACCAAGAAAAGGCGCGGAAAGCCTCGTGTATTGTGGAAAAACCAACTTAAAGTCAAAGTAATGCTGTGAGGACAGAATATTTCAAACGTGAAGTACAGGAAAAGAAATCCCATTATTTTTATACCAACATCCCTTAAAATACTGCAAATATATATGTAAGTATGTGTGTGTGTGTTATACGCATAGTAAATATAAGAAGATATTTCCCTCCAGTGAGCATCTAAAACGCAGGCATATCTCTCAGTTTATCTTCCTTCTCTTTCCACGCGCGGACCTTCTGGCCTGTTAAAAGAACAAGAATAAACGGTGCCTGACATTCCGGATTATCCAGCTGCGAAGCAAGTGGTTTTGACACTGATAACCCCAATCACGGACACAAAAGACGGTGCCAGCGAGGCATCACCTGATTGGATAAAAATGACGGCACAGAGAAGGGAGAAAAAGAATTTCTGCCCGAATGAAAGAAGTCAATGTAACGCTGAATGGATAACGCGTTATTCAGATATATAGGAGCAGGCAATATTGTGCCATGTTTTATGCTTTGATACTGTGATGGACGTGGTTCAACAGAACCGTGTTGAAGGATTGTCTGTATGCGGAAAGAGATAATAAAATGTGAATGTAAAAATGTCATGCAGAAATTGGGTACTTAGGATCATTATTACGTTTCAGCTAGTTCTGGACGGAAAGATAAGCATGTGAATGTCATTTGACAAGCTGCTTTATGTGTAAAAAAATGACAGTACAGAACTGATTAAGGAATAAACGAAATCTTTAGTGAGGAGCATTCAAATTTTAAAAATTCAATGCAAACTATAAACGTCACTAGGGACATTTGCCAATACTATTAAAGATTTAATCTGTGGTATCGTACCTCAGTTTAAGGAGCTGTGTTTTAACGCATGAACTCAAGAAAAAAATATAAAATTATTTTCCTTCCATTCGGTGGTATGGATGTGGTGGTAGAGATTAACGCTCTCTGTTCACAGTTGTTTGCAACAAGGAGGCACGTTTAATACCATTTTATTAGCACTATGTGAACTAACGAACATTTGCATTCGTATTAATGGAGCTTTTAAGGATATAAAGAGGATTCAATGGAAATGATCTAATATAGAAAATCTCAAGGCAAGGAAATATAATCTTATTATGGGATGTATCTCAGTCATCCTCAATGTCACTTCACTTACCAGTGTTTGTTTGTTTTTGCTATTGTAGCAATGATATGACTAAATGTCTAAGAAGGGGAGTGCCTTGGCAGGGGATTTGCTAAGGGGTTCTGATGCACATTTACGTTACATCTGGGGAAAAGCGACCAAAACTCCAGACCGTTAGATCAACAACAGTGCGATGGGTCTGAACCCGGAACTTTCACACTTCAGCGGTCGGCTGTTGTTAAGTATAGCATTATTCATATACATTCAGCTAGTGTAGTTTTATTTCCCTTTAGTTCTGCTTTGAGTGGCAAAGTTGTGAAAAGTTATTATTGTTATTTTTTTGGAAGAATAAGCTTGTTTTTTGTTCTGTTTAAAATTTTACAGAGACTATTTTTGGTAGAAATGAGTTTATGAATGGACAAAATGGTGAGCATGTGGTGGAGTGAAAAGAGCAGTAAAATATAATTTTGATACTGTTTCCATAAAAATACCACACAAGTGGACAACAAATTACAAAAGGCGCCAGGCAATGGATAGTCTGGACACTATAGCACAATGAACTGTCAACGTTAAAATATTTATGGCCGAAAATGATATGCAAATTTGCCGGGGTATGTTACCCCGATGTCCCACCTACATGTCCGGGATTCGACGAGGGGATGCATTAATTCCCCGATGCGAACAAATCAGAAACTCCAGCCAATGATGTAAGAGGGAAAAAAAAGAAACAGCCCCGTGGGAGAAAAAAGAAGACAGGACGAGCGTGCTCCAGAAGAAAGAGTTTGAAGAAGGTGTGTGACAAGAGAGGACGAAAGGGCTTAAAATCAGTGTGCTTCGAATCAGTGTGATGAGGTTGTGTTCAAAAAAAAAGGAATCGGTGTTGCTTGGTGATGGCTTAAGAGAAAGAAAGTGGTCCCAATAGTGCACGCGTCGATCGTGCCCTGCGTAAAGATGGCTACCTCATCATAATGGTGAATATCCAAACTATTTATTTCCTAATGGTGTTTCAAACCTTTTGTGGATACCCCTTATACTCCAAAACCACATCTCCCCAGACACTTTATGATTTTAAAATTATTTCACTATCGTCTTTTAATTAATATTGTTGGAATGACTAAGAATAAATGGAATTTATTTGCAGTTCATATAGTCTTTAGTTTTTTTAGTGTTTAGGTGTATGTCAATCATTTTCCTTTTTCAGCGTAATCCTAGGAGTACTTGCCAGGCAGGTTATGCGCGGCACAGTCCCACCGTACGATCATCTTTGACCTTAGTTTTCATCAAATTTTAATCATAACCAAAAATTAAATTTACCACAGAGCATTTACTGTCATATCCGACAGCTATGTTCAGTGTCTTAAGAGTCCTCTGTAATCAGCTTGCGGAGATTCAAGTCCCAATGCTTTGCAATGGAGAAAAGTGCCTTAACGCCTAATCGTTTTTCTCAGAAAGTATTAGGTATTTTTAAATGAAATTTTCCTGTGTGAATCTTGAGCACTATTTGCAAAGATTGTGCCAATCAGATTGGAGTTAATTTAGCCGAAAGAGATTTTATTGCAGTCTAGAATTTATGTTACTTTGACTGCAATAAAATCGCTTTCGGTTAAATTAACTGAAATCGGATTCGCGCAATCCTTGCGAATAGTTCTCAAGATTCACACAGGAAAATTTCTTTTAAAAATACCTAATACTTTCTGAGAAAAATGATTAGGCGTTAAGGCACTTTTCTCCATAGCAAAGCATTGGGACTTGAATCTCCGCAAGCCGACTACAGAGAACTCTAAGGCGCAGATTCAAGTGCGAATATGCCGTTAAGTTGCAGGGTATGAGAGGAGATTTTTAATGATTAATTTGCATGTGCAGGCTTTGGGAAAGGGGGGGGGAACAGTGCAGGGTCTAAAAATTTATAGGCTTTTAATGACCTGTCGGGATTCGCCGACAAAGGATAACCCGTGAAACCACAAAAGCACGCCAAGCACACATTCGTGGTACTTTTCACCGCAATCCGTCTTCGGGATACTAAAAAATACATTGAGTTCCAATTCTAGCGTACGGAAACGCATTTAAATCTGCTCTGGCCTTTATACTCTCGGCCGTGGTAGGGCTATACTAGTGTGAAGAAAAAAATATTCGCCTATCCGTGATTGTGATTGTGATTGTGTGTGATTGTGGCAACGCTAGACTGGGGCGATCTGCCAGGGGGAATGCCTTGGTAGGAAGACTTTTTAAGGGGTTCTAACGCGTATTCACGTTACATCTGGAGAAAACCTACCAAAACTCTAGACCGTTAGATCGACAGCCGCGCGATGGGACCCGAACCCGGGACCTTTACACTTCGGCCATCTACCATTTTCAGTGGCATAACCACTGTGCCATGGTGAGGCCTTCGCCTATCAGTATATTGCTTTTTAGAGCTCGATCGCTATTAATTTCAGATAAAATTTTTTGTATAATTGGCGAAACAGAGATTAACTTTTCAAGAGTTGCCGCGAGATAATTTGTGTAGTTACGAATGTTTCCCCATGAATGCTCCAAAATATCTCACATTCTGCTTTTTTTTTAAATGATCAGCAGCATTTCAATAAATAATACCACTGTACAGTAATGTGATCGACACGGATTGAATTCCAAGGGTTTAAGAAATTAAGAAAATCAAAAAATACTAAAAAAAATAGTTCAGGAAATCCAATGAAACTTCTATAGCTCATTTTTCTGCCCTCTTGTAATGCAATTTAGGAGATAATTTTCACAGTAGGTATCAGCCTTCACGAACGTTTTCTTACAGAATTAAAAAAAAATGCTTGTACCATTTTTCTGATTAAAAAATTCAATTGCAATGATCAATAAATATTTTGTTGATAGTATTTCAAAAAAAAAAAAATCTGATGTGTCCAACACATGACTTCCTTGCACGTCCATTAGATCAAAAATATTTTCGACGCACTTCCTCTACATTTATTTGTTTGAAAGAGATAAAATATCAATAATAGTAAGGTTTAGCGAATTCTAGCCAAATATTTCGATATCGCCAAGCTGAGTTCAATTTGAAAGATTTCCTTCTGACACTTTATTTGGCGATATTTCACCAAAAGCCGACAAACTTGAGATAGTCAGCGAGATTTTGGGGATAGCCAAAGTAGTCATTGACCACAGACTTTCAATGAGTTGATTGCATCTATACACCTCAATGTATTCAAAGTCATTTGGCTCACCATGTAAATAAATTCTCAGTCGATTGCTGTCAAAAAAGATATTGAAAACAGTTAGATATTACAATAGTTCTAAATACAAAGTTAAAAAATCTACGGGTTAAAGTTTTAGAGTTATACAAAATAGGAAATAATTTTTGGCGCCAAATTTGGCGATATTTCGGCGAAACTCGTCAATGTCGACGACATTTGGCGAGATTTTAAGCATAAACCAAACAATGACAGATTATCGCCAAATTTGGCGATATTTCGCCAAAACTCGCCAAGAACGATGACAAATGGCGATACTTTGGGCATGGACCAAATGACTGACTATCGCCAAATTTGGCGATATTTCGCCAAAACTCGCCAAGGTCGAGGACAGACGGCGAGATTTTGGCCATGTACCAAACAATGACTGTCTACAGTTGTATTATAATGAAGATGTCCATAGACATTAAGGTACTGAAATTCTTTTCGGTGGTCCTGTAAATAAACTCTCCAGTAGATTGGAACCAAAAATCGAGATGCACAACTAGATGTTACTACATTCTTATATAGGAAATTTCATAATAGTTTTTGAGATTTGAGAGTTAAATATGCACCCACGTACACCAAAAGTCGCCAAGCTTGGCGACTTTTGGCACAGTTCTTGAGGGAGGCACGTGACCGTGGTCGGACCATTACCTAACTTATGTGGTAGGACGGTATTGTGCTTGAAATGGATGAATGCCCCTAAAATTGCTATTGGCCGTAATGTATTGGAAATCTTTTGAGTGTTCCTGTAGCAGAACTATAAATGATAAAGACACTTTTTTTTTAATGGAGAAATTCATTTTCTAATTCTTTACAGCATATATCACTTCTGAGTCGTTTGAAATATCCCAATACCTCTAAAAAACGCTTTGATGAATTTCGGCCCATAGAGCGTAATGTATTTCGAAATTTTGGGCGGTCCTGTGGATAAACTATTCAGTCGAATGGAACCGAAAGGGGAGGTGCACAACTAGATGTTACAACAATCCTAAATATAAAGTTTCAACATTCAACGCCTAACAGTTTTTGAGATATGCGAGTTTAATGGATTTCGGCCCATTGAGTGTAATGTATTTCGAATGTTTTGGGCAGTCCTGTAGATAAACTATCCAGTCGAATGGAACCAAAAGGAGAGGTGCACAACTAGATGTTACAACTATCCAAAATATGAAGTTTCGACATTCTACGCCTAATAGCTTTTGAGTTAGGCGAGTTTAATGAATTTCGGCCCATAGAGCGTAATGTATTTCGAATCTTTTGGGCGGTCCTGTACATAAACTATCCATTCGATTGCAACCAAAAGGGGAGGTGCACAACTAGATCATAGAACAATCCTAAATATCAAATCTCAACATTCTACGACCAATAGTTTTTGAGATATGCGAGTTACATACATACGTACGTACGTACGTACATACGTACGTACGTACAGACGGCATGGAAAAACTGGCCACAGTAGACTCGCCACTGGTCAAAATGAGTTGCAGACGCGTTAATATGATCGTGCATGCTAGCCTACGATGAGATGCATCGAAAAAAATTTTTAAATTAAATTTAGAGGTAGTCAAAATCGGTTTTTATGTCGAAATTTGGCCCCCAAAATTTTTCGGGATCACATTACTTCCTTATACTACGTACAAGGAAGTAAAAAAGTGTAAAAAAAATAATTAAAACTAATGAAATCTTTGTTTAGTTTTTTTTTAGAATAAGTTGAATAAAGAAAACACTAATGTAGCTTCATAATTTGCTATTAATCGAATTTAATTATTAAAATAAAATACTGTAGGTAGCGTGTGGTTTTCTTGGACAGTAATCAAGTCGATGTTGACATAAACTTTTTATTAACTTAACTAGTTCACTACTGAACGGAAACAAGGAACTTAAAAATATGGAACTTCCATAACTCTAATAACTCTTCTATCAATATGACAGTTGACGTCGATCAGGCAGCAGGACATCGGCACTCAGAATCCTAGGCAGAGATCCACTAGGGTGCTTGGCATCAGAACCAGGAATGAGTAGGCAGGGCTCCACTAAACCGCTTGGCATCAGAACCAGGAATACGTAGGCAGGGCTCCACTAAACCGCTCGGCATCAGAACCAGGAATGAGTAGGCAGGGCTCCACTAAACCGCTTGGCATCAGAATCAGGAATTAGCAGGCAGCGAGCAGCAGCACCCGTTGCTGTGACTGCTGACAGCGTTTTCCTCTAAGCAAGAACTTGGCTGGCCTTTTATCCTTGTTCGCCATGCGCACATTTGCATTTAGCAGCTACCGATCGCGCACATTTGAATTTTAGTGGTCAGATCACAACAGCGATATGCAGCTCGTCTTGCGCACCTCCTCTCGGCGACCAGTCCCCAGTTGGTATCGGACCTTCGACCGCCGTAACTGAGGAAGGAGTGCGCGAGCCTAGAGGCGGCGCCTGCAATACTATTTTCCACAGCATTCTGTTGTATTTTCTTTTTATTTCTACAAATTATTTCTGAACTGAAATTCTTAATATTTTCCACCATAGATTTAAGTGTAGCACATTTTCATTTACATAAATGTATAGCTAGAATATGGTTTTGCCTTAATTTCACATTAGAATTCTTTGCACGTGACACCTGTTTTAGCACCTTCAGAAATCTACCTTTGGGTTTCGTTGAGAAAATCTCTTCGTCCAAGCAGCAAGACTATTCGATAATTTTTGTAAAGCCTTGAGTACAGATTGCAATTTAATTTTTTAATCGTCGATGTCCCAGTGCAATGTATTAATGTGACTTGCGTATCATGATATTTCCTGATAGAAAAATTCATGTATCACATCGACATCTTTTGATGGAAAACATATTGTCATAGATCTTTATCATGTAATTTATTTTGCACTTGAAGCATATTAACTTGTCAAAAATACACGTCAAACAACTTTTGACCACTCATCCAATTATATTAGATATTTTTTCTTTATTCCTGTAAATAAATGTATGAATAAATATTATTATTAATAATATAATGAATAAATATTCTAAACTTACTGTTATACACTTTATTAAAATACATTATTTTTCAAAGAGAGTAACGCTATTAAAGTACACACTAAACTATTATAGCCAATAATCGGGGCCATCGTGATTCTACCGGGCCTGCTTGTGCACTCCGATGAGTCGTTCAAAGAGGTCTACGGATGCTCACTTATTGGTTCCAGCACTTAGATACGTCATCTAACGGCCGGATCTAACCAATGAGGAAACGTCCGTAGGCCTCTTTCAGAATGCACAAGCATTACCGCTAGAATCACGAAGGCCCCCCGCAATAATGTGTTGAAATGACTTTGTGTATGCCTTTAAAAGACCAAATAATAATGAATATATTTTTTAAATGGGGTAAAAAGTATAAAACACAACAACAGCATAGATAATTTTCGAAGTACGAGATTCATGTTTATGGCATAAAGAGCACATGAACACGCACAAACGTACACAAGATTAATTATTACACTACTATGATCCTCACCATGGCACACTGGTTATTTCACTGAAAATGGTAGACAGCCGAAGTCTAAAGGTGGTTTCGGGTGCCATTGCGCGGCAGTCGATCTAACGGTCTGGCGTTTTGGTAGGTTTTCTCCAGATATAACGTGTATACACGTTAGAACCCCTTAGAATGTTCTCCTATTACGGCACCCCCGATCCTTGGCAGATCGCCCTTTGTTGCCATAATCACAAATAAATATTTGGCTACTGTTGAAAGACAGTAACGCCATTAAAGTTTACGCTAAACTATTATAGACAATTATGTGTTGGAAAAATTTATAAAGACTTCTTATAAAGGCGTGCGTGTGCCTTCAAAAGAACAAGTAATGATGCATATACTTTTTAAAGTATATAAGGTTAAAAGTATAATATAAAACACATAAATTTTTCGCAGCATTAGATTCGTATTTATGGCAGAAAGAGCACAACCAGACAAAAGTGATTATTAGTATATTACTTTTCAACTTTAAAAATGTTTAGAAGAATGTGTCTCCACAGGTCATGCATAGTAATTACCATAGCAGATTATTTCTCTCGGAACATGTATGTATTTTAAATCATAAAAGTGTGACAACCTAAAGAAATTCATTCCCCCTTTTTCCTATCGGTTAAAAAAAGAAAAAATCTGTTACACAGATGACGTACATTTTCTTCCATCCAACATATTTACTGCGACTTCCTGTCTCTGAATCAGCATTTTAAAGAAGTAAGCTGTAGAGAAATATAAGACAGTAAATATTTCCTTTTTTTTATTTGTACATTTTAACTTTTGCCTTTTACCCGTTTCCTTTATCGGAGACGAAATTGGTTTTGTGATTATGAAAAGGCTTACATTTCAAGCGGAAGAATAAAGGAGTAAAAAGGAATCGGTTTACAAGAAATAATGGTTTTGATAAAGAATATAAAATAACAGATAATAGCTTTTAAATAGATTTTGAAATGTTTTTACATCGATTCTTCCATTACTGCTGGTTATTAAAAATAATTGAAATTTAGCAACGAATATTTTAGCTATATAAAGCATTGGTCTACGAATTCCGCAAGCACTTTTCTGATCGAGAGCATAAACTTTCAAAAATATAGTAATTTTATTTTTCTTCTAACAGATTAATAAGTCTGAAGTGCTATTTTAATAATTTATGTCGATGCACTAATACATTGGAATTCTTTTGTGTGCTTTTGTTAAAGAATGTAAGAATTTTGTTTTGTTTAAAACGATAAATGATTTTTATTGCAAATACAAAATAAATGCTCTTAGGCCATGTTACAAAGGATTTGTGGAATTTCGTTGAAGCGGTATGCATCATTTTTTCACTGTGTACAATATCATTTTCCGCCTTTCACCTACCGAGTGAATCGATAATCAATTACCGAGCTCGCTTGAAGACTAAAGCAATGGGGGCCCTTGGCCTGTGTCGTTGGTCCGAAAGTTTGGACAGACATCGCAGGCTTTAGCGCACGTGGGACATATATATATACTTTACCAGTATTCTATTTTAATTTGTACTAAAAGTTTTGAATTCTCTACTTTGGGGGTAAAATATGCTTATATTCTGGGAGATCCTTGTCTGGAATGAGTGAATAATTGAAGGAACTCAACATTTGTAATGGCGAAGTAAAAACCAAATCTTCCCCTTTTCTTTTCTTTCTATCGCTATTTGCATAACTGTTCAACATGAAGACCCATACACAAAAATAAATATAGAGAGATGATAAAGAAAATCTGGATTGACTTCCAACTGTTGTAAATATTCTGCCTTTGCTGTCGCAATTTCTCTTTAATCAGCATGGCAGATGGACTGATTGTATTTTTTTTTTCAATTAATGCTTTATAAATTTGTTCTGAATTTAAGCAATAAATGAATGAGTAACGTAATGCTGTAAAACAGTTCTGTAAAACAGATTTTTTTATGCATTCTGACGCAGTTTTCATGCATGCGTACAACTACTTACCCTCTTAGATAAAAATGAATGAAATAATAAAATAAATACTACTTTCTTTTATATCGCAGGATTTCCATATTATCCACACAAAAAAACTGTAATTGTTAAAAAAAACTAAAAACTACACGATACAGAAATTTATTTAAAATCTTAACATTTAGAAATTACTTAACAATATTAATATGATTGGTAGAACGAAGCAAATTCTAAGAGTCAACTGAAACGGCTTTTGTTTGTTTGTGAATTTATATGCTGTATGCTTTCTCCTCAATAACTTTAGCATAACTGATTCTATCTTCTTCAAATTTTGATGGATGAGTAGTACACAAGAATACAGTTTTAAGCTTGAATCTAGGACGAATTGGAACGGGCTAAATGGGGGACCGGCTTTATGTATACAATGAAACTTCGATGAGCGACCCCGTCTATAAACAAACCACGCAGTCCTTTGTAAGAGAGGAGTCCTGCTGTACTGTCCGATAATTTTCTTGCATTTTTCTGGAAGTAAAGTAAACAATAACCATCTTCCAAACCAGTTACTCTATTGCAAATCAACAACAGCGCAAGTACACATATACATTACATACAAATCTTGTTAGATGAAGAAATATGTCTAAGAAATGAGTTATTTTACTGTTAGAGCAGCGAATTCATGTCATTGAGTCACGCGAACAAAAAGAATTAGGAGAGGAAGTTGGCGGTTACTTTTGGTTGTGGTAAAACTCAAAAAGCAAGATTTAAAGAAAAAAGATTTTAGTAAGGGAAATTCAGAATGCCTATAGAATATCAGGATAAATGCTTTTTAGCAAGATGTAAAACATTGAGTAGAGCAAGAAGTTATCTCGGGAAGAGAAAAAAGAGAATAGAAAAAATCTGAATTTCTAATTATTTTTTTTATTTAAATTTTAAAAATTCATTTGTATAAGTAATTATATAGTAGCATGCGATTTATTAAAACCGATAAACAGTATAACAGTATACAAAATAAACAGTATTATAGCGCTTTCTTAATGACCGATTTTTTGTGGAACAGATGCTGGTCCAAATGAAAAGTTTCACTGTATTTCTTTGCACTGCGTTAGCTATTAAGATGAATATAAAAATAGGCTTTTGCCAACGGTTTCCTTCTTGTTAAATGTGAATAAAGCTGCGAAATCCTGAGCTGTCTATTTGGGGCCAGGTACTTACAAGTACTAGTAATAATAATAATAATAATAATAACAGCATAAAACTTCCACCCTTAGCGTAAGAAATAATTCATTATGCAAACATGTTCTCAGTTCATGAAGTATGAAGCTGAAATTTTCTCTTGTTTAATTATAACTTATTTTTTTTATGTATTCTGGATTTTTTCTATTTGAAAATACTCGCCGTAATGCATATCGTTCCCCGAACAATATAGCATTCAAAATTACCGTTTGCTGTAATTTTCTTGATAATCACTACTAAAGAAAGTCTATTCAGATGTTTATCATATCAATACATACATTTCTTGGAAGCAAATGCATATTTACGATAGCTATAAAATAGATGTACAAAAAATGGGATAGAAGGAGACGCTTCCACACTGATAAAATCATAAACACATTTTAACTCTGTAGAAAGGTATTACAACCATAAGGAAAAAGCACACACAACTGCATAGTATAATAAATTTCCCTTTAAATAGGTGTCTATAAACGATTTCTCGTGAAGTATAAAGAGTTCTCTTTAAAGTCATCAACACGTGACAAACCTATACGTTTCACTGTCTTTTGCCAACGAAGAAAAAAAAAATTACTCAGCTAAAGTGTCTCTCTCTGCCATCCAACATATTTATTGCGGCTTTGTGTCTCTGAATCAGCACTTTAAGGAAATAAAACTGCAAAGAAATATAAGACAGTAAAGATTTCTTTATTTTTTTCTGCGTGATTTTACGATCGCGTTTTTCTTGTTTCCTTTATTGAAAAAATTGGTTTTGTGATTATGAAAGGTTTTCTTTTGGATTGGAGAAAATCTCAAGTAAAATTAGTGTACGGTTACAAGGAATATTGTACAAGACAAAGAATGCGGAATAACAGTTGATAACTTTTAAATAGATTTTAAAATGCTTTTTCATTGATTCATTCATTACTGATGGTTTTTAAAATGACTGGATTTTGCTTTCTGATCAACCTAATCATTTTTTTAACATGAAACTTTATTTGCCTAAGACAAAATAAATAAATTAATAAAAATTAAACTTAAATAAATGAAACAACATGAATCTGATGTTGATTGTAAATTTTAAAGCTGTAGTATAAATTTAATCATTGATCTCTATCTCTCTATTTTTTTTTAAAGTGAATGTGTCATTAGCAACAAACCTATATGATATTATATGGTATTTCGGATATTTTATCTGGATATTAAAATTTCTCTGCCTGGCATGACTCTAAGTTTGTATTAGCTTGATTGCTTGCTCATCCACGAAGGTGGAAAACTTTTGTAGGTAATTGTGTGTTACATATTCTAAACATTATTACTTCTTCGCACTAGAACTATGTACCATCGAAGCTCAATTTCGCTAACCTTGCTTCTCGTGGAGTCATGCCAGAAGCCTTAACCGATCTGCAACTCTCGTGGCATGGTCCAGCATTTCTTCAAAATGATTCTAGCTACCCAAAATATTTGATTTTCATCTATAAAAATTGGAGGTATTGAAGTACCAGAGAAAGGATCCAGTATTAAGCAATACTTCCGTTCCGGGTACGGATGTAATTTTTTTCTTATTCGATCAGTTTTCGTCCTTTGAGAAAATAGTGCACATATTCGCCAATTGTTTCAGGTTTACTGCCAACTGCAAGACTAGTTTAGGGAATATAAAATCTTTATCATTAAATTCCCCAATCCCATTGAAAGTAGGTGAATTATTGACAACATGAAAAATAGTGTTCAAAGGGTTCAAAATTTCTTCTTTGCACAGGAGTTACAGTGTCTTCGAGAAGTAAAAAGCTTACCTATGGCTAGCAAAATATTGAGTCTCAACCCTTTGATTGATAAGGATTCTATTTTGTGTGTTGGAGGTGGATTAAGAAATCATTTTTTAAGATGCTTATCCTGTTAGTTGATTGGTCCTGTTGTTAAGTTGATTATCCTGTCATCGCATCATAAGATAAAGGAGATGTAGATTCATGAATTGCGTACTTGGAAATTGCATACGGGACCTACTTTTCTGGGCCGTTTACTGAAGCAAGTTTATTGGATTAAAGGAGCTGTTTGATAAGAAAAGAAATAAACCAATGCCACAACTGCATTCGATACAGGGAAAAATCCAGCTGTTAATAGATGGCCAACTTACCCAAGGTTAGAATTAATCAAAATAGCCCTTTATTTTTTGCTTGATTACGCAGGTCCTATGTCTGTTAAGATACACAGGGATAGATGATATAAAACCTCTAAGATCTACATTGCTTTGTTCGTGTTAGATTGCCCTGTTCGTGAATCATTCCTTGCAGCATTACAGAGTTTCATTTCAAGACGAGGTGTACCAAAAAACATGCATTCTGCTAATGGTACCAATAGTGTTATTGCTCAATGTGGGTCATTAAGCACATTGCTTCAACGAGTAGTAGATCTTCTGAATTCTTCAGGACTTTATCCGTCTGACGTGAGTAATCCTGATTCCATGCAGGTGGTCACTTTTTCCCATTTCTTAATAGGTGGTGTTATGAGCTCCGTTCCAGATCATTCTGCTGAGTCTCTGAAACCTAGCACGAATTGGTCTCTATTACAACAGATGAAAATGCCTTTCTGGAATCGATGGCAGAAGGAACATCTCCACCATTTGCAACAGTGATGTAATTGGAAAGGAAGAGCACCAAATATTGTAATCATAAAAGAAGAAAATATTTCAGCTTGAAATTGGCCTTTAGCTCAAATAATAGAAATCTTCCCAGCAACTGATATATTTTTTCTTGTAGCATTATTTAAAAAACTTTAAAAGGAAAAATTAAACGCAATATTCACGAAATAGTAAAATAGCCTTTTTAGTAACCAAGTTTCTATTCAAAAATTATTTTAGAGCCAAGCCCTGAACTAGAGGGGGTGTTCACCCGTACACACAATCTGTTTATTTATTTTTCTGAGCTTGTAGATGGGTAGTTGGCAACGCCAAAACTATTCCTTACTGTTCTATTTTGCTCACTCAGAACTGAAAAACTGCATAAAATTGTAGTGCTTGAATAAACATATGATCGACCGTTTTGCGTCGGGTTATCTTCTGTGTAGATTTGTGTGTGTGTGTCGTTCAGTTTCATGAACAACATTTATGTCTCTCATAAAGAAAAAGAAAGGGATATATAGAACATTTTTAATATAAAATACAACACTCACGAATGCCTAAAAATCAATTCGAAGACATTTTGAAATTTGTAGTCCAAGGAAGGTAGACGAGACCCTCGCACATCTTTCTTTTACAGGACTTTCTTGAAAAATTCTTGGTTTCAAATTTAATAAATATGAATCATATTTTTAGACATAGCTTGTTTATAATTCAAAAATTCTTGAACATTTATTTGTTTGAATTTAATGTAAACATGTGATTTGCTAAACAAGGTTTTTTTTATAACTTGAATAAAAAAACTGAAGAAAATAGAATCCCTATTATGATTCCATGCCCATCCCCATTCCTCGCTCTAAAAGTATCTAAAGGATCCAAGATCTTTTAGATACTTATTTACTTACTTATTTGTTGTGATATTTATAACCTTAAATCCACGGAATTAGTGTCGCCTTCAGGAAAAGTGGGTATCAAAGGGCAGAATATGGATTGTTTTGTAGTTAAAGATAATTTCTTTCACGCAGCATGCGATTTTGGAGAGCAGGTTACTGCCTTTACGGGAAATAAAGGACTACTGAAAGATTCGTTGTAACCACCATAAATATTCAGACATTTATCTTTTCGACTGACGAGCTTTGCGATATCGTCATCAACAAATTTTGCTACCACTGATTCGAGAAGGTACTGACTTTTGTTTCAAAATTCCTTAATGATCTGGAGTTTTTCCCTCCTCTCAGGTTTTTCAGCTCACTGAGTTAGTACATAATGTTTTTAATCACATTTCTGGAAAGACAAAATACATTACGTGCTAAGTAAATTGTAAATAGAAATAAATTAAGAGCTTCAAATGAACTGTTTTTTTTTTGAGTTATACTTAGTGATATAGGATAAATCGACGTAGATTTGAAGCTTCTGAAATAAATCGCTGGCAACATGAGAAGAGGCTACGGGGCTGCAGCCTCCCCCCCTCAAAAATCATTACTTACAGGTAACATTATGCTTTATTGTATATTTTGCTTAGTCAAATTATTATTTTTTAATATGAATTGGCCTTTCTCGGAGCAATTTACCTTGCTTAAACGTAAAATTTTACTTTATTCTACATTTTTCTTCGTTCAAGTAGACTTTTTTTTTAAATTAGCCCAGCCCAAAAGAATTTTCTCTATTCAGTACTGATCTCTGTCATATTTCTTCCCTCGGTGTTATTTCTATTATTTGTGTGTATTTTTTATTATTTTTTAAAGAAAGTTCTGTTTTATGTATTTGTTCTATTTTGTCATAGTTATTAAATATATTTATTCTTTTTACTCGTTTTTTTCCTATTCTACCCGCACACTACCTCCACGCGTTCTCCAATATTTCTTAGCAATTTCTATTTTTTTTTTTTTTGTGTTTCCTTCCTCTGTTCTGTTTACTTTTCTGATTTCTCTAACTTCCTGCCTGAGCGTTTACCGGCACTCTCGCACGTGATGAAGGGGTTACCTTTTTTACTATCCAAAACGTACGTGCTTCCTGGTTTTAATTTATGCCTGTTTCTAACAACGCCAATTTTACTTTTATGCTTCTCATTAATCTCTAGTGGTCACTCATTTAGTGGCCAGTGGTTTCCATCTCCTCTCCGAACTGAAGAGCTGACTTGAAGGATAAATCTCACATTATATTGACAAACTTCGAGACAACTTAAGGTTTATCTCGCTTCATACAGACAGCAACGTTTTCCGTAGAGTATATCTGAAAGAGCTTCTTTCAATATGACAAATTCCTAAATTTTCATGAAAAGAACTATATTTTTAACCAAAGTTCGATAAAGCATTCACTTTTTTCCCTTTATGAATGCATTTTTCTTTAGCGTCCTTCGTAAATTGAAACAAAAAACCCACGTACAGGTTAGATATTACTGAAAAGGTTAAAGAGTGAAAGTTTTAAATATTTGATTGCAATTAACAATCGTGTTATTTATTTAAAACAAAACGAAATAAAAACAATACAGCAATTCTATTTAAGGGCGAAAAAATATTAATTAAACAGCAGTCATTAAAAATTCGTGCATTAATTTCGGTATATTTTCTAATTAGAAATATGCTGCTTTAGTTTAAAGGCTCAAAACTCTTTCAAAAATTAAAATAAAAGATATATCATGAGGATTTAAAAATCATAAGTAAAGTGCACAAACTTTTCTCAAGTAAGGATTTTTCAGATTTTTTTTTATTGAAACATAATGGGCGCTTTCAGCTACGCCAGTAGAACTAAAACACTAAAAAAAAAATTGCGCAAAACGAGCTTAATTTGTTAACTGAAATTTATTTTTCTCATTAGATAAATTCGCAAAGAGAACTGTTCGATAGTTTTTTGCTTACATTTTGAGATTTGTAAAAAGAGACTATCAGTTTGAAATGATGGTATGATGGCACATCATTAATTCTTTAGTGTAGTTTATTTTATGCAATTTTATTGTTTATTTTTACTTTTATATTAATTTTTTATAAAAAATTTAGATTTTATATTTATTCAATAAAGATCACAAACAGTTTTTCGTTAGCTTCAGAAAACATAGTTGTTGAAAAGCTGTGTTTTCTGAGGGTCCTGTCATCATCGATTGAAATTAAAGAATTAAAGTCATGATGAGTAAAAATGGATGATAAAAATATAACTCAATTTTCGAAAATTCAAATAACAATAAAATTTTTGCTTCATATTCAACTTATAGTAATTTTTTAAATTTTTTTAAAACGCTTTTAATTTTAACAGGTCAAAAGGAAGTGAAAAATTTTGCCATTGAACTTTAAGAAAAATTCAAATAATAAACCATAGTTCTTAAAAATGTATTTTATTTTTTCCTACTTCGAAAAGTATTTTTTTTTTAAATCTCAAAGGCATTTTTTTTGCTCGTACGGAAGTTTTGCATTATTTATGATTTTCTAAGCAAAACGGAAGATTGCATCATTATAGCTATTGCGACCACACTCTTGATATGCTGACATTTCTCGAAAAGTCAAAGATTGAGCATGTTCTGCCCGTGCGTCAAAGTTATTTTTATGGAAAGTTTCACCGTGGCTATTTTTTTTTTTTTTTGTATTTAAATAAATTGGTGACAAGCATACATACACTACAAAATATTTATGATACCTCCGATATAAGTAGAACCTATGTATGTAAACCTGTTTTTATTATTTACCAGCGAAAACGACTGAAGTACTAAATTTAAAATATTTGTGCTTCATTTAGAAGTAAGTACTTCTGCATATAATTAAAATACTAAAATCAAATCAAACTGTACGCACGGTGTATTCTGACATCAAATAAATTAGTAGCATCTTTATGAAAACAAATAAATAATAGTTACGTTTCCGTACTTGTTCCGGAGTTACGTTTCCGTATTTCCGGAGTTACGTTTCCGTAGTACATTTCCGTAGTATAGTTACTTTTCCTTCAGTTTTTTCCGTAAAAAATAATACAATTTTCTCGTCATGTATATTTTTATTGGATTGGCAATTAAAGAAATGTACAGAATGAAGTAAAATTATAAAAATAAATCCTCCTTTTAATCGTAAAACCTTTAGAAGTCTGTTTAGCATAAAAAACAGTTTGCTAAAGTCTTGATTTTACTAATGAAGGAAAATTTTACCAATAACTTAATCTGCTTATCTGTAGTTGTTTATATTTTTCTTTTTTTTTTTTGTAGAATGCATCAGTGCTAAGAGTGCATTACGTTTTATAAAAGTAAAATAAATAAGTAATGCTAATTGCGCTTTTCAAATCTCTTTTAGTTCTTTAAACATTTTCACGTAATTAATTTTTTATTCGATATCCCATACATTAAGAGGGATTTCGAATTATTAACAAAAATATTCTAAAGGGATCTTGAACCTATCTCAGAGAGTGAACATTAACAAAATTCTTAAGCTTATCTGCCTTAGTATGCTCAAATTTTATTCAATTCTTTTTACTTTATGATAATTTAAGTTTTTTTTTTTTTTGTTTAACTGAACAGACTCGTTCTAAAAATAATTATTAATGCTATTTTGATTTATATTTCTTCCATCTTAGTCCTTTGTAAATGCAGAATTATTTAGATATGAAAATATCCAAATAATTCTGCAATGAGATTTATCCTTAAATTGAACGTACTAAAAATAATATTGTAAAATCTTCCTTTATCAAAAGTTTAGTAGTTTTATTTGATTCTTTTCATTCCAGTCAATAAAAAATATAACTAATAATAAATCACATTTCATAACTATATATATATATATATATATATATATATATATATATATATATAGGAACATGTTATTTCTTTTTTCTAAAAATATTTACTAAGCATCATCTGAAAACTTGCATGAATCACGAATAATCGTTAAAATATTTAATTTTAAAATCTAACTTTTAAAACATGATTTTGTTTGCAAATATTAATAATAATTATCATTATTAACAATTTTTCTTAATTGTTAAAAATTGGACAACTCATTAGTTACCTACTAAATTGTATTTTTTTCTTCTAATGTACGATAAGCTGCATCTAATAATATATCAACAATTAAGTATTCAAAAATATTAAAATCGATATTTTTTTACAATGCATTTATCAGACACTTTAGTTATGATATTTATCTGCAATAAAATGTGTATATTAAATTTTTATTAACGGATTAATGCAAAATAGATTTTTGCCACACTTTACACTGAAATTCACTGTAAAGTAAACAATAAAGAAGTACTTTAAACAGCTGCAGCTCACAATCTTTTGTACAATTGTACATATTCCATATTTATACTCTTTAACGTATAACATGTTTTTTTTTTTTCCTTTTACTTGGTGTTAGTGCTTTTCAATATAAGGGATTAACAATAGTGTGATGTCATTAAAAATTTTAGAAAAATGATATATTTTAAGAAAAACAAATGTCTAAAACTCAATTACGAACATCATTCTATGCACTTTTTGACATTGTGATGACTTTTTAGGAATTAATTTTCAATCAAGTTCTTCGCTTTATCACCGTGGCCGCTAGCACTACCGTGATAAATTTTATGTATTTGTATCCGGATTTCAGGTCAGTTAAATCAATTTTAAAAGATAAATCTCTTTTGTTGTGCAAGAAAACAAGGCGAAATTCAGAATCCCTTGAGCTTTGGTGAATAATTTCTATACCCCTCGATAGGATCTATAAACCCTGAAGGATTTTATACAAGGTGTCCTACAATTGAAAGAGGACCTTGATTTTCAGTATGAACCGGAGCCTGTGCTTTTCGCTCCCTTGTACTGAAATAATTCTTTTAAAGTGCATCTTGATCTCACTCAGAATATTTTAAGAAGGTGATAGATTTGGAGATCCTATGAGTTCAGAAAAACTTTTCATCCTGGACCAGACTGGCTGAGAATTCATACTGACAGTTTACAGTTGCTGGAGGTACTCAAGGTATGAAGCAGGAGTCCTCGCTTTCCTGTTTTCATTTACAAGTCCTGCTAGAGAGTTTGCAAATGCATTTTATGGGGAATTGTTGGTAATTAGGACTGCTCTTTCGCAAATTGAGCTGTGATATAAAAATTAAAACAATAAAACAATATATACTGGTATGAAGTAAAGTCTAAGCCTTAATAAATTAGCAAAATTACATGAATAAGAAAAAAGAATTTTTATTTATTAGGAGTATATTAGAAAAGAGCATCAAAAATAATTTAATCATTAATTTCAAAATCAGACCTTGTAAAAACAGTTCGATCATTAGTCATCTTCGAAGGAAATTTGAATGTATGAATCATTTAAAAACACAGGAATTATGACTGTATGCTGTTAGTTTTAATATTCTGTATCAGACTCAAATATTTAAACTTATTTCTTATCAATTAACTCCCGTTTTCAAACTCCCTTGTACAAATATATATGTATAACAATAGGAACATGAACTGACAGGAAGCCTTGATGTAAAGGCAAAAAATAAAGTTAAAAATATGCATCCTAAAATTTCTTAATTAAATGTTTCTAACGAAAAAAAATCACATTTTTATACACATTTAGCTTTAATATCTTTGATCTATACTGAAGATCACACATATTCCACCTTTGGAGATGTCACGTGCCGAAATCAATGCGAAGAACACAAGATTTTATCTGAATTGATACATATTCCACTTTTTCTATTTATTTTTTAAGAACAGAGACACAACTAACCTTAGTAACATAGAGCTGAAATCTAGTTATTAAAAACTTTAATACCACCGTATTCTATAATTGAAGATCTCACCTGGTGAAAACAATGCGAGGAACAGAGGATTTCATCTAAATAGATCCTTGTAATAAAAACCACTGGTTCCTTGAAAATTCTATAGATCACAACAGCCCTATAACATGATGTAAATACGGATTATCGGGGGTTTTTTTTTCGTAAAAACATAGATTTTTTCTATATTAGAAAAAATTGCCATCTGCATAGCAAATTTCGGGAAAAACCCACGCCGCTTGCTGCCTTTTCTCTTCCTCCTCCACTGCTGCCACAAATTTCTGGGGAAAGAAACACCACACAGTTAATATTAAAATAGTCCTCTGTAATAGTACCGGCAGGTTGAAGGAGTGACTGCTGCTTCGTAAAAAGAAGTCCGCTGTACAACTGTCAAGTAAGCTCAATTTGTAAGGAAGTGGATGTTAACTCGTAACAACCTGCCACCTTATTGAATACTACAGAGCTGTGGTACTGCTAGGGCTGATTTGTAATCTCTGCAGTCAACTTTGAGTTCTGTGTCATTTAATGTCCTCCTGTGCCGCAGACTGTTGCAGCTCTTACCTTGCAGCAATGAAAACATCGTCTTGCAGAATATCCCTGGTCATTGCACAATACGTGACAAAGAGATCGCAAATTCATTTGCCAAAAAAAGGGCCTTGACTCTGCAAAAGCCTTCTTCCAATGTTTCTTTTCGTACAATAAAGCACATAATCAAAATGTGCATGAGGATTTCATAAAGAACCTCGCAGTCAGAACATCTCAAAAGCCTTAGACAACAATATATCAGTTGTTTCAAAATACAAAAAATGGCCAATCTCCAGAAGCACTTACACCTCCTCAACATAGTTTCTAGTCCTCTCAGCAGACTCTGTAATCTATGATAAATCATGCGGATTGCGACTTTCTGATCCAATGTCATGCACTAACTTCCAGTTATCGCATGTGCATCGTTACCAGTGCACAGTTCTCCAGTGCATCGTTACTGTGAGACCATAGACTATTTGCTACAGCTGATTGTCTCAGTCTTGATTATATCATTTTTTTTTTAAACTATTTTTATGCTGTAGTTGTATTTTATTTATTTTTTTCCCAATGGCTGGCGGCTGCCTTGGAAGGCTTTGGCATCAACGGGCCGGAATTGTTGGCCATTTTATTATGGAGGCACCTAGTAGGTGGACCAACGTCGCCCCCTAAGAAGGGACGGACAAATGACAACCACGCTCAGTCGGGGGATCGAACCCCGACCGCCGGGAGTTGTACCCGCAACCGTAGTACGGTGCTTTATCGACCTTACAATCCGGTAGGCTAGTTGTCTTTTATAATCTGTGCTATTATAATTTGAAAAAAAATTACGAAGTTTGTTTAACCCTTTATGCCCCGACTGGACTTATGAGTCCCATTGTATGTAAAATCTAACAACATGAAAAATTTTCCATGAATCCCAACAGGACTTCTCAGTCCTTTTATTTAAACCTTCTTTTAATGACAATTAGATGGGAGTATTGTACAACCCGTTTGTTCCGTTTGATATTAGTGAACAAGTTCCTGTTGTGCTGCTTTTGAATCGCCATTCAGCTCGAATTTTTACTTCATTCCGAGTTCAACATCTGCAGATTATTGAATGGTAAGTACTTTGCATTTTTACCCCTTATTCTTTGTGAACTTTCATGTCACATTTTAATTAAAAACATAACCAATTGAGTGGAAATTTCATAATGTTATGCATTTTTGTTCTTCTGGGACTTTGAAGTCCCGTTGGGTCACAAAGGTCCAGATGAAAATCTGATCTTTTTTCAAATGGATATCAGTTAGTGCATTTTATTATAATTTGTTTTTAACATTTGATTGTGTAAAAATATCATGTTTTAATGCAGTTTTTAAGATTTTTTTCAGAGCTGTGGAAAAGGGATGGGGAGGTAGCGAGAGAGGTACAAGCCCCTGGCACTAGAATTTTTGGGCCGCCAAAATTACAAATATGATAAGATGTATTATTATTTTTTATGAGTATACATAAGTTGGAAAAGGAGGAGAGGCAGAATATTGTTTTGTGCGGGAGTCAATATTCCTTCGTACGGCTATGTTTGTACTGTCATTGAATATTTTCATTTTTTTCTGCCTTTTTTACAAAACTTATTTTTATTTATTTAATTTTAGAACAATGTACAGACGACGGAAAAGCTTGACTACAGAAAAAATAAAAGTTATATGGGATGAATTGCCATCTGATGTTGAAACATCAGAGGAGGATTCTAGTTCGGATGAAATATATTCACCTGAACAGGAAAACAAAGCAGAAAATCAAAATTTGAATGCAGGAATTAATCATCCAATTTCAGACTCTGTGAGCGACAATTCAAATGCTGTCTTAGAAAATGAAGAACCACCCAAAAAACATTGGAGCAAAAGAGACTGCACATCAACAATCCCCATATTTAGCTTATCCCATGGAACATGTTATTCAGCTCCAGGAAAGAAATGGTGGCATCGACTTTTTTTGGTATTATAGAAATTGTGATGGTAAACTGACAAATTCGTTACTGTGAAATAAAAGATAAAATAACTCTTCTAGAATTCAAACGAAGGGTAACACAAGGTCTTCTAACTATGTCAAAAGTGCCTCCGAAGAAAAGGGGGAGACCAAGATCAAATGGTGGGGAGATTAGTGAATTACCACCCTCACAAAAGCGCAAGACAGCAAATTTTTCTGTTTCTGGGGATATAAGGAAACAGAACAAAGGCGCACATTGGCCAATATTTCTGAAAAAAGAGGAAGGTGTGAATTTTGTGCATCTAAAAATATTGAGTCAAGACCCCATTCTCAGTGCACACTATGCAAAGTATTTCTTTGTATAAACGAAAAAAAGAACTGCTTTTATGAATACCATAATTGATCGTCCAATAAATTACTTTCATTTATATTTCGTATTTTTCATTCTGACAATGAAATGAACATAAGTTCCGACGGGACTTTTAAGTCCGGTGTAATATTTTATATTCTAACAATAAGAAAAGTTATTGAAAATGAATCTAATTTTTTTAACATCTTTCTGTAGTTAAATTAAACATTAAAAAAATATAATGTACAACTTTTCTAAAGATATCATAATTTGGGACATAAAGGGTTAAAGAGTATTTTATGCAGGAGTATTTTATACTATTTATTTAGAGTATTTGATACTTTTAAGAGTATTTTATATAATTTATTTTCAAACAAAACAACATTGACAAGCTTAAAGCGTTTTTATCAACCCTGATAATATCTACTGGAGAGAGAGAGAAAAAAAGAACAAGGTTTTTTTAAATTAATTAATTATTTATTTATTTTAAGAAGAGCACAAGAAAAATTCTTGTACGGTACGATCAATGGCTGCTTTGACACATTAATCTAGTAAATTAAGTGTATGTATCTAGTTGGATGGTAAGAAAAAAAAAAATTCTTTTCTTCAACTTCTAATTCCACGGTAAAGTTGAGAATTCGGGTGACTAAAAAGGTGACAAAAAATAAATTAAATCAATTTATATCTTCCAATCGCGCATTTGCTCTAAAGCTTGCCGAAATTTGGAAAAAATTAACGTTTTTAACGGTAATTTTTGGTATTTTAATATTAGCCTGTTTCTGAAAGTAATAGCTCAAATTCTTATGTACTCGAACATCAAAAAAGTAATGCTTGAACATTATTTGAATCATTCAACATATTCCGATTGTGCATTGCCTGCAAATTTAGTGAAATTTTGAGAAAAATTTACATACATTATTGGAAAAAAAATCACATGACAGACATTTAACTTTTAATGATAAAGCTAAATATGATCTGAATATCCGCGCTCATATTCAAATGCAAACTCTTCGCATTCTTTTTTTCTGTGCATCCTACCTCTATTCTCTTTTATTCTGTAATTTCCCTGCTTTCCTGTCTGTATGTAGACTGACATTCTTGCAGCTGATGAAGGCTGGATTTTTGGTACAATCCGAAACTTGCTTCTTTCCAATTTTTAAATTATACTTGTTTCTAACAAACAGTTTCATTGTTTGTGCTTAAATAATCTAAAGTGACTCGGAGTGTCTGGGATATAACATCAAAACATTCTCAGGTAACACACAGGATGTGTAAAAATCGTGACAAAATTCTCAAGAAAAGTTTGTAGAGCTGACTCTAGAAGTTTTATAAGAATGACTATGCAATCAAATTGAATTATGTTTAACTTCACCCATAAATCAGATTTCAAAGTATCTTAAACTAAGAATGAAGGAAAGCGAAGACATTCTTAGTTGCATTCAAAATAACTATCTTGAAATTTACTACTGTCAAAATAAAACTTATATTTATCAATTAAAAATAAATATCTTTACAAAAATTAGTAGCGTTACAAAAATTAGTAGCTGAAATAATCAGTTTTTATGCTTGTATTCAATAAAGAAAAAAAAATGTAAATTTGTATCTTTTTTCCCTTTAATCTATAATCTGCCATTTTGAGTAAATTTTTATAAAAAATCTAATTAAATTTGTAGGGAATGAGTGATCGGAAAATGTTGATGAATATAGATAGTGTTTGAGCGTTATTTTTTGTGGTTCTAATACACTAGCCCGTCACTACACTACACCCGTCAAATTCGACGGTCACTTTATTGACTGAAAGTAATATTCAAAAATTAATGGGAACGAGCAAGAATGTCACCAAGGTCTTGAACAAAACTAACAGGAAAAATCAAAGAGCGACGCGAACGAACATGACTTGTGACAGAAAGTAAGCAAAAGGTTTCACGCCAGTTCTCCAGCAACTGTACAATGACGATGAAATGATTGAAATCTTTAAAATTTGTTTTTAACTATCTTTATTAAGTAAAAAAAAGAATAGTAGATATTAAATGACGAATAAGCAAATACAGTTACAAATTCTAATTGAGCAGTTCGTTGAAGACGATATTTTGGTAAAGTCATCGACCACGAAACGTCCAGGTGAGTTCTCTTAAATGATCTTGACTGCCACAGCATTCTTTGATCTAACCATTGAAAGAGTGACATAAAACATTCCATGAGAAAATACGGGCGCAGAAAGGTAAACGCTAAAAGTATGAAGCGAAAATAGTGAAAAATTAAAATTCTGCAAGAGAAAAAAAAATCTAATCCGACAAATGGCGATCGCGCTCCATGCTTTATTTACCTTTTCTAAAGCTACCCTCGATGGTAAAGATCCAGTATCAGACAGAAAACTGAAAAATTAAAGAAATAAAAGATAAATCGCTAACTAAAGAAGGAGTTTATAACTGCCGTCAATGTCGTTAACAAACCACAATGTATTTGTATGGAGAAAAGTTTGAAAAGAATGTGAAACACTTTCATATTTTAAATACTCACTAAAGTGCTGTATATTAAAAGCGTATCACAATCCATGCGCCGTCCCTATTTTTCTTCCTTGTTTCATTAAATTGAAAAGCGTATCATTATTCATATCCGTGCCTTTACTTAGGAAGAAAAAAAAAATTTCTTCCTTGTTGCACAAAACATTTCTTTGGAATCGAAATCTATAGCTGCTAAAACTGTTTTACAATATTCGCCAAACATATTCCAACTATACTTCACCATTTTAAATACTATTCGGAATGAGCATCATAATCCATGAGTGTGCTATATTTGTCTTTCTCGTTGCATAAAAAACATCTCTGGAATTAATATCTATATTAAATTTGCCTACTAAAGCCATTTTACAACCATCGCCAGGCATGGTTCGGTTTTTAAGTTTTTTTTTTTTTTTTTGCCGCAAACGTGGCGATCAATTGTCAAAAATCGCAAACCTTGTCAGACTTATTCTCCCCTCCCCCTTTCCGCGTTATGTGGTAAACACATTTAAAAAGATTTCCACCGTGACAGTTCATCTCTACAAAACCTGTCTACAAATCCTATCGACAGAATCGAGTAGACAAAGTCTGGGCGTGAATGAAATAGCACCCTAGTGCTAAAAAGCGATAAAGCGCTAAAATAAAGAAGGCTTTTTATGACAGCAAAATGTATTTAATAAACCACAATGTTATTTCTATGGCGGAAAATTGCACATTTGAATTGCACTTACGCGTATCAATCGTTTACGTAAGATCGTTTTTTAGAACACCACATTTATTATCACTACACACTGTTGCCACACAACATTTACAAACGGATGCAATTTTTAACAAATATTTTTCCAAATAAATCAAATCTTGCGGTGCTTACGCATAAAAATATCGTCTGCCAACAATGGGGTTAATAAACCACAATGTTATTTCTATGGCGAAAATAAAAATATCGTCTGCGTTAATAGACCACAATGTTATTTCTATGGCAAAAATTTGCATCTTTGTTGTTCCGCCACGCCTAAACCGTTCGGCTTTTTCTGATTTTCTCTTTTGATGGCACATCTAGGGGCCGAGACCTTTCTTCAGACACCTTAACCGAGTTTTTACATCCAGCTGTTCTCCCGATTCGGTTGTCGAAAGAAAATCATGTTTCAAAATAATATATAGATAAGAATTTGAGCTATAACTTTCAGAAACAGGCTAATTTTAAAATGTCAAATATTACCGTAAAACGTTAATTTTCCAAATTTCGGCAAATTTTAGAGAAAATGCGGGATTGGACGATATTAACCGATTTATTTTTCGACATCTTGTTAGTCACCCAAATTCGCAACTTTTTATTGGTTTTAGAAATTGAAAACAAGAACTTCGGTGCTTTTCAAACCCCCCCCCCCAATATATAGCTGTGTCAAAGACGTTTCTGACAGCTTAGTCTCCTTTGAAGAGGCCTGCAGTAACATCTGTAGTTTTCATCTAAAGTCTCACGAAACTAAATGAATATAAATATAGATTGTAAATCTTCTCAAATGGCCATCAAATGCGACCCTTTACAATATACAGCCTATTATGGTTTCAGAAACAGTTTCCATAAGTCCACTTTATATGCAACAAGATTCAAAAACTGTGCAATTTCGCAGAAGGAGTATTCCTAATACCAAAATAAAAGCTCAGAATAAGAGATCAACCGACAAGGCGTAACAATAGATTACGCACTAATGGCTGTTATTAAAAAAATACCTTAGACCTTATTCTTTTTTATTTTTATTTATTTATTTTTGTTGTTGTTGTTATGTAGCTATATAACGATAACTGTGTTCACAAGCGTTTTATAATCCTTGCGCTTGGCATAATGTATCTGTCTCGTTGTTTTTAAATTATTTGATCAACGTAAAAGAATACCGATTCCTTATGATATGCAATTTAAGAATGAAGCGGAAGCGTTCATGCGCATACATGAAGGAACATTTGATTTACTTTACATTTACGTACCTTGTCAGGTACTTTAAAGCAATTCTGTATAATTTAATACCAATAATTTTGAAATTGCGCTTTGCGTTCTTTCCAATAATAACTAAATCGTATCGGTTCAGTTCCTGTCTCTTCTAGTAAAGCGCATATTTAAATACTTTCATATCCTAAAAGCGCACTTAATCGAATGAAACCCGAAAGGTTCATTTCAAAATCGATCGGTTAACATTATTAAAATATCTCCAGTTGCCGGGTTATTTTCCCGTTAAACAAATTTAATATACCGTGTCATACTTTTCGATCGGAATGCAAAATACAACTGCGCCATTTGAGATTATTTTGCCAATAAAATATTTCAAAATTATTTCTGGAGTGCGAGAATACACGTACATGTATTTTTAAAATAAAGTTACTTATATATATATATATATATATATATATATATATATATATATATATGTATAGTAAATACGAAAAGAGTTTTATGCTGCGTTGAGAATATTTTTTTTAATGATACCAAGTATTTATAGATTTTTTAGTAATTTTTTAACTAATCAAGTAACTGAATTTTTAGCGCACTGTTTTTCTGAGCGACTGACATAAATTTGTGAAGACAATTATTTTTACTGTTTATTTAAGTAAAATAAAAGGACGAAATTACTGATTTTCAATTTGTGGATCGCAACTTATAAGAGGGAGGGATGTCTTTATCACTTTTTTATAGAGGTCTTCGTTTATCAAATTTAAAAATAAAAATTAACTTTTAGATTGAAAAGGAAGTGTTAAGTGTTATTAATTTGTTTACCATATCACCTTGAAAAATTCTTACCTAACTAATGTTACAAAAACAGCTCCGTGGATGTTCGATAAACAATTCAAAAAGCTGAATTACTGGAAAAGACATGTTTTTCATTGAATACTTCAGAAAACCGCATTCAATACCAGATGTACCACAAAAAGTAAAGAGTTTCAAAAGTACAGAGTACAGAGCCACACAAAAAAAGGTAAAAAAGGTAACACAAATAGTCAGTAAATTGCTAATAATAATTGCACCAATAACTGTAAACGAAGAGAACTAGCCCTTTTTAAGACCGGACTTGTTTTCAAGTTAGATTTTATTTCTTCTGAATTTTTATTTAACCGAAGGTATTGCTGACGAAATGAAGCATTTAAAATTGATTTTTCTAGAGAATAAAGTTTGCTTTTACTTTTTTCAGCAAGTGTATTTTATGTACAAAAGTGTGATAAAATAGTAAATTTCTAGCCCGCATGATCGTACGAGCTCGGTCTTAAAGGTTTATCAGTGTATAGTATAATATTCTAACTGCTTGCACACTTGTAATATCAACTCGACTTACTTCAAAAGTGAAATCTCTTTCTTGTACAGGTTGATTCAAAAATAATGTGACCAATTTCAAAGCACCATGATTTTTTATTGAATTAAGTTATTTACATGAAATTTTCAATGTGGTTTCCTTTACCATAGTACACTTTACGTAAATGCCAGTAACTCTAGACGGGAGATGATCAGTCTTTGTTGCGAGACAATGCCCTTACAGCGTAACAAGAAAACTACGGCTGCATATGTATGCTGACTCGCATCGCAAAACGAGTGAACCGATCACCTTCTCGACTGCCCTACTTACGCGCCGACAAATCTTCTTGGATGAGCAATATCTGTATGCGATACTACTTACGAAAATTGTTTCTGAATACATTCCGGGAGAAAAAATGTCTCAATCTAACTTCGTTACCCAGGCTTCTTGAATTGTCAGCTACGCTGGTAACAGTTCTGAAGCTGAAAGTCCAATTGGATAAAATATTCCTTCAATTATGGCTAAGTTTTGTCTTTAAGACGGTATCTCCATTGGAGTATCGCTTTTATGACGAGATCTTTAGGCATTCATCTTTTCTATCTCATTCTAAGACAAGAAGTGATGTAATCTGATCGTTGATTAATTTTTTTTCTAAATTAACTCCTCCTCTTCCTTAATTGAACCGAATTCTCATAGTCTTAGATTCGTTTTAGCATCAGCCACAAGTTCTTTCGCTATTGATACAAAGTATTCCAGCTTAGGGAAGTCCTCAACGGAAAACTCAATTGTCTACGTAAAATGGCATGAAAAGTTTCTCTCTAGGTGGTTTAATTTCTTCGGCAGCGCTGCTTAGATGATGTCGTATGAAGCAGAAACGGACTACAGGTGGCCCCATAAACTACGAGGTTGTGCCATTATTCTGAATTGCCTCTGCGTTTTTCTGATATAAAATCCGTAATTAATATTTATCTGATTATTGCACATCGATCTACAGAAACGCTCTTCGTATATCTGCTTCTACCCCTTAACTTTCTCACAGAATCTCAATAGTATAGCGAGAATTTGTTGTAAAAGTTTTGGTCATTTAAAGAGGCAACCATTCAAAGAAGGCACTCTCCCAACTTTACAGGAGGCGTCGAACATTGGTCTGAATTTAGTTGTTAGGCTGTCTACCTTGAGTACTAGGTAATGAGGTAAAAAGTTAACCGGAATCTTCAGTGTTTCTCTCGGGGCTTTACTGGCATCTTCTTCCTACTAATAGAACACTTTTTCATAATCTTCAAATGCCTTCAATGACACCAGTTTACTTGTTGCTCTCATCAGTCTTGTTTCAGGAACCTGTCTGTTTGAAAAAATCTCTGGCTGAACATTTATCCACGGAAGACTTGCGGTATAGCGACTCTTTTCGCTTTGCATTATTTTACGGATGAACTGGTCATGTGCTAATTCCTCGTCTTCTGCTTTTGATAAAGTTTGGCAGGGTTCGTTGATGCCAATTTCTTGTATTCTCCAAAAATTTATCCTTTTCATTTTCCTCAGTGATAAATTTCAGAAGATCATGGCTGTTCCACAGTTCGAACAAGCTTGAAAAGGACTCTTTACTTCAGCACAAACAGTCCATTCCGGTTTTGACTGTCTTGTAAGGCTATTCATTCTTCAGGTTTTCACGTGGTTAGTTAAGAATTGACGGTAAATATTGCTCCCTTTTTAAATCTCAATTTTTAGAGTTCCAGCATCCAAGTCTAAGTCTGGCACCCATATTTTACTTCTTTTAATCTCATTCAAAATCCCCTCATGCTCGTGAGGGATATTTCCGCAAATAAAACCTTGATCCAAAAACTAAAATTCAAAATATGGTTCTTCGTTACGAGCTCTTGACGAGTTTAATTTAATTTTAAACTTGGCGAGTGTCTTCGCTTTCGTCTAAATACCTCTAAAATGAATCAAGAAGGTTTACATTTAAAATGGGCTTTCAACCTCTTTCTTTTGATGTGCTGTCTTCAAAGTATAGCATATCTGCTTCCCCATTATCTAAAAATGCTCTGGCTTTCTAAGAGATCTCGTTTTCTCTAATTAATATTTTTAACGTCACATGTGCGACTTCTCTATAACATTTTGGTGCTCTGATCAACTTCAGATGGATTAGTTTTACTCTCCGAATGTTCCAAACTTTCTTTACATTTAGGTATTTCTAGGCAAAATAGTTACGTATGCGGCTTTGAACACAAGGCAGCGAACAAAAACTTTACAAAGTTTAACTCTGTGACTGGGACGAGAAGATTTCAGGCAATAGTTTTTAATCCCAATTTTTAATTTTTTTTCCCTTCAAACGGAAGCTCTTTATCAGTAATGCGGTATTTTACTCTGATGTAACATGCTTCATATCAAACCAAACAAGTATTTTCTTTTGCACTGAATAAAATCGTGACAGTTGGCAGTTCATTTTTTTTTCTGTGGAATTTTTTTGTAGATTTATTTTTAGGGGCAAAGTTATATTCGATTTCGTTGAATTAACTACACTTGTACGATTGGGATCATCCCTACTAAAAACACTTTATCAGTACCCGATTATTATTAAATCTTCTGCGGAATTAGATTCAATCATGTGGTAAAGCCAAGATGCATTATTTTTCTAACTAGTCCCATCGATTCCAACTACCTTAAATGAACCTCCATTTTAGTAAATAGATCTGAGAAATTAAACCTATCTTTCCCATTTACTTGAACATTAACTTTAATCAATCTTAAAATCTCTGGAACATATACTTAAATTAATACATCCTTATCACCAAACCGCTCTTGAAGTGCAGCTACTGCTTTAGAAGAATTCTGTGCAGTCATAGGATAGTTTTCTAGTAACGCGCCCTAATATATAGCTGTGTGAAACACGTTTCTGACAGCTTAGTCTCCTTTTAAAAGGCCTGAAATAACATCTGTAGTTTTTTTTACGGGTAGTTAAACTTTACGCGAGTTTCTGGTTCTACTGTCTGTAGAAGATACTGAAAGTTGTCAAAGTCGTCTAAGTAATCATCTTCTTGAATCGTTTGGAACTGTGACCAAAATGATGAATAATTTATCAACTGGGAATCATAATGGTTTCATTATTTAACTTTGGCAATTTATATCGTTTGCTGTTAGAATTACCAAGCATTATTCCAAAATCCTTATCATTAACCCAGAAATTTTGTTTACTTACAGGCATTCATTAACCCATGTGGTTTTGCACTGCCCTTCGCTTAATATTTATAAATTCGTCTGTCTCTTCGGTTTCTACATTTAGAATCCGTTCGTCGCATTTTTCATCCTTTAACATTGAGGTGAGGTAAGAAATATTTTATTTCCCCTTACTTTGTTGACAGCTAAGCTTTAATCCAGATGTGGCACTAATTAATGCTGATTGCGGATATGACATGCAAGTTTCTTTGATTATATCAGATTTTTTGGATACATTCACATATTACCCTCAAAATACATTTATTAGTCCACCGGATATGAATTTTTTAATTGCGTTTTAGAAAACAAAATGTGGCGATTAACGATGCTCTGAAAAATACGAACGACTCGTCCGCTGTAAAAATCGCATTATTGAATCATCTGCTAAATGCCTTAAGAAAACTAATGAAAATGGCTTTAATTTTAAGGTTGTAAAAATTCTATGAAATGCTCCAGTCGGCAGATATTTTGCAGATAAATTTCATTCTCTAAATTATCGTATAATTTCTGAAAAACATCTCAAGAATGTCATTTTTGGAAGATTTAAGATTATTTTTTGTGGCGAACGCCAGTTTTGGTACATTAGAAGAATCTCTACCGTCAATTTTTTAGCAACTCATCATATTAAACATTCGTTATGTAGCAATATAAGCTCTAACAATATTGTATCGGGAAGCGGTTTATAATGCAAGGATTCGATATAGTTTACTTTTCTTGCTTTACTGCATTAAAACCTGTACTAATATAATCCACCGTGCCATCAAAAACGCACATTCGTTGTAGGCTTCCCTAAGCTAAAGCGTGTATCGATTATGCTTAAATTACAAGAAAAGTAGAGCATCAGCTATTTCAAAATCTAAAATCGTAATGGAATAATTGAGTTAAATCTCAAAGATTTGTTTCAAAAATCGATTGCGTAACGTTGTTAAACTACCCTGAGCTGCCGCATCGGGTTCTTGAAACCAAATTTAACAAGCCATGCCTTTAATTTCTTTCGAAACAAACGACACGATCCCTGTAATTATTTTATGAATTTAATGTAATAATTCCTCTCTTTTGTAAATAGTTACGCGTCTTTGGGGATACGCCTAAATGTCCATTTATATTAAAATTTATGTTACAAATAAATGCAATAACGTGTTATTTGTAAAATATTTTAATGGAAATTGCAAAGACGTAAATATTCCGAAATTTTATTAAAATAATTTCCTAAAAGAACTCTAGTTTAGAGCGGTTTAGAATAGGGAGAAAAATATTAATTTATTTTGGCTTCGAAACCGGTTTTGATTTTAAACTATCTTATCAAAGAGGAAAAGCTTGGGTATTTCCCACCCATCACTACTTTTCATTCTTTTTGTGACTTATATTATCAGAATTATAATATGAGTAATCGATAATCTTTTCCTGTTAAGGTTGTGTGTGACAATGAAATAGAACTCCATATACTTCCTTCACTTGAAGCTGTCATAAGAGGGTAATAAACTTTTCTAAACAATTCCATCTCGCAAATTGGTGGCAAATACACATATACTGTTAATAGAAAGAATTCAATGTTTCACCATACAATGGAGTTAAATTAGCTGCATCTTTGCGGAGAAACGTTGACCATGATTTGGTTCCATTGATCAGTTTAAGAACCAGATCGAGGTTCAATGTTTCTTATAGAAATGTTGCAGCTAACTCAGCACGATTTTATGGTGATATGTTAACTACTGTTATTAATAGTGCATTGAGCCTAAGGTGGGGGTGGTAAGTCGTTGTGGAGTTTAATCGATCGCCTTCTCGGTTATCGAAAATTTGTCGAAATTAATTATTACGAGTCAACTCGTTATTCATGGTTCATAACAGACTCCATTAAAACCATGGTGATAATTTACATTTCTGTTACTAATGGACTTGCAATGTGTTTTGCGGCTGTGCTGGTAAACTTTTGGATGATTTAATGTGTGGATTCTTTTATAATGCAGTAAATTTTCACATTTTCTTTAGTATTTTTATTGATATTAAGAAAAATAAAACAGGGCTATTTATCATGTTGCAAAATCTTGTGACCCAAAGGTAATGCCGTACAAATATTTGAAAAAAAATTCTACAGGATACAAAAATGAAAAAAATATCATTAGTTGAGGCCTTGTTTACATAATTTTCTTTTATACTCACTTAAATAAATTTCATGAGATAAAGTAAAAAACATTTTAAAAGCTAAAGTTGCGTTTACTTAATAAACTGCTCTTGGAAGAGTCTCTTTAAAATCCTCTAAGCTTTAAAAAATAAATGCAGAGCTGAACCAGAAAAATGCTCCCATTTTACACTTCTTCCCCCCATTGTATTTCTCCATTAAGTGCACTCAACTTGTTAAGAAATAAACACGAAAGTCCGTAGCATGTCTTTATCCCTTCTTTTTGCATCTCAACCTATGCAAGCAGCTCTCACGCTGCTGAGCCCCTGTGGGATAAAATGATATCGATTGGTCTCCCTGGAGATTGTATTTATTGTGTGATATGGAAGAAACTATGCACGGGTTTATTACTGAATATAATAGGACATCCCCTGGTCTGTCTTCTGTTTACTTCACATAATGAACATCAGAATAACATAGTGCCATTCATGTTGTCGTTTCTAAAAAATTTAACGTTTGTCAAAAGGGTATTATACATTCATCACACGCTTGTATTTAATTCCGTGAGGAGAGAACCCTTTCACATTCAAGCTACATCTAATAAAATTAAATATACAGTACTTGATTTTTTTTGCCTATTTCAAAAAACATTAAACTTAGAGACCAGCAGAATGTTCCATTTTCGCCATAAAAAATTGATGACTTTGAACTTTTTCAAAATTAATTTTGGGTGTCTTGGAAGAGAGCTGATATATCGAATTTAAACTATCGTTGAAGTCTACTTTAATTTGTCTATTCATCTTCACCCCCATTTTTCATAATGGTGGATCGCGGCTCACTGAGGAATCGTGGGAAACTAGACCTCAGACTTTCTGACGAAAAAGGGGGCTTCAGTTTTTCAGCTAATTAGCCAAAAAATGCCCTAAGAATCTGTTAAAACAATAATCAAAAGGACACTAATGAAGACCTGGTTTAATCACATTCAGTATATTTCTGAGGGGCCTCGTGATAAATCGGTGGCCCTGTTACGGCTATTTTCTGGTCACAGCTGTCTCCGAAAACACCTTCACAGAATCAACTTGGCTCCCGATCTTGCTTGTCCCTTGCGTAACTCTGGTGAAGACTTTGACATTTCTCATCTTGCTTCCTGTCCTGCTCTGATTTCTGTGACCTTATGGGAGCGACATTGGATTGTCAGACACAAGTTGCCGGATTAGCCGATGTCTTTCTATCTTTATGTTTCTTTCTTCCTATGCTTCCTTGTTTTTGTGTAAAGATATCTGTTGTCCTGTGTATTTGCCATGGAGGAGAAAGAATGTTTTTAGAAATTTGTACAAAATTGCGACGGAAAATACCTTGGGAATTTGAGGAACCTGTGAGTATGCTACATCATTTTTTTTTATAAAGAACATGCGAGTAAAACATTTCATTTAAGTTTGTTAAAGGGGAGGTTTTTTATAATTTCTGTAAATCTCGATGACCCCCCCCCCCCACACACACACACAAACACACACTCCCGCTGATTTTTTCCGGCCCCATTCGAAACTTAGGCGTTTCACGTCGTTTTTTTAAACATAACTTGTGGCTGAAAAATATCATAAAAACTATGTTAAAATAAAGACTGGTAAAAATGTCACGTATATAGAGTTGGCAGCTAGTAAGTAGAAACCTAGAAATATGAAAAAAGATATCAACTTTTGACAAAAATTAAAATCTTAAGATAAATATTAAGTAATTCATCAGTAATTATTTACCAAAAACAAAAATATATAGAAATCGCTCAGCATAGTAATAGCCTCATATTTCATTTATTGCTTCAAAAGTATTTTCATTGTTCCGCGCTTCTTTGCATTTCAACACGACATCTTGAACTGTTTGCAACCGTTTTCTTCATTTCACGAACCCCAGATAATGTCCACGAGGAACACCAGAAGTCCGCGGACTATAGTTTAAGAAGCTGTGTGTTATTGTGACCTATATGTAAGTCTTTTCTGAATAGTGATGTGAGCTTACCTTATCCTTCACAATTAATTCATATTTAAACAACGTGTCCAGTGTACATTGGATTAAAATTTCACACATGACCTACAGTCATAATGCGTCATCACCAACTGATGAGAGATGATTGCTGTTTGAGAAGAATGGAAAAAAAAGCAGCACTGGGCTTGTTTTGTTCAAATTTTCTTAACTCTTATAAAACAACAAACATATATATTAGGGTGTCCCAGAAAAATGAAAGTCGTTATTTTTTTTCGCATACCCTCGTATTTTTTTTTTCCTTTTATGTCAAAACATCATCTGAACGCGTTAGTCAGTAAATGTGTATACTTAAAAAAGCGAACTCTGAAGACGCGTGTCTGTAGAGGAGCCCCCGGAAAACATAAAAATTCATTTCCAAAACGAGGTACAGGATGTAGTGACCTTACATTGGGACGGCAAACTCTTACCCGCTTTGAGTGCGTTAAAATTTAAAGAAGAACCCTTGCCTATAGTTATTTCATATAGACTCAAAGAACACTCATTGCTGTGTCAAAACTAGAAAATTCTACAGGCAAAGAACAGGCGCATGCTATTTAGCAGGCGCTCTTAGATTGGAATTTCAAGAAAAATTCCAAATTCTCTGTTGTGATACTACTAGGTTCGAATACAGGTCGTTTTAATGGCGCTTGCGCGCTTCTAGAGCAAAAATTTGATATGGAAATGCTTTTTTTCGCTCGCAGTCATCATGTATACGAACTGAGGCTGTATTCGAAGTGAAAATTAAACAAGTGACAACAAGCCCCGATATCCCTTTTCTTTAAAAAGCTAAAAGAGAATTGGAAGAACATCGATTCCACTAAAATGCAATGCTATAGAGATACAGTGGAATCGTTCCTAACTGTATCCGAACTTGAAAATTTACTTGTTTTACCGGGCTGAACTTAAAACTGATATAGCCAGAGAAGACTATCAAGACTTGATTGAACTTTCTATCTTATTTTAGCTGGAGATTTAAAAAAATAAAAATAAAAAATCGGACTTTTTTTCAGACCTGGGTACCGTATAAAAATTTAATTTTTGTATTTTTTTTTTTTTTTTCGAAATGGGTTATTTGTTTCGAAAAGCACGTAAAAACATTATTTACCTTTTTTAAAACATTTTTCAAACTGGAAGTGCATATCTAAACCGAACCGTTTGGGAATTAGATATTGGGTCACATTAAGGCTGGACACCCTGTATATTAATTTGATAGCATAACAGCCTCGTCTTTACTGTGCTAATGTGTAACTGCTTACTTTATTTTTTTGTGCATATTATTCACAAATCTTCTTAATATGTAAATTTAATTTTTGGAATTTACATTAGAATGACGTTAATTTTTAAAAGTATATTTAGTAAAAATTCTGCTTCGAAAGGTTAAAATGTCAAAATTTTGCAAATAATGCAAATTTCAATAGCCTAGCAGAAGGTTTAAATATCAAATAATATCAAGAAAAAAAATTTGACAAACAAATAGCCTTACTATTCAACTATTGTAGTGGAAACTACAGGCGGTCAGAAAATTGCATATATAAAAATATTCAAACATAAATTTAAAAAAAAACTTTCAATTTTGCATATTTGGTAATACTTTAAGGACCTGGCGGGTGACCTTAGTATATTTTAATTTCATTTTTTTTTTTTTTTTTTTTTTTTACAAACTCTTGATGTCAATTCACAACTTTTCCCTTCACAGGCGATTTTAAAAATTTCACTTCGACTGGTTGACCGGATAGGTCGCCAGAGATTCATTAATCCAGACAGTTTTCTTGTTTTTTTTAAACAATCAATAAATTTTAATAACATCATAGTAATGCAATTTTATACGAAGTGCATCCTTCTTTTAACCCTTTGAGGCGCAACCCTTTCCCAATGCTGAAAATAGGGCAGCCGTTGCCATCACTCGACTTAACTACTAGCAAGATGGCGGACGATCGAAACGTTCATCACGTGCCGCAGATCGAGAGACCCTTTTTTGGCGACAGCTGGCTGTGCGCACAGCCAGCTGTCGCCAAAAAAGGGTCTCTCGATCTGCGGCACGTGATGAACGTTTCGATCGTCCGCCATCTTGCTGGTAGTTAAGTCGAGTGATGGCAACGGCTGCCCTTTTTTTCAGCATCGGGCAATTGATCCAGCTGTTTTTCGCATTCTTCCGTTTTTTCAGCAGATGCCAGTGCTGTTAAAAAAAAATCGTGACAATTTTTTTACGGGAAAGGACGTGCTAAAAAGTAAAGGATTCTCGTGGAGCTGTGTCCACCCGCAACTATTTTTCATAGAAATCCAATCTATTCTTCGTGACTGGCAACAGTCAAAAACGTCAGTTTTGGCGTTTGCCAGAGCGGCAACACTGCGCGTTAAAGGGTTTAACAAGTTCAAGGTCCTCGTTAGTGTTAATATGTCACCATTCTGACATTTCTTACTATTGATCTGAAAAATACATAAAAACTAGTCAAACTTTCTACCGATGCTCCTCGATTAATAAATTTAATTTCCAAAAATCCTAAATTGCGAAACCAGTGCCATACAAATCTTTCACAATTTTGATAGCTTATTTTTAGGAAAAGGTATCAGTTGGTTGTTAAATAATTGTCTGAAATTCAGTCACAATTGCTCATATCTAGATATTAGAGAACAGTATGGAAAAAAAAAACCGCGTCGTAAATGGTTAAAAGATAAAGATTGTCTATCGATCCACAACGCAATGAATTTTCACAATACAATAAAACATTATACCGAATGTTCTTAATATGCATTTAATTAAGTGGCATGTTTCAATATTGAAGTTATTATTGATTATTACGATGAAGTAATAATCGAAGATAATTTTAGCTGGAGTAAAATGCTCATCTGCTTCAGAAATAGAAATATGGATGCTGAAATAAAGGTAGTTCAAGACTACTGTTAATTTCTCAGTCAATCACACAGTTTTTATGAATTCAGAATGATGTGATACAGCTGAAGCTTTTTGTGCCTAACCAACAGAGTCTGGTTACAAATGTGTTGCTTTAAAATACAGTGGGCATATGAAAGCGGTAAAAAAGTGAATAGATAAAATATATAAATAAATGAAGTGTGTCACTTGTGTGCTTCATTAGAAAAAAAAAATATCAAATACTGCTTGTTTGGACTTTTCAAAGCCTGGTTAAAAGTTAAACTACTTTAATAGATCTAAGAAGCATAAATTAATTATAAACTAAGTTAACGCACTATGTTTCTTAAATTTTAGTGATGAGAACTTCTAAAATTTATGCAATAAAAAATGTTAATTTAATCTTGATAACTCGAGAGACTATAGGTAAACTAGTATGTAAATATAATCCAAATAGTAAGTTTTAACTTATTTTCCTCATCTACGTATCTTTTAAATCATACAGAAACACGCATGCATGCTTATGTTTTGAGTGTGCAAATGAAATTCGTTCTAGCTTAAACGAGATGTTTCACGTGTCTGAGTATTTGTCAGAGTAACTGCCATTAATTTTTTCAACTTAACCAAAACTTTCTTCAGACATACTCCTGTAACACGTTCAGTTATTGAAGCAGTAAAACAAATAGCTCCTTCAAAAAAACTTTGCGGGAGAGATGACAAACTGCTGGGCAAAAGTCGCCCTGGTTGGCAGAAACGATTTCGATATTACAACAATGACTGCCAATTACTGTTTCGTTCCCTCAAACTGGGTCATGAGACAGGAAAGTAAAAAGACCCAAATTGGGTGATTAATTTGGAAGGTCAGATTTCATATATAAACAATTTATGGCATAAATAGGTTCATGTTTTACCGCCCAAGTGATGGATATTTCAATTTTTAAGAAGTGAAATTGTACAGCTCGTTTTGTATTGAACAAATTCAAAAGTCTGTACTATGCCAAAATGAGAGATGTTCATTTCAAAATAGAAAAAAAAATTTAAAAAAAATCTGAGAATGCAATTAACCAGAAAGTCATAAAAAAACATGTCTCTGTCTCAGTTACGAATATAATTACTAAACAAAAATTTAGACATTTTAGAGTTTTTTTATAAATGTTTTATTTTTAACCGCGTTCTTTAAAATCGAACTTTGAAAGCAAACAGCACAGGGTTCACTTAAATTTTGCCGAACTATCGGGAGACTTGGGGCCTCTTTTCAATCGTTAATTTGTATTTTGTTTGTATTGTCGTTAGTAAATGTGTATCACGAAAGGCAAATTTAGTAACAAGCTTATCAACCTATAAGTCAATATGTTTCTAATGGCTATATTCACCAAGCATTATAACTGTGAGTTAACTCTGCAGAGCGAGTTATCTCAAACGCAAGAGAGGGAATTGGTATTTACCATGTCAAACACAAGGGCTACCATGACATGTGACTAATAAGATTTCCTCCTTGTTTTTGAGAATCAAACAGGCAATCCAAATTACCTTACACTGAAGACACACTAATCACACTAAAAATCCTTTGTACCAAACGTATCATGTTTATCTGTTGCAAGACGTTTAAAATTTTCATAATTTTTACGATTTCGTTTTCATAGTTGACTATCTGGGCTATTCGTCGTTGATGGTTTAGTATGTAATGGAGGGTTTCCAAAGAGCCTAAATTTTCAATAGCATCGTTAGAGTACAAAGATCGGAATTAGCATAATGTCAAAAGTACAGAAAGTAAAGTTATTAATTCTATGTATTGTTAACCCTTTCAGGCGCAACCCTTTCCCAATGCTAAAAAAAGGGCAGCCGTTGCCATCGCTCGACTTAACGACCAGCACGATAGCGGACGATCGAAACTTTCATCGCGTGCCACAGACCTAGAGACCCTTTTTTTTACGACAGCTGGCTGTGTGGCATAGCCAGCTGTCGTCAAAAAAAGGGTCTCTGTGGCACGCGATGAACGTTTCGATCGTCCGCCCTCTTGCTGGTCGTTCAACGATTTTTTTGAGAGTCGTACTGTGTTCCCAGGTGCTTGAGGCAGACAGAAATTGCAAAATTTTTGATTTCCCGGTAATGTACTGACAACAGACTTATTTTATTTATAATACAAGACTCATGCAAGAATTAGTCTTAGAATTAGAAGAACAATCAAAACCCTAAGTTAGAAAGCAACATTGTGCATGGAATAGCGATCTTCATCATTACAATTTTCAATGATGAGAACGGAGAAGTTAAATTTTGGTATACACTCCAAGTTAAAATCCATGGACTTCCATCTCATATACGCAATTACCTGAGTTTATTGTAGAGTGACAACTTCGCAGTTTTTCCCTCTTCAAAAAATCTAATTAATAAGATTGAAATGAATTGGTTAGTGAGGACATAAATGTAGATTCATTCGATATTTTATCAAACACTACAAGTCAAGAACCAAAAATGACATTGTATACTATGATGTTTTAAATTCTTCATATGGAAAACTAACACTAAATAAACTATGTCATTTTAGAATAGAATTGGAGGAACCGACTATTACACAGGAACATTTTTAAATAACTTCTGCAACATAATAATGTATTTTAAAACTCTTCACTCTAGTGTAAATATGAAATTTAAAAGAATTCTTTTTTTTTCACCCTTATTTAAACGGTTATCATATTCGCTTTGACAGTCACAAGAAAAAATGCCATGCAAGAATTCACATTTCTCTTGCTTGGAACAGTTTTACATGCGTCAAAAAATAACCTCAAAACTTGTCACATTTCTTGTCAGCAGAGTTCAGATTACGAAAAAAAAAATCGAGATTTTTTAATTCACTGATGCATTTAGATCAGCACAAAAATAAAGAAAGAGTGAAACCAAGATATGTAAGTTGCAGAGAGAAAGGAAACTTTTTTTTTTTAACCTGTCAAAGAGCTGTTTTTTCTTCGTTATATTTTGGTGGTTTTTATTGCTCTATTCTGCAATTTTATAACTTACAGTGCACTTGAATTTTTTCTGGTCACAAATTAATAAAACAAAACTTCACATGTTCTGAAAAATCAGTGTTTTTTTTAATTATTTTTGTACATGTTTGTGCGAGTTTATTTTGCTGAATTTAATATTAAAAGAAATTAAAAATACAGTTCGAGACTGCAGTTCAAATAAAAAATGTTGTTCAAGAGAATATTTTAAAATAAACTAATTACATCAGAAGCTTTAGAATTTCTTTTTACAAGCTGCACTACGCAGTGTAAGAAATGTTATATGCTGGCTATGAGGTTTTGGGAATGAATTCTCAAATAAATAATATCTTTATAAATATATCACGCTCCAAAAAATTTTGCAATGTAATTTTATGTAAGCATTCACAGAAAGTTTCAGAGCTTGTCTGGCCAATATTCACGTTTCGCCTCTATCAAAGGGCGCCGCACCCTAACCACCAATTTATTAGTTTCGATGCGCCTAGCTCATTTTTCTTTAGTACTGATACGTACTTTTTGCTTGAATGTCGATGAGCCGTGCTCTTTATAATAAAAGAAAAATAAGTCTTGCATATTTTCTAGTAGGATTTCCGGGGAAATTGCCTTTTCTTTCTCAATAGAGTTCCTTTATTTTTATAAATCATCCCTGCTCCTTTTAAAACGGGATGCGAATACTAATCATATAAATCCTTTATTATCATTCTCAGTGTAGTGTTTCAAGGGACGTTCTGCACATATCTTTATGCTTTATAAATGTGTTCAGAACAGAAATTTCAAGAGACATTCTGAAATTTTCTTACTGTCCTTGGAAACCTTCACTGTAATTTGCATTTAAAGACTGTAAAAAGGTTTTTTTAAATTAACAGTCTTAATTTTACAGGGCAAAGTAATCTTATAGTCTACTCAATTTTTAGTAACATTGGCACGGTGTGACGCTAGTACTGCTGCTCTGAAAAGAAAACAATAGATGGATTTCTAGAAAAAAACGCTAACATTTATTCACTCAGTAGACAACATGTTTCATGTTAAGGCAAATCACACTAAGGCTATCTGCAAAAAGGAGAAATGTCTTGCATGGAAGATTTTTTGGGGGTTATACCGGATAATTCCTGAAGAAACCCGCTATAAGCATCAGATTGTTAGATCGACGTCCTCGCGATATGCCAGAACCTTGGAACTTCGCGTTTCAGCCATGTACCAATGTTCAGCGTCTTACTCACTTCGCCATTGGTCGGTATTCATCGTGTAGATAGCACGTTTCAAGTCAGAATCAATGATGCATAATTGGATAGACAAAATAACGCCCACCACGTCACTGAACAAGTACTATGTGATACAAAAAAAAGAATCGATGAAAGTAGAGCAAATTATGAGTTTCTATGCATTAGGCCAATGCAGAAGTTCTGAGTAAAAACTGTAAATTCCGCATAAACGACGTGACACTGGGGTTTCATGATCTTGAAAGACATTCTAGACCTACCAACGTTCACAGAAAAAGTGAGAAAGTGAAATTAAAGTAACGTACTTGAACATTTAGGAATGCAAGGTAAAACATCATATTGAAGAAATATCACATTAATATATTTTACGAACAAGATCCTGCACTTCACAGGAGGACAATGACATTTCAGAGGGTCCTAAAACGTGGAATGGTAGAATTTCTCACAATATGACAGCTTATTGATAGTTTGACAACCTCCAAATTTCTGGAAGACTGCCTCTCCCCAATCACACACTCGCACACCCACCCTTATATGGTTAAGCCTTAAGGTCATGGCATTTTAGGTCCATTATGTGCAACATTAGTTCATGTGTTTACGTTTTCAACCATGTTAAGATAAGACTATGGAATTTAAAATTTAATTTTCCCTTGAGTGACACCATCTTACATTTGACTCTAGACACATCAGCACTTTTTCATTGTGAAAGATATTCATTCGCAAATATGTTGCGTGGCTAAAAAATCTCTGACCCTTTGCCGAGAAAAAAAAAATATATATATATAGTATATATATATATGTGTGTGTGTGTGTGTGTGTGTGTGTGTGTGTGTGTGTAATGTATAAAAAAGTAGTTTGGGTTTTACTAGTTCGGGTATTGTTCAAGCGGGTACTATTACTGTAAGTTTTGCTTTCCTTTCATACTTGCCACTCGCGCTCTGGAGCTATGTTTTATTTAATAATTCCTCTAATTTTGGATTGATAGCTTTATAAACAGTCTGAAGGCGGAAACTTTCCTCAGAGGCTTTACTATCGGTTGAAGAACTGGGTTGATTTAAATGTAGAGACATTGGTAAGGCATCATAATTGTATAAAGGTAATCTAACATTATTTTGAAGAACACATAAATTCACACAATCAGTACATAAACGAAACTTTTTGCTCTCTGGTAAACCAAATATGGCATATGATAGGTTTGAATATACTATAAAAAAATGTACACACTGAGTAATGTTGCCAATTTCTAAATTAACATAACACACTGCATCAAGTATCAGCAGTCCAGTAAAGTAACTAGGATTTTGTGCATTCCTTGGCGAGGTGGTAAAGCTTGTCTGTTGATGCGAAGTTCGAACATGATGCGGTTCGTGAATTTTAATTAATTTTGACGCTACCTTAAGCCACTCAGTGGCACTACTGGGTGGTTGCAGGGTTAAAAGAGCTCTCACATTACTAGGAAGACCATTGGTCAATCCTTCTAATATTATATTATTAGGTAGCTCCAATTTTCTACCTATTTCTAATTTTTCATGACAATAAGTTATAAGATTTGAATTTTTTTCTAGTTTTAAATTTGTAAAATCCATGAAAGTGAAGGTGGTACATGAAATGTATTTTTCTCTCAGTATTTCAATTAATTCCTGCCAATTTGCTGTATTATTTATGTATGTTGTTAAGGCAGACCCCTTAAGAAATTTTCCTATATTTTGAAATTTCCAGTCTTCATCTTTATTTGGTGGTAAGCAACACCGTTCCTAATATGTTATCTAACTCTCAAAACTCACATTATCTTCAAAATTAAGGGGGCAATAAACTCATCACTTTTAGGGACATAGTGGCAATGTGTAACTGAATTTACACTAGAATTTACTGGTTCATTCTCAGAAATGATGGTTACATTTTCTAAACTTTTTTCAGTGGTAGATGTATTTTCTTTACCATCTAACGACATGTTGAAATTTTTTTCTAAATTTTTACCTGAACGGAGAAGCATTTAATAATTGCATTCAGAATTTTTATTTAGCAACATTAATAATAATAATGACATAATTTTACAAAATCTTACCTTAATGAAAATACTATATTAAACTAAACAATTGCAGATATATCAATATTTTTTAAAATGAACATTAAAATACCACTTTAAAATAACACACAAAATTGATAATCATTTAAATATAATGCTCTAATGTTCACTTCAACTCTGAAAATATAAATCGCTTACTTAATCAGTATCCACAATTTGAAATCGCCGTTCTTCAATGATAAGCAAAACAAAAAAATATCTTCTCTCACAGGTTCAACGCAGGCAGGAGCGTGGAGTTCGAAGGTAAAAAAAAAAATGCATGCTCACCACGAAAAAAAAAATATTCGGCATGGAAAAAAAAAGGGAAATGATTCACAATTGCACACGCACTTCTCGGGGAGGCCCTCTTTTGGGTGCAATGAAGGCAGTGAAACTTCGTCTATTTCTTCCAGAATAGCAGCGCACGTGCGAAAAAAAATGGATAAGGAGGCACAGATTTCTGGATGATGAGCGCTGCAGAAATACGGCATAGGCTGTTCATCAATGCAGACGTTTTTCCATTTTGGCATTAACAGCGCAGAACTGTGCAGGACGTTCTGCGAAGTACTTCGGACGATAACCTGAATTAGCAGTTGGTGTTGTAAACTCCCAGAGCGGGGCTCAACGAAGTTGGCCAGCGGCGAAGAGGCGCGGGGCTCGACGAAGTTGGCCGGCGCCGAAGAGGCGCGGGGCTCGACGAAGTTGGCCGGCGCCGAAGAGGCGTGCCGCATCTCCTGCGAACGGTGGGCGATGTACCCCGTCTCCCGGACTATAGAGCGTTAATTTTTTACAATTTAATTTTTTTAATTAGCACACAGGAAATCGTCCTGTCGACATTTTGAAGTGTCAGATTTTCCAGTAAAGTTTCAGAGTTAAGGCAGGTAAGGCGATTTATTGAACATTATCTTTAAGTTACAGTATAAAGTGAGAAGAGGGGAGGGGAGACGGGTACAAAAATCCGCGTGGATTAATTAACAGTTGTAGTGGCAGAAGTCTCTCGATTTGCGAGGTGCAGGGGTATTTACGCTTACCATACCACATAGGTTGCTAAGACATAACTCCGCCTTTCTCTTATCTCTAATCGAATTAGATACATTTATTAACATGACCTGCATCCGGGGTTACAAAGGCGTAGGAAAACGTGTACACTCTAAAGAACTCAGAATCTACGACCTGGTGTCTAGCAATTAACTAAAGAAATAAAACATAGCTCCAGAGCGAGCGTGGCAAGTATGACAAGAAAGCAAAACTTACAGTGAAAATACCCGCTTGAACAACACCCAAACTAGTAAAACCCAAACTACCTTTTTATACATTACACACACACACGCACACACACACACACACACACACATATATATATATACATATAAAAACCTGCAGACGGGGGCCTAGGTATCGCGCATGGCGCAACTTACTGTTTTAGTCCCGTCTAGTTCGGCAGCAGATGGATAGCTGCACAGGGCAACTCATCGCGTTACATTGAGTACTATTGGGGCAGAGTAGCTGCCATGCTGGTAGGACAGGTGCCATGCTGGGTAGGGTCCAATTTGTCGGACAAATTTCTTAGATAGTGGCGCTCTTGTTTAATGGTCCTTTTAGTGTTTTGCTATTTTGAGAATCCTGCTTGGCTGTGGCAGGGAATGATTATTTTGGATATATTGGGAAGTTGGTGTTCTAGGCAATGATTTCTTTTAGTGCTGATAGGCTTTGTTTTTAATGTCACACATGTTTGCCAAATGGTTTTTGCATGCGCGGAAAGCAAGTAAGCGGTTTTTGATAATTATTATTAGACTATAATATTGACGGATACCAAATCCTAATGTGGATGCCTCGATTTGGTCGGAGTCTCTTTATTTTGAACGAATTCCAGATCTGCGACCTAGCGCCTGAAATCGACACCCCCAGAGGTAGCGTCGAACATGAGGACATTGCAGCCATGACAAATTTTACGTGCACCAGCCCCCATTAGCTTGCATGGAGAGAAAAAAAATATTATCCACGTGACCGGATTTAGTTAAAAATCTCAATGCGCCTCCACGCTTTTACCTCATAAATAACTCTACGCATTTTTTGACGGCTTGAAAGGATGTTCATCTCTGCGTAGTGTTTTGCATTATGGCTGCCTTACTCCGCATTATGGCTGCCTTACTCCGTCTGCCTTACTCCGTTACTGCCTTACTGCCTTACTCCGAAGATACGTTTCAATCAATTTCGGAAACAGACAGAAGTAACAAGAAACGACGTATGGACAGTAGGGAAGTTGGGGAAAATATTACAATGCTGATTGATTTTCGCCAAGAAAGTTTGGGTGCATCAATCTACCGCCTCTCAAAATAGACACTCCAGGGGCTCTACCACCACAGTATCGGAAAGTTTTCGGGAGCAAATGAACCGAGCCTTCTCTTCTACTGACCTCACAATCCGAGAAATATCCGTTGAGCCCTAACGCGGTCCTATCGTAATTGTTTCAGTGTCGTATTCACTACCGGAAATAATGCAGTTTTTTTCCCCGACACGTTGGATGAAGGCAAAAACTTGCATTCCAGTACCGGAGAGTACAAGATGGATGGGTTTTTATTGTGTGTATCACGGAGTGTCAAGTACTTCCACTAAAGACCCCTCACCCTGTCACGGTGGGCCAGTCAAAAACCGGCTTCCACTTTTGATGGATGTCTCCGGAGTCTTCGAAAATTCTGAAGACAGTGCCTTTGTTTAACAAAATGGGGAGAAAGCGGAGTGTTTTGATTGGTGGATCGGTCTGAGTGTCCTATAGACCTCAGCATGCCCAAAATTACTCGCTTGTTTTATGCGACACTCATCGTGCTTGCATCAAAAGGAGAGTCGCAGCTATTTATCCGAGGTATTTGACTATCCGAGTGCGAGAAATACTCTCACTGATATTCTACGATACCATGGTGCTAGAGCCCCTGAATAAGTTAACAGACGATGCAGAACGTTACGGCGGATATAAAAACTATTCCAACAGGCACCACCCAAAAGTGTTTTCGGCAGTAGTAGGATCTATTGACTAAGTGTGTGAATAGGCGCTTCTGCTTTAAAGGGAATTAGAATCTCGTAACTTAAGTAATGTATTTTTCCTGAACAAAAATCTGATACTTTTTAAACACGATGCGTACATGTAGAAGCATGGACATGCATTTTTTTATCTCGATAAAAGAGGAATATTTCGTTAAAGAGAAAAATTTTAGAAGGAGAGTTTTATTTATTGTTTATTTCCGAAAACTAGGTTATTTTATGACAATTTTCGTTATTTCGTTCTTAAGGTTGTTTTATATTGATTTCCATTACATAAAGTTTCCTGGATATTTTTATTTTTAAGTCATTTCAAGATATTTTATACGCATTTCTTTTACTTTAGGTTTCTTCATTATTATTCATTTCCAAAAACTTCAGATTATTTTATGCTTATTTTGCTTATAATTCCGTTAGCTTAGGTTTCTTCTTTATTTTCTATTTCCAAAATTTTCATGGTGATCCATATCCCTTTTCTTACTATAAATTTCTCTATTATTCATCGCTTTTAAACAACTCAGGTTATTTTACGTTATGTTTTTGTGTTATTTTAATTTACTTGTTATTTTCTTTCTTACACTTTCACATTACTTTTTGTCCATTTCTTTTATCTTAGATATCCCATTTATTCTTTATTTGTAACATTTCACGTTATCTTGTGTCAAACAGATTGATTTCAAGTCTTGTATTTAACTTTTCAGGCGAGCTTTTTAAATAAACTTAAAATGTCTCATTTTTCCTTCAGTGACATCATACTGTATTTCCCTCAAGATACCGTCACAAATTTTTATTTTTAAAGTTTCTCAGTCACAAGCACATACACCAATAAGAGTATATGTACTTTTACTTCAGCTCAAAAACAATGAAAGTTTTCTAGTTTATATATATTTTTCATTTCATATTTTCGCCATCATTTTATTTTTCCTGAGATCATTTCAGGATTCATGACCCCCGGGACTTATTCTTTCTCCCAGATTTATAGAGACCGTTTCTGACACGTAAAAAAGAGTTAAAATACAAGAAAAAATGATTATAAAAAGGAAAAGTTGTTCGGGAATAGCCAGCAGAAGCGAGAAAAACAGGATTATCCCTTCATCACCTCCTCAGACCGAAAAAGTTGAAAAAAAAAAATGTTCAATTTTTACGAGAAAGAACTTTTATGATGCAGGAACACTTCGTCTTGCCGTACGATACATATGGCTTATAGGGAAATTCCGGGACTCAGGAAGCACAATTTTTTGAATTTGTGTAAAAAATCCCAGGGTGTTCATACAATGAAATAAATGATACAGTGCTATTTATAGTAGAATATAGAACATGTGTACTGCAACAAAAAAAATAAAAACATAATTAATATATTTAACACTTTTTTTAATAAAATATTCCATTGCGGATGAGACGCCATTTATGTGCGGAAGTTATGCCTCGCCTGTCATAAGAGCTTAATAAAATAATAAATAAGAAAACTACTCGGAAAAAGAATCATGCATCCGGACTATAATTACCAATTTAATAATAAATATATGCTAAATAAGTATAAAAAGACGTAGTAGCAGGTTTATATCAATATTAGTCTGCCTACTTAATTCAATACTAATTAAATTTTTATATTTTTTAACTGAATTTTGATTGTTGTTTCATCAACTACGTAACACTGTATTTGAGAGAAAAAAAATAATAAAATAGTGTTATATTGTTTAATCCATTTAACATTGTTTTATATTTTAAGAAAATAAATAAATTAACAAGTTATTTATTTAGTGGGCGTTTCTAATAAAATAAATAAATTAACAATTTATCCAGTTTTTAAAAAAAATATTTTATTTAAGCCAGGACATTAAAATGTAGAGTAATTACAATTGCAATTTACTACTAATAACATGCCCAACTTGACGAGTGGGCAAAATGAAAGGGGAAAAACTTAATAACACTTAATTAAATCCAGCAAATATACTCCGGTAACATAAATTCAGTAACATAAAAATGGGACACAGAGAGATAAATTAAAATTTTACTAAAAGCGGCATCTCGTACAAAAGAAACTGCCGCATGTATACTGGAATGATAGTGCGGTACGTATCCCATTTTGTACGGTACAGACGTAACACATTAGAGTTGCCTGCCTTCGCAATGGAAACTTTTGTAAACATATACACAGTACTCTAAGCAGGTGGTACACTTAGTTTTGACTTCCAAATCATGCATGAATTCAGTAATTAGATTAAAAAAATCACTTATGCGTAACGTGTTTAAAAGTTGGGATAGTGAAATCGTGCGCTTATCTCAAAGTAAGAATTGTATAGTTATAGCTAAAGCATTGAAAGGGATTCCTGCTGTACAATAGTTAAGGAAATCTCACTGCGCACATACTGCCCGTGTGACTACAAAAATTCAATCGGTAAAACATTTTTTTTTTTTTTTTGTCTAGGCCAACGATGTTTTTCTTCAAGTCGCAAAGACGCAACGCTGAAGATTTCTTTTCTGTATACTCAGCATTTGAGTTTACACAAAACCAGAAAGCAGCGAAGCATTCGAAGACTTATGTTGGGCAAGCCCTGACGCTGACGCGAATCTGCGCCATTTCAACAATAAGAACAACAATAACAAAAGTGAAAAGGCTTAAACATAATTTGTAATGAAAATGGAAAATTATGTCCTGTGCGATTGAAATATATACATTTATGCATCTGCATTCAAGCAATTTATAAAAAAAAAAAGATAATTAAAGGAAATGCTTTTAAAGGCTTTAAATAGTTCTTTGAAACTTCAATAATTATCTATGTCAAACACATTTTACTCACTAAAAGATCTTCGTCTCTTGCAATGAAAATTCAAGCTCAATGATCGGAATTCTGTGTCTTTGTCGTTCGTAAAGTTTGTACAGAAACACATATAATGTTTTGATATGTACAAGTTTAATTATATTATTTTTCAGTTTCCATCATGCCTTACCACTTTATAAGCTCCCATTGAGCGACTATAATTAATTTTAATTTTGAGAAAAGAATTAGAGATGAGTTCGGGCTCATTTTTAGAGATGAGTTCGGGCTCATTTTTTGAAGCCCGAGCCCGAAGACCTTTAATCCGAGCCCGCCCGAGCCCGAGCAATATTATTTAAGTCGGAGTCCGAGCCCGCCCGAGCCTGAAATTTCTGATAAAGATAAATAAAATTCAATAAAATTCAAAGTAGTAATTCTTTGATAGAATACAATAAATTTTGCCGTTTGTGCAAATTAAAGACAAATATATTGTAGTTGCAAATTTTGAATGCACTTTCTAATTCTTCATATCTTTGCTTATGAAATAATGTCCGATCTCATGACTAATTAAGCAATATAAGCCGTCGTTCTGAAATACCCAAAGAGCTTCACGCGCCTTCTAGGCACCCGTGCCGCTATTTCTTTTTATAAGTTCTTTTATTTTCTATATCAATCACTATTTAAAAATCTGTTTCAAAGAGTATGTTCAATAAAATAGAAATTTTTCACGAGCCCGAGCCCGAATGCAATTGGGAATTACAGAGCCCGTCTCATCTCTAAAAAGAATGATCTCCAGAAGATAAAATTAAGAATGCAGTTAAGAATTTAATCATATTACCAATATGCAGTGAAACTTCTATGACGGCCGCCTTATTAAACGACCCTCTCCTACAACGACCACTTTTTTAAGGCATCGATTTTTACCCTATCTAATTAATGTTAAAAAGTCTTCTAAAGGACACCGCAAAATCCTCTATAAGCGACTTATCCGAGTTCCCTAATGGGGATTTTCTTGCGTTTTTCCGGAAGTAAAATTAAAATTTAAAAAATTACAAAGCAGACGCTCCCCTGCAAATCGACCCCCATATCACGGGGCCATATTAAAACTGCTTCGTGCAACACGGTGTAAAAATTTTGACCTTTCACGGATATCACGCTAAAAGAGGCCCCACCAGTGGCATAGTGCAAGCGCTTTGAACTGGGAGATAGAAGGTACCTGGTTCGAAACCAGGTCGCATCCTCCGACCTAACCGTTCGGGGTTGTCCGTGGTTTTTCCCGAAACTTCGCGTAAATACGGGTTAGGAGAAAATACCCCTTGGATGGTAATCCCACCCCCGTCGTAGATCCTTAGCGTAGATAACTTGCCGTAACCCACATTTCCATTTCCACGCTAAAAGAGGCTTGTATGACATGGTAAAAGATAGTTATTCCTATGTTAGTACGTTTTTGCACTGATGATGTTGATGATGCGACTTATGCGTTTGTCGAGTGTGTTATGAATTTCAGACACTAATTTAGAATCTGATGAGGACGGCATGATTGAACAGGCCGAACGTGCAATGGTAGCCCATAAGACTACAATGCAAATAGATTTTATTATGCCAAATTCGTAAATCACAAAGAATATCAGGATAAATGCTCTACTGTCAGACGTAAAAAAGTAAAATGTAGAGGAAAGTACCGTCGAAGAAAAAAAAAATATCCGATTTTTTTTTTTTTTTTTTAATATTACCAAGCCTTTTTATTAAGGCCAGAAGGCAGAGAATTTGGGTTTTACCTACGGTCGTGAAAACTTTACACCTGTTCCGTCTGTGGCCATAGCTTTGAATAGGCGCATCGCTGGGTCCTAGAGTTATATTAAAAGATCAATCCTGGGAAGCAAAATTCAGCTATATGAAATTGATCGGTTCAAAAAGACATAACGGCATAACAAGCTTATTCGCAAGCCCAAAACTAGTGCTATAGCTGGTCATTTGAAAGCGCATGCTATCCAGCAACTATAGCCACAGAAAGGGTACCGCAGCAACCATGTTATTACGACCAAGGAAGAAAACTGGTTAGATACTCATTCTAAAAATGTGTATGCGCAAATGAGATTGCGTTGGAAAATGTCTATTAATCGATCAATCAATGAGTTTTGGCATGATTTATCTTTCTTGCTTAAAACGTATTTATAACCTTCTACATTTATGAAATTGTTAGTTTTTGCAGGGTGTTTTTTCTTTTCTTTTTTTTTTTCTTTTGCAATTTACATCCTCTCAACTATAACAGCAGAACAAACTTTCACGTGGCCCAAAGGATTTGTATTTCAGAATCGAAGAGGTAAAAAAAAAAGAAGTCGGAGTGTGAAAACGAAAAAAAAAAAAAAAATGAATTAATCCTAAAGAAAAATTAGTGTGAAAACGAATAACTTTCTCTCCTTCTCCTCATTTTAAAATATAAAAAACTGTGTCAAGAAAAAAAATACTGAGGTTGCATTTTTTTTTCATGAAATATAGAAAAATGTTTTTCCTCGGCATCGCAAACACATCGTTTATACCCAGGGGCGTTCTTTTCACCGCTTGAGTTCATCACTGGAAAAAATATACTTTGTTGGTTCGTTTACTGTAAGGCTACAAAAAATTGTTTCCCCTATTGGGGAGAAATATTGTGTTTTAGCATGGAAAAAACATTAGGCTAGATTTTATGCATGCATGAATTAAGTTTTCCTTCCTTTTTTTCACTTTAAAATTATGGATTTTCGCAAATGCTTATTTGACACTTTTTTTTCCTCCTCAAAAATAATTTAAACACAAGTTATTTCAAAAATACTATATACTGTACAATTTGTATGTGTGGTAGTGTATTTGAGTTAACCAATAAGTATTCTGAATTGTTAACCAATAAGTATTCTGTTTTGATCCCAAGAGCAACTTGGGATCAAAAACCTTATTTTCAAACACCTATTAGTAATAACAATTTTAAAGCCACTGAAGTGTTAATTAAGTTTTATTATACATTATTTTATTCTCAAAAATTACAATTTTCATAGTGAAGTAGAATTAATTATGATCTATTTGATTTCTGAATTTTGGGGGAGAAATAGTTAAACTTTATCAAAGCATAGTTGGAAAATATTGTTACGAAAATTTCATAATGGGGACTCGTTAAAATAGTGAAAGAAGCTAGAAAAGAGACAATAACATTTTATTCAACAATTCGAAGCATTTATATCTCACAAAAAATACAGAACTTAGTAACACATGCAACAGCCAATCATTAACTATTACAGCAAATGTACTGTGTCTATCGTATAACTCTATTCTCTGTAGTCGAAGTCTGTCACACTGAACAGACAGCAAGAGATAATCTGATATTTATAAATTTCCTAGCACGTCGTGAAGTCATATTTCAGTTTCTTTCTCGTAACTCCTTCCCTCATTGAGATACAGACAAAATTCCACATCATTCGAGAACTTTTTTTTGGTCGCCAAATTCGTCGCCAAGTCACCAAACAAAACGGTCGCCAAGATCAAGGTTCGCATACTCATTTCCCTTGCAGGAATGCCTGTACAAATCTCTTTCCAAAAACACACACAAATGCGAAAAAACAATACAATTGTGTAACAATATTAATACTTTAAAACCTTTCTTAAAGGTTTTATTTATCTCGTGCATGCAGACAGCGTTGTCGTCTTTTTTTTTTATCCTTACAGAATTGTCATGTTTCCGAATATCATCTTTTACAATTATGCTAATTAATATTAAACAGCATGTACAAGCACATTGTGTTGAACACATAAATAAAATAAAAATATACACTCTGGAGCAGGGTTCCCGCTAGAGTGCGAGACCGCGAGAATCTCGCATAAATTTCTTAAATCTCGTGCAAAAAATATTGCAGCGAGAGGTATTCTCGCTCAGCAAAATATTCGCCACCTGCGCGAGATTCTTGCATGCTGTTTGAAAGTTTAAAAACGCCAGTTTACAAATACAAAAACTTGTTTTTACTCTACTACTGTCGGATAACGAGCGTGCGCGGCCGTAATGAAGCGCCCCCTCCCCCTTCCTCTCTTTTGAGTTTCTGTTCAGAGATAACACGGTTAAATCATCGGAATGCAGAGGGAGAATATTAATTAATGCTATCGGCGCGGAGCTGACGTGTTGATTTTTCTCCCCCTGCTTGCCAGCTGTAAAATGTTTTGTTTTTGTATGTGTGTCCATTGTATATGAGTTTTGAGAGCATTTCATCTGTTTGTTTTTTTTATACCACCACTATTCATGGAATCATTGATAACCTCTGGCAGTTTGAAATTTGGAACCCCCCTTCCGTTCTAAGTTTAGTTGTCGTTCACAGTAAGAGTTAATCTTTTAAGAAGACCCCCGCCCAAAAAAAAAAAAAGAAGAAGCTGAAATTTTCCGGTTAAATGCCGGATAATCTAGCTTATATTGTAGTAAGAATTTGAACTTAACTATAGCTGTTTTAACTTACACATATTTGTATCTTACCAACTTTGTAGTATAATATAATTTAATATTTATATAAATATATTATATAAATATTAAGTTATTTTATATAATTTTATTATACTAGATAAAATATTATAGTTAATAATTCCTTTGCTTAGTTAAACTGGATGTGATTCTTTGAATAAATTTGAATATTCATTAACGTTGAATATCCATTAACAATTCAAGTGCAAATTTCAGAGCATTTTCAAGTGCAAATTTAAGCAATCTTATTAGAATAGCTGATGGAAATATCAATTTAGAAAGTTTTCCATATGATCAAGCTGAAATTTTTTAATGGACGGAAAATCGGTGTTATTGAAATTGTACTATAAATAAATAAAATGATGTTAAACAATATTTATGTTCTCACTTAACTTTCAGATATCTCACTCAAAATTTTTGGATGGGTGAGAAATCTCCCCCAATTTTTTTTTTCTAATTTGAACCCTGCTCTGGAGTGTTGGTGGAATTAAAGTTGCAAACATACAAAAAATTTGAGACCTTTCAGAAAAAAAGGGTTTTAAAGGATGCAAGATACGGTAACAAAAATATCTGTGCGGGAGTTTAATGTAGGCGGAAATGTAAAAGAGAGCAACATTGGTCAAAATAGAATTTGTCATAATTATTGCTTTCATATAAAATATGCGACTTTCTCGTGCAGTTATGCAAGCATCTCATCGAACTCTCATAATGTCAAAGAGTCTGTTTATCGAGGATTGTGGAAGTCATCCCGATTCTTTAAAAAAGCACGCCTTTGTACGATTAAGAGTTCTCTGTAGTCGGCTTGCGGACATTCAAGTCCTAATGCATTACTATGGAGAAAAGTGCCTTAACGCCTAATCATTTTTCTCAGAAAGTATTAGGTATTTTTAAATGAAATTTTCCTGTGTGAATCTTGAGAACTATTCGTAAGGATTGCGCGAATCCGATTTGAGTTCATTTAGCCGAAAGAGATTTTATTGCAGTCAAAGTAACATAAATTCTAGACTGCAATAAAATCTCTCTCGGCTAAATTAACTGAAATCTGATTCGCGCAATCCTTGCGAATAGTGCTCAAGATTCACACAGGAAAATTTCATTTAAAAATACCTAATACTTTCTGAGAGAAACGATTAGGCGTTAAGGCACTTTTCTCCATAGCAAAGCATTGGGACTTGAATCTCCGCAAGCCGACTACAGAGGCCTCTTAAAGATATCAGTCACTGATGAATTTAAAAAAGCATCTAAAGAATACGTATGTACTGATTGAATTATATATCATGGATTTTGAGGAAAAAAAAAAGTATGATTGGAATTGGAATCCTGCATTATTTTTTATGATCCTCCTCTCTATGAGTTCTCCATCGCCACCTTTTGCTTATGACTTCACAAACAGGCGATTTGGCTTTGAGTTTCGGTGGCAAAGCATGCAAATGGTTCTTCCTTGAGCATTCTATAAGAGATCCATGAGACTGAGGTCTAGATACTTCGCTGGTCACACCACACGGTGAATAAATAATCCCTTCTTCCGAATAATTCGTTAATTTCGTAACTTTAATATCGAACGTCACTGTATGTACCAATTAAACGAAAAATATTTTATCACTGTAAATTATTTTACATAGGCTGTCGTTGGTTCTTTGAAATAGATTCATGGGTATGCAAATTTTTCGACCAAATCTTTTCGGTTCAGGAGACAGAATGTTTTTAACTTCCAACTATTGCTGCAAATGTACTTTTTGAAAAAGTAATATTTTTGTCGATGTGACTCCAATAACTTTTAGTACATGTAATGATTTCGGTAATATGATACGGTGAACTGCCCATTTTCTGACGTATTGGCAATACGCAGAATATTTAGGAAATATAGACAGTATACTAATTTTTATAGGGCATTTCTTGATGTAACTGCTATTTATTTGACAGCGAAATTATTATCTCTAATATATCGATAGACATCGATCGACGATAGACGATCGACAACTCTCTTTATCGATAGACATATCGTTTCTTTGTAATAATGATAGTGTAAAATTTTGATGTTAAAGTAAATGAAAACGCTATCTGACGATCTTATACAAATATTTTCTTTTTAAGGTGCATCCAAGGATGAGGTGTTTGCAGAACTAACTGTGAATGATGACTAGGATCATTAATATAATCCTGAAAATGCTTGTATCTACTCGAAAAAGAATCTCGAATAACTCGAAAGAGCATAAACTCGAACTATTTACAAACAGATCGAAGCACTGCTTTCAGGAAAATTTAACAGTTGACCATAAAATTGCACCAAATTAGCTGCAACCTTTTAATGGAGAAACGTTTCCCCATAATTTGGTTCTATAGATAGGTGTAAACACCAAATCATTGGGCAATGTATCCACGTAGAAAGGTTTCAGCTAATTTAGCACACATTTTACAGTGAAATGTTAACCTACTTCTACTAACAGTGAACTTAAGAGATGACTATTGTGAATTTTTTGGAATCTCCATTCTTACAGTAGATTCATAAATGCCATTTTTTTAAAAGCAAGTTGTAAGACACAATGTGGCTCGTGGTGTCATAATTCAAGCTGATTTTAAAGACATTGCACAAGATGAGTAATGTAACAGCTCTTATAGCATTACGTAGAAAAAATACTATACCTTTTTCAGGTAGATTAGTGGATTAGTATGCAGATTGCATTTGTTCTTCAGACTCCACAGGCTTTGTTTTATTTAAGTCTGAAATATAGCTTCTGGAACGTAGCTGAGTTGGGATAGTAGCTGCAAACACTTTCGCTATTTCGACAGCAGAGGATTTGCTCCTGTATTTGTTCAACCACCTTATCCGCTTTTCTCGAAGTTGGATAAACATTGAAGGGCAACGATCCATCTGAATTATACATGATGTCATCTTTTCTTCCAAAATTAAGAGACAAGGGATAAAATGTGGAATCTCACAGTTTAGAAAAAATGAATATTTGCTGCACACCCTAAAGCATTATTTCTTTCATAATGGCAAATTGGATGAATGAAACATGTTTAATCTCGTCGTTTCAGCGGTCCACTTATGTAGATCTTCTTGTTTACACTATTAACATGGTTGTTGTCCTGAACAATAGCTGCATGTATTCTTGGATGCTTTAATTTTAAATAAATGATTTTAACTCATTTGAACGTGTATATTCTGCACACTAACGCACACATTTCATTTTTTTTCTCGTTATTTTACTTTTGTTTTCGGTTTCACAAAATAATGTTTGAATGGTTGAAATTTCCAATATTTGTCAGTCTTCGCGTATGGATCATAACAATTTTTTTACAACTAAAACAGAGATTGGAAATTAGACTTTTATTCGAAATATTATTTGAAAACACACATTCTACTTATTGTTTTTAAGTGTCATAGATTTTTTAAACACAGTTGTGAGATTTATTTTTAATTTGAGATGTTAGATATATGTCGGATCTGAAGAGGCTAAAGGCACAAGATCGTATTCTTTAGAGGATTTTCGTGGTGTTGAATTTCTAATCGACTGCTACATAAAAATATATTGCTACGAAATGTATACTGCGTTTTATGTGAATGATTTTTATAGCCTGATCGATTATTTACTTTTGTTTTTCCAAAATGAATATTTATGACTTTAGGGAATGAATCATATCATACTCTTTTTCATTTTATATTTTATTACTAGAAGAACATTTCCTAAGCATTTTGCATCATAAAGGCAATTAGTATTTGAAAAAATAATTTAGTTTTCCTTATAATTATTATTTTTTTTAATAATTGACAAGCTTTTAGTTTATAAATTGCTTCGTGATTTGAAACGTTGAAAGTATTTCCTCATTTCTTAATTTTATCACTTAAAAGCACTTTTATTTAAAAATAATTCCTTTCATATTTTAATTCGACACATGGATCAAAATTAAATTATTTTTAAAAATTCTTATTTTAATGGCGATTATTATTAGTTTGATCATTTTTTTCAACCAACATTCCAAACACATTAATAAAGTTATTGTACCATGTTTCAAATTTGTGATCTTTAATATGGAGTTTTAAAACAAATTAAAAATCTTCAGAATATAGAAGTTGTTATCAATTGAGAAAAGTTTATGAGAAGAATGCATTTGTTTTGAAAGGATTACATTATGCAAAACAATTATGAGAAAAATTCCTTTCATATTGGAAAAGAAATACATTATTATAGGTTCATCTTCATTACTTAGTGATCTTTTAAAAGTAATACATATAATTTCAAGGGAAAATAAGACTAACAAAATGCAACTGTTCATTAAAGAGTGGTTTGTTGTACAGTGATATAAAGGATACAGTAGGGGAGGATTCATAATATGAGATACTTTTTTTTTTAAATTTAGATTACAACATAATAATATATTACCATATATTCATTAGTATTATATATAATGTACATGTATTTTTTATTATCCTACTTAGGTTTTTTTTTTCTACTGGCAGAGGAAAGATCATTCATGGCTTCTGAAATGTACTTAAAGTTTTGATTAATGTTTTTTTCGTGTGTGTTTTTTTAGCAAAGATTTTAATATGTAAATCTTTAGCACAAGTGTTTTCAGTATTTTTATTAAAAAAATCTATTTTCATTCTATTTCCTTTTTCGCAGTGTGAAAACAAGCTTTGATACATTATACACGAATTGATGTGAAAATCGTAATTCGATACTGCTTCTTAGCAAAACGAAATGGTTCCATATGCAGATTGCCTTTCATCATTCTGATGACTGTAGCTCCTATTACTCTCTTGGCGAAAAAAAAAACAATAAAGATATGATATCGTATACAGCTGCTAAGATAATACCGAAGTACTTATTCTCCTAGCGGAAAAGATTCATTTGCTGCCTTTTCAGGAATTTTTCTCACTCTCCACAGAGTAAATATGACGAGAGTGATCCTCCTGAATAATGGATGACGTCACTTTCCACCATGGTATCAGGAATTAAAAGAGAAGTCTATAAAAGTCTATAACACGAAAGTAGGAAGATTTCTCTTTCGTTACCGGAAAATATAACATAATAGGTGCTGATCGTTTTTATACGGTCTGAGTTTTTATAATCAGTGCTCTGAATCCGTGATAAACTCATTTCACTCTATGAAGAACAAAATAGTTTTAAAAAATATTCTTACACAGCTTAAACGCAAACAGAACAAAACTATAAAAACTATAGAATTGATACCATAATAAGCCGAGTTGTTTCACTGAATTACTATAGTTTTCTTTATTTTAATCCATTTCTTTGTATGACCATTAACTAGCTGAGTATCCTCGGGCCATTATGTATTAGTGTATAGCCGGGAAAAGAAATTAAAATCTTAATTCTCCGCTGATATAATACGCGGATTAATTTCACAGCCACAAAACGCATTAAGTGACTGTGAATTTGAAAAACATATGTGTGAATATATGTGCACATGTTTGCAATATGTGATTTGGAAAAATGGCCAAATCTAGACACAAAGTGGCTAAATTATCAGTCCTGATACTGATCAGGAGAAATCATAACGCCGTAAAAGCTATCTGCAATAATAAACAAACTGTATAAGATCCAGTTATGAACTACTGGATCACCGTTTTTTTTTTTTTTTTTTTTTTTTTTTTCGAATTAGGAGATGATTCTCTCCATTTCCGTAAATGAAAACGAAAAATAAACTCCCCAAATAAACAATTTTCATCCCCTTCTACCTTACGCACATTATATTACACATCTAAAGACATGATTTACTTACACCACTTACTCAAAATCATAAGTAATAAATATTAAGATAAGATTAAGTTAGTGCGGCAAAAAGATCAGTGGCATATTCGTACCGCCATCCACGTTTAGAAACAGGATTTTCCCGTCAATCATCCGTCCAGCGAATTATGAGTGAGATAATGTCGAGAATAAGCGCATGCTCAGATTGTGTCAAAATGTGTCTTATGATACCTAATAGAAAAACGAAACGAAAGACCACCCTGGCATTAAAATAAAAATAGTGGAATCCGAACCCAGCCTCACCACACTACAGCTACTGCAATTGCACGTGCAACGCCATTTGTTTAATTTTTATTCTAGACACTCATCGGTCGGCTAGAGTACGCGCATGATCAGGAAGTATCAAAAAGAGTCTTAAAGAATCGTCTTGTAGCTGCGTATATGTTTTAAGATATAGATGTTTAAATATTAACGAGACAGCGGTATTTCTGCCTACGACTCAGAGGAAAGTGCCAGAAAACCAAGGGAGTTTGCTCCGTGTTTAACCCATTTGTGCCTGGATATTTTTGCGACTTTCTTCGCTTTTTACTGATAACAGAAATAATAGATAAATTTCTGATGTCAATTTCTTGAACAAGGAATGATTTATTTTAAAATCATTTTGTATAAAAATCGAAATATCAACATCTTACTTGGTCATGTTAAAATATTGTGCGGAGTTAAGGCTCAATACTCATGAATAAAGGCTAGGAGAAATGAATAACGTTTTCGACTAATAGAGAAAATGCCGTCCCAAAAAAGGGACGCTAGGCATAAATGGGTTAATAAACGAGAGACTAATTTATTTGCACACAAAAAATAATCTTGTTTATTAATTCGTTATGGTCCAACAACTTTATGGATATGTCTCACAAAATGAAACCAAAAATCAAGTTCCCAAAAAGATCCCAGTTTTCTATGTGTAGATGCTCCCGCTATATCTGTAATAACACATTTTCCATGTCAGTGTTTGGAAAATGGGCTGCCAAATGTTTAACCCATTTGTGCCTGGATATTTTTGCGACTTTCTTCGATTTTTACTGATAATAGAAATAATAGATAAATTTCCGATGTCAACTTCTTGAACAAGGGATAATTTCTTTTAAAATCTTTATGCATAAAAATCAGAATATCAACATCCTACTGGGTCATGTTAAAATATTTTGTAGAGTTGAGGCTCAATACTCATGAATAAAGGCTAGGAAAAATAAATAACGTTTTCGACTAATAGCGAAAATGCCGTCCCAAAAAAGGGACACTAGGCATAAATGGGTTAACGCATTTATGCCTAGCGTCCCTTTTTTGGGACGGCATTTTCGCTATCATTCGAAAACGTTATTTATTTTTCCGAGCCTTTATTCGCGAGTATTGAACAATTCCACAAAACATTTTAATATGGCCAAGTGGGATGTTGACATTTCAATTTTTATACATAATGGCTTTAAATGAAATCATCCCTTGTTCAAAAAGTTGACATCAGAAATTTATCAATTACTGCTGGTGTTAGCAAAAATCGAAGAAAGTCGCAAAAATATCCAGGCACGAATGGGTTAAGAGATAATTCAAAATTCAAGCGATAGCTCTAAGGCTTTTTAATATATTGATTTAACTTATTTTCCAAAATAAAACAAAACAATTTAAGAGCTCAGAGATAATTATGTTTGTTTTCGGCCATATTATATTTTCGTATTAGTAAAGATGTCTTAAATCGATTGAAACAAATTCAGATTCTTAATTTTTCAATTGATTTAAGATTATAGAGGGGCGGAGGTTGAATTTCATCGGAATCTAACGGCCAACTTTCATTACTAGGACACGCCACTGATACAGATGCAGTGTGATCGAAAATAAACTTGGACATTCAGAGCACTATGTAGCTGAAATTAACGTGAGGCTCGAGGCGATGATTTGCAGATAGACAATTCAAATGACTGGCTTCAACATTGCCCCCCCCCAAAAAAAAAAGTTCAAAAATCTTTCGCTGGAGGGCGTATTACAGACAAAATCTTTGAAAAGACATGCAATAAAAAACTGTGGTCAACAAAATCGGCCTAATAATTATAGCTGTGTCCTTGCAAGTGAAGAAGAAAACAATCTAATTTGCATAACAACACACATTACGGTAATCTAATATCCATTGTAAAGGGAAGATTGCTAGACAGCCGATCGCCTTACTTTATTCTCAAATTTCGCGTTCAATGGATTAATTAGATTGTTTTTACTTCACTTGTGGGGCCACACATATCATTCTTTGTAATACTTTAATATTTAAAAGGTTATAGTTTTATATTCTACAATGTCTTAAAATCACAAAATAAAAGGTTTCGACGCCGTTTCTGTTGACCATTGTCAACTGTTGCATGTATTTTCAAGCATTTTGAATGTTATACACCCTTTAGCGGATTTTTTTCATTAATTATTTATTTATTTATTTTTGTTGCAATCTTTTAAAGCATCCTATTCCTTGAATGTTCTTTCTTCAAATTTTCGCCTCAATCTGCACTTTATCAAAAGATACAGAGTGTCCTGAATAAGATAAGTTTAATTACGATCACACTGTATCTATATAAATAAAGTTAGACTTTTGTCTGTACATTTCTTGGAATTCAAAAATTTTGCGATTTCTATCCGTTTCAAGCACCCGGGAAACCGATGCGACCCTCAAAAAAAGTTTGTCTGTCTGTCATTCTGCCATTCTGTCATTCTGTCCGTGACGATTTTTTTGTTTAAGCATCACGTTAAAGCGACTGAAGCGAATGATATGAAATTTGGTGTCATGATAAGTGGTCACTCAACTTAAAACATAGGCGTCGAATTTTAAAAAAATCTTGAATGGATTTTGAGATTTTGCGAAAATCATTTCAAACTGCGTAAATTTGTGTTCGCACATCACGTAATAACTACAAAGGTGAAAAAATGATATTTCGTGAAATGATAGGTGGTCACTCACCTTAAACTATAAGCATCTAATTAAAAAAAATCCAGCAGATTTCGAGATTTTGTGAAAATCGTTTAAAACTGAGTGAATCTTTGTTCCCGTATTACGTAATAACGTCTAAAGCGAATGATATGAAATTTGGTCACACGATAGATGGTTGCTCAACATAAACTATAGGAGTCCAATTTTTAAACATTTTTATTAGATTTTGAGATTTTGTGAAAATTCTCTCAAAATACGTTTATATTTCTTCAAACATCACGTAATAACGACTAATACCAATGATACGAAATTGAGTGATATGATAGGTAGTTGCTAATCTTAATTTATAGACGTTGAATTTTAAAAATATTTTGCTTAAATTTTGAGATTTTTCGAAAATCGTTTTAAAATGCTGAAAATTTGTGCCAGCATCACGAAATAAAGACTGCAGGGAATGAAACGAATTTGGGTGACATGATAGGTTGTCACTCAACTTAAATTCTAGGCTTCAAATGTTTCAAAAATGTTGATTAAATTTTAATATTTTGCGAAAATTATTTCAATATGCGTAAATATTCGTTCGCGCATCACATAATTACGACTAAAGCGAATGAAATGATATTACTTAGTTACACTCTAACCTGTAATATTTTAACAATACATGAAAATTATAACTTCGCTTTCTTTACTTTGGCAACATACTACATCTATTCTGTGTACTCCTACAATGCTGACGAAAGTTCTTGCTTTTTGGAAATTTTCATTCACTAACCCGTCGAGGACGGGTACTTCAGCTAGTAAGAAATAATTTTAAAATTAAATTTGAAGAGTACATTTTAGCGCATTCAAGTTTAATTTAGTGCAATATCTCATAATAATCTCGTCTTTAAAACTTTCATGCTAGGCACCTTCCTAAAATAGTTATGCAAATAAAATTGCTTTTTAGAATATGTAAGTAAGCACACGTGAGAATAACATCTTAACATCTTGAGGCAGTAATAAATTCTGTAAACACACATTTTCGTCAATAGCGTGCAATTTCGCTCGGTATTAATTCTATAAATAGACGCAGCTTGTTTTCATTCAGTTGGAAAGCATAATTAGGAAAGTCTGTTTGAACAAATTCCACTCACATTGTTGACATTAATTCTGTTTTTACTTTCACTCGATTGGCATCGTAAGCGGACAAAATTTCAAAATGCATTGCAATGTAAACAGCGGGATGAATTCAGATAGCCCCAGGTGCTTGCTTATTCAGACTTCATTTGGCCCTCTCGCTTGTACTAATGCTGCCATTTTATTCGAAAACAATGCATAAGGTGAACCTTTACATGGTTAGCGCTTATGCAGTATTATTTACAGCTTGTAAATGAAATTAACATGTTTCTTATTGAGCACAGCCGAAGGCGAAGCGAGTCTTTACGGTTGAATTTTGCGATTATTGTATACTTACTCTTGAGATGCTTACTCTGCCGAGAACTCTTGAGATCTTCACACAGTTTAGCAAAGTGATAGCGGACATGGAGTAGATGGTTTATGAAGGAAAATGATAGTGATCGGCCACCTTTTTGAGGAGTAATCACTGAAAAAATTATCCATTTGTTCTGTAATTTCTCCAATACCATTCATTCCATCTCTATTCAAATTTGGCTCAATTATAGTGGCTGTGGCGTAGATGATACAATAGCGGGGTGGCAGTGATCGGTCATGTCGTTGAGGAGTAGTCACTAATATCACTGAATCTTAATGATTCAATTTTTAAATTTTTGTTATCAAACTCGGAATCGTTCATACGAACGAGGCAAAACTGAGTACAGTGATAGCGAGTATGGTGTAAATGGTACTGAAGCTAGATGGTAAAGATTGGTCAGGTCGTTAAGGAGTAGTCACTTATAACGTTTTTTCCTATAATCACTGAATAATCACTTAAAACATTTTCACTTAGACTTAACACTGTTCCATTGTTCTGCATTGTTGATCCTTATCTGATATTTTTTTTTCTATCATTCTGTAGAAAAAAAAGCACAGCTCTCTTGTAATTTTCACTGCAATGTTTGCTAAATTGCAGTAATTACGCATGTATTTAAAACCACGTAAGTATTTACACTCTTGTGTACTCTTATACTTATATATAATATATATATTTATTAATATTATTATTATACATAAAGCTGTGGAGTATATCTAATTCCACTATTCATAGTTCAGGATTTCCCTTTTTAGAAAACAGCTGATACAACTTGGATATATTTGCCAGCACTTCGAGATGAAAAAATTCGTCATGGTAAATACGCCAACTTTCCAAGGATTAAGCTTGAATGTTTGGAGACCTGTTTTAACAGCAGCCTTAATGGAAAATAAATATCAATTATGCGCGTAGCAGTTAGTTGAAAAAATGAAAGTCGATATTGTTCTAAAATATCAAAACTGTTACAACGCTTGTTAGATGGCTAGTTTGCAGGAAAAAAATATAATAAAAAAAGAAAGAAACTCTGAAACACCCTCATACTCTTTAAATGCCCACTGATACTGAAAGAGAGGCTGGTGATCGGTTATGTAGCGCAGTGAGGAGTTATCGCTGAAAACATTATTCCATAGACTTTAGGTTGTCCTATTATTTTGCATAGTTGTGGCCTCATGCATGACTTTTCATTTAATACAATGTTTGAAGCATATAAGACATTGATTCCCAAACGGTGCTCGTGAACCCCTGTGGATTTACAAGGTGAATAATGGGGATTCCGAGAAATAATATTGTAGTGACGGAATTTCAAGGAGCTATAGGATAAAATAATAAGAGATAATAAATTTACACTATCTACTGGACTCTTAATAATTCGAAAGTAACAAAACATATATGAGAAGAGGTTGAATTCTGGTAAATAAGTTATATTTATATAATTTTAATTATGATTAAATGATTTAATTTCCGAATATCAAACAATTGATTTTTCAAAGAAAAAAAAAGATTAAGAATGTTCCTTTTGAAAAATTGCTGTCACGAGACGTTTGAGCAGCTTTAAAACAAACTAATGATGTTGACTATTTGAAATATTAACAATGCTTTTTCACCAAATACTCTACAGACTAACAATTATAGACAGCTTATATACTTTATGCAACTTTCAGAAAAAAAAAAAAATAGTAAGCACAAAAGCTGCCTTCAAAAACTGGGCCCAAGTGTCTGTTTAGGCAACTATTGAGAAATTCCGGATATTTAGCAGTTTTTTTTAATGTTATGTGACTCATGGGCTCATTGTATAGCGCAACTTGTAAAGAGTCTTTTTAAGTTTTTTTCGAGCTATGCGACAGTTTTAAAACTATTTTACGAAAATTTTCGTGAAAAGGGATTCTTCTTTTAAAAATTCTGATATATCTCATTCATGTTAATGCAGTCATCCTTTTGCATTCACTGCACTTAGACGGTTCACGATTATGCTTATGTTTCTTGGTATAAACTGTTGCGTGTCAAGAAAAATCAGTGTACTGCGAAGTGCACACCAATACACTCAATCAGTGTATTTTTTTTTTTTTTGCCTATTTCTGCAAACTGCACAAGGGGTTCGGCAACGTCTTTCGGAATTTAGAAATGGTTGGCAAGAAGGAAAAGGTTGGGAACCACTGACCTAAAGGAATAAGAAAGTGATGTAGCTGTGTTCAGCAATTCCTGACTTCGTCCCGTCATTTAGTCACCCCAGTATTTAGAAATTAGTAATTGTATTTTCGTATTATCTTTAAAAATATGAGAAAAAATTATAGTTATTTTTCCAAAGAATAGCCACCATTGACACCTAAATTTTTCTTTGTTTACTTATTTTTAACTTCTCCTCTCCTATCATTCAAAAGACACAACGGTGGGGATTCTCTAAAAATTTCTAGTGTTGTTACACTGCGTTAGACTTTAAATTCCCCCAAGACTGTTAATAATGAGAATCTCAAACATTACGTCTTCACAATGATAAAATCAAGCATATTAAACTAGAGTGTCCTGTGCTAATGGTGCCCAATGGCTATTTCCTAAACCCTTAGTCAGAGACAGATAGTTCCAATATTTTTAAAAATTTTAAATTGTATAATTTATTATGTCAGAAATAATCGAAGTCAATAAATAAATTCCTACAAAAATTTCGAATTTTAAAGTTTTATACGATTCCCCATTCCTATCAATTGCAGTTAGAAAAATATTCTTCGTATAATTTCATGCACAATATGTATATATATATATATATATATATATCCCTCTACGACAAAAATTCACCGTGTTACAGCTGTTCACCGAGCTGTAACACGGTGATTTCTGGGTCTCAATAGGGCGATCATTTTCAAATTTTGCATGAAATCTTTTAAGGAAAATTTTTCTAAGTTTAACTGATAGGACAGTGGGACCGTATAAAAATTTAATATTCGTATTACTTATAGGTCTGATTTATTAACTTCGATTGTTTGTAATATAATGTATTATACAGTTTAAAGCATTTTTGCAACGGAAATCAGGTGTCTCTGACTAACGGTTTAGGAAATAATATTTGTGCACCGTTAGCACTGGACACCCTGCCCCTGTTATATATGTGTATAACAAATATACGAGCAACATATCTCCACAGACGTTTCGGGGAACACAGGAACTGTCCCTTCTTTAGGAGTAAATCAAGAACCGCATTGTTAATTTAGATCTTGGTAATGCAGAAATTAATAGAATAATCCTAATTTGCATTAATTTAGGAATCTCCATTTGTAAAACTTGCAGGTCATGGAATGAAATTTTATTCATGAACTTTCGGACTGTTAATTTTGATCTGGGTATGTATTTTTCTGGTAATGCGGTTTGAAAAGAGCATAGATTTTTTTGAGATTTTAAGTTGAATCTTCATACTGATTTTATAAATTTATCCAACTATCAATGCTTTAAATTTTTTTAATTCAAATTCCTCTCAATAGTCATCATTCAATCCTATTATTAGCTCACACTCTCCCTATATTTATCTTGTACAAATTTTCAATCGTTAATGAAACACTTTTTTATTCATCCACTCAAGTACAAGTAAATTTTTTTAGACTTGTAGTGGATGACACTGGATGTTAATACAGTTTTTGGTCCCAATCGACTTGATAATTTATCTACAGGACTGTCCAAAAGATTCGAAATACATTGCGCTCTATGGGCCGAAATTCATTAAACTCGCATATCTCAAAAACTATTAGACGTAGAATGTTGATACTTAATATTCAGGATTGTTGTAACATCTAGTTGTGCACCCGCCATTTCGGTCCTATTAGATTGGATAGTTTATCTGAAGGAACGCCCAAAAGATTTTCAATATTTTACGCTCTATGAGCAGAAATTCATTAAATCATATTTTAGAGGTATTAGGCTAGTTCAAATGTCTCACAAGTGATATACGCGGTTATGGGTTACAAAATGAATTTTTACGTCGAAAAAAGTGTCTTATCATTTATAGTGCTGCTACAGGAATACTCAAAAGATTTGCAACACTTTAGGGTCAATGGCAATTTTAGGGACATTCATCCATTTCAAGTAGAATACCTTCCTACCATATAGTGAGGTAATGCCCAACCACGGTCACGTGCCTCCCTCAAGAATTACGCCAAAAGTCGCCAAGCTTGGGGAATTTTGTACGTGCGTATGCATTGTACTCTCAAATCTCAAAAACTATTTAGTCGCAGAATGCTGAAATTTCATATATAAGATTGTTATAACATCTAGTTGTGCATCTCGATTTTTGGTTCCAATCTACTGGAGAATTTATTTACAGGACGACCCAAAAATACATTAATATCTATGGACATCTTCCATTTATACATTTTGGGCATGGACAAAACAATGACTCACTATGGCCAAATTTGGCGATAGTTAGTCATTTGGTCCATGCCCAAAATATCGCGAAAATTGGATGCAGTCATTCATTGTTTTGTCCATGCCCAAAAATCTCGCCATTTTTCGTCGACCTGGGCGAGTTTTGCCGAAATATCGCCAAATTTGTCGCCAAAAATAATATCACATTTCGCATAACTCTTTTAACCATAGAATGTTGAAATTTTATATTTAGAACTAAAAAGGAAATTCGCTTTCTATTTTGCCACATAGTATTGTTATTCTGTCATATTTATATTAACTGTAATTATTTAATAAAAAGTAACTAAAATAAAATTTTTATTTATTGACCTAAGTAGGAATTGACTTTAATTTTTTTTTATATTACTTGTTTTTATCATCAAACTGAAACGTGAGTGTGGTGCACGTAAAAAGTAATTTCAAAATACTCCGTTAATCATTACTTAACAGAATCGGGTTATGTTTTCAAGTTGTAAAAACTTTACAGGTTAGCTGTTAATTTCTGCAGGTTTATGCTTATCCCTAGAATGCATATTGTAGACAATTGAATACACTCTCATTTTCCTAAAATAAAAAGAAAATCTTGTAGTTATTGCATAAATATTCATTTAATATAAATATAAGACCATTATGGAAATAATTTTAGTTTTTGAAAATGTATGGCAACATTATTTTTTGAGCTAGCAAGCATGAATTCAAAGCGAGCGCATCCAGTTCGCTGAAGAAAAAAAAAATTACACGAATTATTGATTACTTCTAAATTTTATTGCTAAATAAATGTGAAAAAAAAAACTATTTTAAAAAAGTAGTATTTGATCTAAATAAAGAAGAATTAGACTATAATACTTTTTTTTCTATGAGAGCTATAGAGTTGACATTGCAACTTTTAGATTTTGAACTTTTATCATGATTATTCTGGGCAACTACATGTTTTAATTTTTTAAAACTAGGGGCCAAGGCCCTTAGACTTGCTACGCTCGCTTTTCGTATGAGACACTCGGACCCTAAAAAGGCTTATACGTAAAAAAAGGCATACTTTCAACAGACAAAACCCAAAGATTGGATGAGATAGAATGTTACCGACCCACACATTGCTTGATTATTGCATGCTCCTTGGAACATCAATATTTATACTTCACACTATTTTTAATTATGTAAAACCTATGGAACACCTTGCGTATATGCCACCCATGGCAATTTTTCATAATTTGGCGACTTACGTATGTATGGTTAATAGTTATTTCTAAGAAAACAACATTTCATATGTTGCCTTTGATAAAAACTATGAAACGGCTAGGATAGTTTGCCACCAATCGAGACTTTTCATCATTTGGCGATTTACACGTGCTTGTAACGGATAATACTGATCATGTAAGGTTACCGGGAAAACCGTTATCCTTATATTCGTATACTTAACCATTTGCAGATTGGCACACTTATCACCACGAAATATATCATCTCGCCGCGCTGGCAAATTTTCCAATATGTACGATGACTACTGTAATGGATTTGTTAATGCTGCCAAATATTTCTACTGGTAGCAAATTCCCAAGCTGAACCTATCCGGGTTTTCTATATTCTGCACGTATTCATATCTCTATGGTTGTTGCGAATGCTGCATCCTTATTTCCTATAACACTTTTTGTGCTTTCGGAATGGCAACCGGGATTGGTTCTTTCTTTTTTGTTTCACTGGTTTCCAGGATGACAGTTTTAAATAAAAAGATCTTTTTTTTTCACGGAGATAAATTTAACTTCGTGTTTTTTTATTCTAAAAAAAATTATGTAGCTGAAAGGTGTAATATATAGCGAGTAAAATATTTATTTGTCTGTGTGCTGGAAATCAAATTCGAATTATTTCGTTTCTTTGTGAAATTAATTTTTACTGTAAAACATCGGTGACGTCTATTTTTTAATCCTCCCCAAAGTTATTTAAGTGTTCATTTTACGAAGATCACATCAACTGTGTTTCCCAAACGATCGATAGATGCCGCTACCGTCCAAAATTTAAAATTTTACATTTTGAACGTTTTAGAGTGTTTTTCAGTCGCATTATCTAGCTCAATCGTTTCAGCACCCCCCCCCCTAAACCCCTGGGACGAAATTTAAAAAGAATCCTTAGAACAGTTTTCGAGATCACTCGGACATACATACAAACATTCCAAGTTTAATATAAGAACGGATACAAAAGGTTTCTACGCAGCCGAAATGCAATGACAATGGAAAGCTCAGAAATTTAATTAACTTTCTCCTTTTATAATATTTCGCCGGCTTTAACTTGAAACGGCCAAATTACACTTTAAGAAAAGTATTTTATTTTATTTTTTCGAGTAAATAGGAAATGAGGAAACTATTGGCTTTTATAAGCAATAAGGGATGTAGTTTTATTTTAACGTACATAAAATATATTCGAAAATGTATGCACATGCTATCTCTGTAATAATCATTTATTTTCTGTGGTGCAATTACGTGAGTTTAAAAAAATAAATGCTACACTCTTAATAGTACTGCAATTATTTCTAGAAAATGTATCAAATACTTGCAAAAAAAGCTGCATTAGTGGTAATTTTAAAAAATACATAATTATATTTTGTTATCAACCTCTTCTTCAAAGATTAGAATTTAAAAGCCTGTTCTGGCTTTATGGTTCAACCACGTTCTCGCTTGTGTTTCGATATACAGGGTGAATCTAAACTCTTGGACAAAACATTAAGGGGTGATAGGGCACATAATAAGGAATCAGAATCACATAGTCTTCATGTAGCTGTTAATAATGACTTAATAATGAAATTATAGTGACTTAATGGAATAAGTGCTGAAACAACAGAGCACTTTCCTACCATTGTTCGTCAGAAACTAATGTATTTTTCTCCGAAACCAGAAGACTATAAGTCATAGTTTCAAAATTCTATTTTAATTCTTGGATGAAAATTTTGGAGACGAGCCTACTGTTTATGAAACTTGGTTAAGAAATTAGACGAACACTTCAATACTTTTCACAAAGTGATTATTACCGGTTAAGTGAAAACTGCGTTTTTGACCCCACATTGCTATGTGATTATGATTCCTTATTATGTGCCCTATCACCCCTTAAAGTTTTACCCAAGAGTTTAGATTCACTCTGTATAACAAAAGGTAGCTCTCAATAGCATGCCGCGTGTCATACCTTGGACATTATTTTTCAGTCATTGTGGTATTCATTAATTTTCTTAAATATTTATCAATATTCTTAAATATTCATCAATTTCTTCAAGATATTTTATGTTTAGGAAATATGTACAAAGGAAACAAAAGAAATTCTATTAGAAAAGCATTATACATTGCGGATAAGATTAGTTTGGTTTGCACCCATATTAATAAAATGCTTCTGTGTTCATACAACGAAAATGCACGTTTAATTGGATGGTATTGAACTCTTTTCGTTAATTATATGATGTTCACTAATGCCTTCCTCTTCTTATGAGTATATAAACTGTAGAATGTCCACTATAGAAAAGTCACATTCGATGTTGTGAGGGGAACTGTATTATTTTAAAATACCCATATAGAGTGTAATATAAATGTGTATTACAAAAATTTGTAACAGTTAATTGTCTAGGTGAAATACAAAGGCTTGAACATAGAATACTCAGTTGAAGGTATCGTTAAAAAAACTGATTTGTATTTACTTTATATCTAAAAGTATTCATCTAAAATCTGAAATTTTTCTATATGTCAAAGAAATTTCTTTAGGTATTTTTACATTTTGGTTTACGTTATTTGCTTCAGCGTTATATAATTTAATTATATATGCAATTGCATTCATTTTTTTAGGAAATGGCGAGCGCCATTTTTTTAAAGTGAGTTTATTTTTTGTTTTGCAAGATGTAGAAAAATTGGAGAAAAATATTTAAAGTTTTGTGTTGAAATTTTACCCATTTTGCCAATTTTCAAAGATGTTTAAATTTAACAACATCAAATACTGTTTTCTAAATCATGCAAGTTTTTTATTGTTGAGTAAAGACTGTTCTCCAATATCAGTATGTGTTTGAGTGATTCCGGCATATTTAAAGTAACATATTTCAAAATTTAAAATTAAATTAAAAAGAATTAATGTTCTAAAAGTTTTAAACTTCGATTCACGACTTTTTAAATTAGTGTGCATAAATATTTTTATGTAAAACTAAAATTTTTAAAATGTAGTTACAGAATCCAAAACAAATTTTTAACCCAAAAGTAAAAAGAAACTTTTTGCAAGTGTATGTATATCAAAATGTTTAATCATTCAAATGGGAGTAAGAGTTTAATTCATAGATTGAAGTATGCATTTTTTATTTCATATTTTTTATACTTATTAAAATATTCAATCGTTATCAAAATTTGGCAGTTCTTTCATTAATATGCGTTTAACAATAGGAAGTGCACAGGTAAGACATTCTGAAATAACAACTTGTATATTATGCCTAATTACCGATGCAATTTGATCATGACGATAAATTATTGACTATTTATAAAATTAACTTTCTATTTTTAGGTTGCCAGACGGCGCTTTGGTAGCTGATTTTCAAGGAATGCCTCAACACGATGGCTAGACCCAAAGATTTATTTATTTATTTATTTTCATTTTACAATCTTAATAAAACATAATTGGATTCAGCTGTGAGAGCCTCCTCGAAAATTTGTTACCAGTGGTCCTTCAATAATCCAGAAATAACCAATTTTTTTTATCAGTGGAACCTCGTTTTTACGTTTTTCACGGGACCAGAGGTAAAAAACGTACGAAACGGGAAAACGTATAATCGGGGTCCAATAGAAAAAAAAATGAAGGAAGCAAACACACAAAAAAACTGACCAATGCCATATTATTTAAAAAAATCTGTTATTTTTGACTGCTTTTTCCTTTCAAGTGTAATTTCACATATACTTTTTTCAATACATGCAAGTTTTTGCAAATTTGTTTCTTGATTTTCATTGTCGGTTAAAAATTTCTTTAAGGTATTTAAACTCGCAATGGCCTCTGCCGAAGAAGGCATGATTTCTTCTGGATCTTCACTATCTGAGTCTTCATCAATATCGTCCTCACTTTCATACTGCGAAATCAAATCGGAAATACTCTGAATGTCTGTAGTAGCGGTAACATCCTTATCACAATCAATGTACTCGTCAAAATTGATGTCTGTAAGTTTAAATTCATCCTCTTTATTATAGTCTTCCATAGTGGGCTCTTCCGGTGCACTTCACCGTCGACGTGAGATTTGGGAAATCCTACCTTCAAAAAAGCACTTGAAATGCATTTTTTATCGACACTATTCCACGCTGATGAGATCAAATGAAGAGCTTCTAGCACGTTTATTTTCGTTTTCCAAGCATCCTGAAACTCACCAGAATGAAGTGCAGAAAGGGCTTTTCTTACCAGTTGCTTCCTATAATGCATTTTGAAGGATCGAATTATTCCCAAGTCACAAGGCTGAAGTAAGCTGGTACAGTTGGGTGGGAAAAATTCCATACGCACGTTCTTTAAGTTTAGATTAACATGAGCAGTGCATTGATCCACGAATAAAATTATTTTTCGCTTTTGTAAGCGCTTTTTCGTGTCCAATTTTCTTACGAAATCTTCAAAAAGATCTTGCGTCATCGAAGCTTTTTGGTTGGTATTGTAATCTGTTGGCAAACTTTTGACATTTTTGAAGCATCGGGGCTTCTTGGATTTACCAATCACAAATGGTGTTAGCTTCTCAGTTCCATCCACATTGGTACATAACAAAACACTTAATCGCACTTTTGATAGCTTCCCACCGTGACAGTTTTCTCCTTTCACCGTGTATGTTCTATCAGGGAATAGATTAAAAAACAGTCCGGTTTCATCGGCGTTAAAGATGTCATTTGGTGAATAATTACACAAAATAGAAGGTAATGTTTTTTCCATCCACTCCTCAACGACAGCAGCATTTACTCCATTTGTCTCACCACAAATAAACCTGTACGATGAACTATGCCTCTTTTTGAATCGGTCGATCCAACCATTGGATGCCGTAAAATTCTGTATTTCAAGACGAGAAGAAATTTCAAGCGCCTTTCCTTTCAAAATTGAGCCATTGATTGGAATCTTGGCTATACGGGCTTGTTTGAACCACTCATACAAAATCTTTTCAAGTTCCTCAAAAGGAGAGATTTTCAATGTTTTTCTTTTTTTTTTTTTTTTTTTTTGAAAAATTTCCCAGTTTTTCAGAGTTTAATTCCACTGAGACCTCTTGTTTTAGGATGCCTTGTAACGTAATATGCGATACCGAGTGATTTTGCGAGATCAACTTTACTTCCTTTGAAAACTCTTGCTTTTTCAATTATTTCTGCCTTTTCGGTCACAGAGAAACATTTTCTTTTCGACATCCTACTTTTGATTCACGGGAGTAGGATATAGCTAACGGCAGACGATTTTTCCTCAGTCTCAGTGGTACTGCGATAATTCTGAGAACAAGAAAGGGGAGCAGGTAGCAACTTTACGAGGGGCAGTCCATTCCACTGTGGGTTGAGTTGAACCCAACCCAAGGTATTGTGGGTGGACGGGTCCATTCGTCACGGCACACAATAGAAGACACACATTTACTGGCATTCACAGGGAGGGGGTGACTGGAAGAAATGGTTTTGGTAACAAGCAACTAGTTGAACATATGGAAAGTATTTTTGTTCTTCTGATTTTTTTTTTTTTTTTTTTTTTTTTTTTAATGGGTGAAAGAAGACAAAATTTCTGAAGGTAATTCGTCTAGTACGACGTACCAAGCGGGAAACATTAAGAGTAAATGATGTAGAATCGAGGTATTTTCAAAATTATCGGAATAGGAATTTCTCGGGACCGACAAAAAATAACGTACGAAACGGGTTACGTAAAATCGGGGTTCCACTGTATTCAATTATTTATGACATTCACCAAATAACGCCCCATGAATGTGATTATGATCTCCGTACCTATTATCCATATTTACTGTAGTATATCTATACACAAACATATATATATGTAGGATAAGTAAGTATTGGTATTGTTACGAATTTTCGGGGCAACCCGCTGCTCTGGGGCTTAGAATGGTTTAAAATTCGTATTCTACGCTTCAAATAGATAAATTTTGCTTTTTGTTGCATCAAAATCGGCCAATTAGAACCGGAGATACGGAGGTTTCGCTTTCCCATAAGTTTTTCTATGGGCTTCTAGAAATCTCGAGAAATATTTGTCCTAGAGCTTAGATCTCTTCACTTTTGAGGACTTATTTTTGGCGCCAAATTTGGCGATATTTCGCCAAAAGTCGCCAAGCTTGGCGACTTTTTGGTCATTTGGCGCGATTTTCCCAATGGGGCCTGGAAGTTGTTTTTACTGCATTAAAAACGCATAATAACCTAATATTTCTCTTCTATGACGTAATCAAAATTCACGCTTTATGTAGAACCCTCGAGAAATTGACTTTTCTGGAAACCTCTTGTACCTCCTGCGCCGGCTATTTATAGAAGAGCGCGTCGCCCCGAGAGTCAGTTGCGAGTTGAACATTCAATGTGTGAAGAGCTCTGAGTACGCTTGTTTTGTGTGAACTGATAGTGCTATAGAAGCTGTGTTTTAGCTTGCTTTGTGAAGCTGTTTTTAAAGTGCTGTGTGTAAATTCTTCATTGCTGTGTCTTAAGGGATAGTGTACTATATCCCTTGAATATTTCCACGGAATTTTTGCCTGTAAAAGTGACTTATTTTGTGTGAGAAATACAGCATTTGTGAGAGCTTCTGATCCAAGCGGATTGTTAAAAGCACGTTACTGCTAGATTGTGCTTGTGAATTGCGTGCAGCTGATTGTTCTACGAAGTTCTAGAATAAATAAAGTTTGTGTTCCATCCTGACAAGTGACTTTTTACTTGAACTTGTTACACCAACTGGACTTTAGAACGACGAACCCCAGGAGTAGCAGAGTAATTTCGCAACATTTGGTGTCAGAATCGGGGTTCTAAAGAAGGACTTTAATTTTCCAGTTTATGGTTTTGACTAGACAAAAAATGGAAGAACAACTTCAAAAGCTCATGAATATGATGCAAGAAATGAAAGCCGGACAAGACGAGATGAAAGCCGGACAAGACGAGATGAAAGCCGGACAAGAACAGATGAAAGCCGGACAAGACGAGATGAAAGCCGCACAAGAACAGATGAAAGCCGGACAAGAACAGATGAAGGCGGATTTAGAAAAGAAAATTGAAGCCGGACAGACCGATTTAGAAAAGAAAATTGTAGCCGGACAAGTCGAGACGAAAACCGGATTGGACGAATTAAAGGCTGCACACAATGAAATGAAAACCGGATTGGAGGAGTTAAGAGCCGCACACGACGAGATGAAATCAATACTGGAGCGGAAAATAGAAACCGGGCTAGAAGAAATGAAATCCGGACTGGAGAGAGTAGAGACAAATCAAGAAAATATGGAGAAGAGAATGTCGCTCCTCGAAGAAAGTCAAGCGAAATACGAAGAAAGAATTGAGGAAAAGATCGATCACAAGTTAGAAGAAAAACTGGACAGTCTGGTAAAGCTGGGAAAGGTACCAGAAAACATCAGGTTGTCGTCACGCCACCCAGCAGTGAAACTAACGCCTTATGACGGAAAGACTCCCTGGGAGGCTTACAAGACCCAATTTTCAATCGTCGCCAGAGCCAATGGTTGGAGCGAGTTCGAGAAAGCTAATCAACTGGCCGCTTCCCTTAGCGGAGATGCAATTAATGTATTGCAAACTATCGGAGCGACGAAGATAGGAGATTTTGACGCCCTTGCCAGTGCCTTGGAGATGAAATTCGGTGAGAAGTGCCAGAAAGAATATAGTAGAATCCAACTTAAGTCAACGATGCAGAGATCTGGCGAGACCCTCCAAGAGCTGGCTTCGGACATAGATAGGCTGTGTCATCTAGCCTACATGGACCACCTTGATAATGTCCGAGAAGAAATGGCGGTGCGTCATTTTATTGAAGCCATCCGTGATCCAGAAACCCAAAAGGCACTCATGTTGGAGGATTATCAGGATTTGAAGTCTGATCTGGTGTTCGCAATGAAGCTAGAGGCAGCCCAGCGGGCCGTGAGAAAAGATCGGCATGCTGTTAGAGCGGTCACGGTCCAAGAGGAAGCTGACAAAGACACAGAGGGCGTCGAGAACAGGTTGAAGAGAATTGAAGATCTCATAGAGCGAAAATTAAGATCCGATAGAACGAGAGATGGCCGAAAGAAAGTGAAATGCTGGAAGTGTGGCGTCGAAGGCCATGTACAAAAGCATTGTGGTCGAAAGTCTCAAGACCAGCAAGAGAAATCTAAGAACATGAAAGAGGGAAACTAGGAGGTGGCCATCTCGCGGGGCGGAGGTTGCCATATAGTCAAAAGCCCCACCTAAAAGTCTTGCAGATTTCATCAGTGAATGGTGGCAGTAATGAACTCTTCGTACAGGGATACGTTAATGGTTCCCCATGCCACATGGTGATTGATACTGGAGCGAACGTAACCATCATAAGGACGGATCTGGCCAAGAAATTAAATTTGAAGATTATCTGGACTCCGCCCTCGCTGACCCTCCAGACTGTGACAGGTGACAAAATCGAAGTGGGCGGAAAAGCGCAAGTAGAAATCACGTTTGGGAATGCCAGATACGACCATGTGGTATATGTCGCCAATATTACAGACTCTTTTATTCTCGGACTCGACTTTTTAAAATCGCACAAGTTTAACTTGGACTTTAAGAATAATGAGCTTCGTTTAGATTCAGAAGAAATAGCTGCGTTCGATATTAGAAATGAAACTGTTTTGCCTGTTCAGCAAATAATAGCCCAGACTGATACCACTCTACCTCCCAGAACTGATTCAATAATTTCTGGAACAGTAAAAGAAAGCAATAAATTCCGTTTTGGATTAATCGAACACCCAAGCAATAGTGATTCCATCAGGGGAGTACTTGTGGGAGCAACACTTGTGGACTTGTCAAGAACAGAAATTCCAGTTAGAGTAGTAAATGTGACGGACAAGTCGAAGGTGATAAAGAAAAATGAAGTGTTGGCGACATGCACTCCTGTTACCTGCATTAATAAAAACATCAACCAAACGACAGCTAAATCTTCCGAGTGCCTGACGAAGGAATTATTACAAGACGTGGAGTTAACGGCAGAACAGAGAAGCGCTGCAGAGAAAGTAATAGCTGAATTTGAAGACCTCTTCTCTCGTACTTCCGGTGACTTTGGCCGTACGAGGTTAACGCAACATAGAATAGACACAAGCAGCCATTCTCCCATCAAGCAACATCCTAGGCGGCTGCCGTTTGCTAAGCAAGAAGAGGTGAGCAGACTTTTAGAGGAGATGCAGCGTGATGACGTCATCGAGCCATCGACTAGTCCGTGGGCCTCGCCGATTGTTTTGGTCCGAAAGAAAGATGGTTCCACCCGGTTCTGCGTTGACTATAGACGTCTGAATGACATTACCAAGAAAGACAGCTACCCTCTTCCCAGGATAGACGACACATTGGACACTTTATCGGGAAACGAATGGTTTTCCACTCTGGATCTGAAAAGTGGTTACTGGCAAGTGGAAATTCATCCCGACGACCGTGAAAAGACTGCGTTCACCACGGGACAAGGATTATGGCAGTTCAAAGTTATGCCTTTTGGACTCTGCAACGCACCTGCTACATTTGAGCGACTAATGGAGACAGTGTTGAGAGGACTTTCCTACGAAGCATGTCTCGTTTATTTGGACGATATCATCATCGTCGGAAGGACTTTCGAAGAGCATCTCGAGAACATTCGAAAGGTACTGCAGAAATTAAAAGAGGCGAACTTGAAACTAAGTCCATCGAAGTGCAAATTGTTTCGTCGGGAAGTACGTTACCTCGGGCACATAATATCCGCCCACGGAGTCCGAACCGATCCCGAAAAGACGTCCGCAGTCCAGAACTGGAGTCGTCCCGAGAATATCCATGACTTAAGAAGTTTTCTCGGTCTGTGTACTTACTATCGAAAATTCGTGAAGGGCTTTTCTCAAATTGCAAGACCTCTTCACAAATTGACCGAGACTGGACAGAAATTTCTATGGACTGAGGAATGTGAGGACGCATTCAACGAACTGAAGACGGCTTTAACATCTTCGCCGATCCTGTCGTATCCTCACCCTGACAAGCCATTTATCCTGGACACAGACGCAAGTAAGGAGAGTGTTGGAGCAGTTTTGTCCCAGGAGATAGATGGCCAAGAACACGTCATTGCTTACTGGAGCAAATGCCTTTCAAAGGCAGAACGTAACTATTGTGTTACGAGAAAGGAGCTTCTTGCTATCATTAAAGCCGTGGAGCACTTCCATCATTACCTGTACGGCCGAAAGTTCCTGCTCCGAACGGACCATGCCTCTTTAACCTGGCTTCTAAATTTCAAGAATCCAGAGGGCCAAATAGCCAGGTGGATACAGCGATTACAAGAATATGACATCGAGATACGTCATCGGAAAGGGGCATGTCATGGAAATGCAGATGCTTTGTCGAGAAGGCCCTGCATAGACAGTTGTCGCTATTGCTCCAGGGCAGAGAAAAATTACGATCTGAAACATCCCGTTGTCCGCCAAGTTACAACATCGACACCATCCCAAGATCCCTGGAGTGACGAAAATGTTTGGGCGGACCAATTAGCAGACCGCGACATCAAACCTATTGTGGAATTTATGGAAAAATCCAGCGCTAAGTCCAGTTGGCAAGAAATATCATCTTACAGTCCGGCAACTAAACAGTACTGGGCTTTATGGGATTCGCTTCGCCTGAGGAACGGAGTCCTGTATCGTAAATGGGAGTCGGACGACGGCAAGATGCTCCGATGGCAGTTAGTACTCCCTCGCTCGAGGATTCCGAAGGTTCTAGAAGAGCTGCATAATGGCTTAACTGGAGGCCATTTTGGCGTGATGAAGACCCTGCAGAAAGTTCGCGAGCGCTTCTACTGGGTTAGGGCTCGAGGCGACGTCGAAAAGTGGTGTCAAGCTTGTGACGCCTGTGCTGCCCGTAAAGGCCCGAAGAAACGAAGCCGTGGAAGACTACATCGTTATAATGTAGGAGCGCCTTTTGAGAGGATTGCACTCGACATCCTGGGACCTCTTCCGCGAACTTCGGATGGCAACAAATACATCCTAGTTGTCATTGACTACTTCTCTAAATGGCCCGAAGCGTTTCCTATTCCCGATCAAGAAGCTACGACCGTAGCAGAGGTACTGGTGCAAGAATGGATTTCCAGATATGGAACCCCTGTGCAACTTCATTCTGACCAAGGAACGAACTTTACCTCTGCAGTCTTTAAAGGTCTATGTCAACTTCTCGGAATGGACAAAACCCAGACTACACCCACAATCCGACGGCATGGTGGAGAAATCTCGAGAAATATTAGTCCTAGAGCTTAGATCTCTTCACTTTTGAGGACTTATTTTTGGCGCCAAATTTGGCGATATTTCGCCAAAAGTCGCCAAGCTTGGCGACTTTTTGGTCATTTGGCGCAATTTTCCCAATGGGGCCTGGAAGTTGTTTTTCCTGCATTAAAAACGCATAATAACCTAACATTTCTCTTCTATGACGTAATCAAAATTCACGCTTTATGTAGAACCCTCGAGAAATTGACTTTTCTGGAAACCTCTTGTACCTCCTGCGCCGGCTATTTATAGAAGAGCGCGTCGCCCCGAGAGTCAGTTGCGAGTTGAACATTCAATGTGTGAAGAGCTCTGAGTACGCTTGTTTTGTGTGAACTGATAGTGCTATAGAAGCTGTGGTTTAGCTTGCTTTGTGAAGCTGTTTTTAAAGTGCTGTGTGTAAATTCTTCATTGCTGTGTCTTAAGGGATAGTGTACTATATCCCTTGAATATTTCCACGGAATTTTTGCCTGTAAAAGTGACTTATTTTGTGTGAGAAATACAGCATTTGTGAGAGCTTCTGATCCAAGCGGATTGTTAAAAGCACGTTACTGCTAGATTGTGCTTGTGAATTGTGTGCAGCTGATTGTTCTACGAAGTTCTAGAAGAAATAAAGTTTGTGTTCCATCCTGACAAGTGACTTTTTACTTGAACTGTTTACACCAACTGGACTTTAGAACGACGAACCCCAGGAGTAGCAGAGTAATTTTGCAACAGTATGCTGATATATAACAGCAATATTCTCCGAGGTATCTCGAAAATGTATCAATAGCCAAATAATTAACCTTGACAGATTCAATAATTGGTAAGTACCGATATCCTATATTTATTTTAACTGAATCAAAAAATTGTTTATTTTTAAGCATAAAATAACATTACTTTCTTCTAAAAAATCTTTGAATAGGAACTAAACATTTTTAAACATAAATATTTCTACGGCAAATACAGTAATATCCCTTGTATCTAAACAAAAAGCTTTCAGCTCTTCGATGTTCTCCATGAAAAATAGACAAGAAGTCAACTACTGATGCCATCGAGTCATGAGAAAAATACATATATTCTCTTTTCCTTTATTTAAATCGTACAAACTGTGTCACTGACATTTTTCTAGTGCAGAATGGAAAGAAAAAGAAAAGGCAAGATACAAACATTCCTTTTTCTTTCTGGTGACATTTGTCAGTCCAGAAAATCTATTTTATCAATTTTGAAGGAAAAAAGTAGTCGAAAATGGAATGAGATGTATTTCTTCTTGAGAAGAAAGAGTGGAGAGTTGGTATAAAGTACAGTCAAAGTAGTGACAGTGAATTTTTAAAAATTCAGAATTTATTTTAGCTGTAAAAGAATTCCCAGTTTTGTTGAACTGGGAAGTTATATTCTAGTTGTAATTCAATTTGATTGTATATTCTAGTGTTCAGTTTTAAAGCTTTCTAATAAAACTTAAATCTGTTTATGTTTTCAGTTTGTCTGTCTGTTCACTTGAGCTCTAATTTCCATAAATATGCACCGATATTTACGAAATGTATGTGAGTGATTGACGATACTACATTATGTACGCTGTAAAAAGTAGCTCACATAACATTAATAGTTCTTCTACGGTTGATCTTCAGTAATTTAGTATTTTTGTGCATTTAGCTAGTATGCATGTGTGTAGTGCGATTTACATAAAAATAATGCGGAATGTGTGTTGTGTGTGGATTTTTCTACAAAAATGATTCCACTGATATTTATTAATTTGATAATGATCTACATGATAATGTTTTCAGGTTTATCCACAAAAAAAAAAACCTCATAAGAACTTTGACGAAATTTTTTACCCTTCAGGGCTCTAAAAAATATGTCTCTAAGATTATTTTATCTGATAATCAATGGTATATTAATAAGAGAATTTAGGAATACTAGTGGTCGCCCAGTAGTCGAAATTCGACAGCAATATATTAAACCTCTATATAATCATCGCTTATACCTCTATAATCATTGCTTATAACATTTTTTTTGTTCTATTACGTCACCTGCAAGCGTGTACAAATATGCCATTATGCATTAATTTTCCAGTTCTTAAAAAAAAATTGTATAGGATAGGGAAAATGAGGTATAAATTGGCCAAGCCATATTTAAAAAGTGGCTATGTGTTTTTTGACATTGCCGTGCTTATTTTATTTATTTTATTATTTATTTATTTATTTTATTGCTATACTGGCCAGTTTTCTTCAAGTCTACACAGTTACATCGTTTGTCTTTTTCAAAGTATATAAAATTTAAATAAAAAATTAATATAAAATCTCAAACCATGGAATGATCGAACACTACGTTTCTGCGATGTACAATTGAAAAACTGGCTGCCTGAATAATGTTAAAATTATTTGGAATGTTTGTCCTTGACACTTACTTATTAATCATCGCAAATGCAGGTATACTTGGAAGTTGGTTTCTTTTGAGAGATAAGTGAAAGATAAAATAGCTCAGGAATATGTTGTACGTCAGACATATTCCAAATTATCCGTTTATTTGGAATGCAAATTTTTTCTACTGCATGCGATTCCAGTTAAAACTTCGCAATCAATAGCATTACGGTTGCATAAACTTAATGCGCATTCTTGTTCCATTGATTAAGGCTTCCTTTGTACGGGAATGGATTAGTTGCCCCTGGCGAAAGGAAAAAAGAGTGAGTTGCACAGCTGATGAATTTAATTCACGGCCGCAAAACAGAAGGGAAGGGGACAATCATAGAGGAGCCCCACGGGCCAGCGGTAGCATTTTTCAAAGATGCCCTAAAACAACGGCCGGACACAGTGATGTTTTTTGGGGTCTCGCAAAAGGTAATCAGTAGCATATCATTGAGGGGCTCCCTACAGCAAACGCCGGACCCAGTGGTGTTTTTTTTGGGTGTCGCAAAGACCAGCGGTATTTTGAGGAGGAGCAAGGTATGAAATCCGATGCAACTAGGCCCTTGATTTGATTAATAAAGGTTGGCGCGCGTGCAATTTACCCTCGACCCTTTGTATTACTTAAGTTTCTGATCAGTAAAACTACGCAATTTAACTTTCAACACTAACATATGTGGTGGCAAAATATGGTACTTTTCGATTAGCCGGGCGTAAATCCCAATACCTTTTTTCTTGGCGATATTAAAAGACTACTTCTAAAACATCATTCTTCCTCAAAACAAAGCCGAAAATGTTAATCAGTATTAAAAAATTATATACTTATATGCAAATTACAGTGTATATCACTAAAAAGAAATGTGTATGTTTATTGAATTGATCGTCTGTTAAAAATATGGAAATGGGAAAAACATAAGGAATTAAATTAAAATTCCGAATAAATAATGAAAAATATAGAAATGTGGATGAAAGAACTCTATACTGGAAATGATGCTCAGTGAGTCTGGTTAGGTTTGTTTGCAATAGGCGCATGTTTCAATTACACTCATGTCCATAAACTAAGGATAATTCAGAATCACACAGAAATTGATCTCTAAAATAAAAATTTCACCTGTGGAATGATCACACACATCTTGAAGAAGAATATGCAAATTACAGGAAACCACCAGATGGCGTGGATGGTACGTCACAATGACGAGAGTGTAAGAGAGGGGTATATAAGGAATGGTGGCAAAGAAGTAAAATTGTTCACAAGCGCTGTGAAATCCTTTCAGTGCAAAAACCGCATAGTTATAGCACAAAGGAGGCATTTGGATGATGTTTTACGTGGCAGAATTATCGGACGACTGGAATGTGGACGTACCCAGCTGGAAGTATCCGAGGAACTTGGAATCGCACAGAGTGTCATCTCCAGGCTTTGGCAACGATTCCAAGATGATGGTAATGTGAGTAGACGTTACAGCACAGGTCGCCCCCGAGTTACAACGCCGAATGAGGACCGCTATTTGGCAGTTACTGCCAAAAGAAACAGACGGAGTACAGCATCAGACCTGTCTCGTCAGCTCTCTTCAGCTACCGGTACGACAGTTTCAAGGCAGACCGTGTACAGACGCTTAGGGTACATTGGTCTATATGCTCGTAGGCCTGTCAGATGTGTTCCACTTACCGCAACTCACTGTCGAATGCGATTAACCTGGAGTAGAGAGCATGCATTGCGGACACCGCAACAGTGGTCTTGTGTGATGTTTTCCGACGAGTCCAGGTTTAGTTTGGAGTCTGATTCTCGCCGGACATTCATCTGGAGAGCGCCAGGTACCCGTTACCACCAAGAGAACACCATTGAAAGACACCGTTACGGTGGTGAAGGATGGCTCGTTTGGGGAGGAATTATTCTTGGTTCCAGAACTGACCTGCATGTTCAGAGTGTAACGATGACAGGCCACATCTATCGGGATGTCTTTCTGGAACAACATGTACGTTTGTTTCGGGGCGCCATGGGTGCTGAATTTGTGTTTATGGATGACAACGCCCGTCCTCACCGTGCAAACATTGTAGACGAATGCCTTCAATCGGAGGATATCACCCGTATGCATTGGCCAGCATACTCACCGGACTTCAATCCAATAGAGCATGTGTGGGATATGCTTGGCCGACGAATTGCAGCCCGTCAACCCCCTCTCACCTGTCTACCGGAACTTCGGAGTACATTGCTTGATGAGTGGTGTAATATTCCCCAAGGTCAGATTGATCATTTTATACTCAGCATGCCTAGGCGTTGTCAGGCCTGTATTGCATCGTCCGGGAGACATACTCCGTATTAACCATCCTACTAACAATGTTATACTGTTTTTTGTAAATAGGTTCTTTTTTGAAATTTGGTCAAGGGAGTAAAACTTGCAATTTTTATTAATTATGTCAAACATATAGCATCTTTTTTGCTCTTTACTTTTTGTTTAATAAATAGACTTTACAAATAAGTCAAATTTGTTTTGCTTCTTTCTCTTTCTTTGCCTGAACTTCATTATCCTTAATTTATGGACATGAGTGTATTTGGCTTTTTATTGGCTGACTGAGAATTATCTAAACTATTCACAGTCAAAGAACTCAAAACTCCACTGTGTAATTATTGATTTTACTGTCATCCTGGCAAAGTATTTTACCGTAGCTATGATATGTTCTCAGTTCACCATGTATTCGATTAAGTATATCAGTAGTAACAAATGTACAATCATCATTTTTAAGGGCTAAAATAACTGACTTTAATATGTTATCCGAGAGTATGTTTTGTCGGAAATATTTCCATGTGCCTCATTAACAATGTAATATTATTTTCATCTCCTGTTGATTGTTGATGAATTTCGGCAATATTTTCACTAAACGGCGAATAAACGGCGATTTTATTTTCTGCAAATTTTGATGGAATATTATAACCCTATTGTATTGTTAAAACATAATGCTGTTATTTCAAATGGCCACATCGGTGGAACCATCATCCGACTTGGCGCAAAATATTGCTCGCCAATTTACTTCTCTAATTTTTTCCAGTGAATGAACATATTACAAAAAGTTTATCATTTGCGCAAGGTTCTGCAAAAGCGACACAAAGGTTTTCCTTAGCGTATATATACATACATAGATGTGATCGAAACTACTCTTGTACAATTTTCATTAACATTTTTTTCACTGCAACAGCCATATATCAAAATTAAAATATTCGTAATCCTACATTAAGAGACACTTTTTTCATTTAACATGTACTTCAAATCATATGCTATTAACAACCCAAAAATGTATGCTTTTTTACATATCTTAAAATAACTTTTATTAGCATGCGTAGCGTTTATAATTCTATTACAGAAACACACAAAACAATCACATTACATAATGGCTTGTGGATAATAATTATTTAAAATACATTTCAGAGAGAGTTTCTATTTAAATCACAGTAAAAATAATATATATGTATATATCCATCTATCTATCTATCTATGTATAAATATATATATATATGTAAGGAAAGGCCTTACGCCATCCATTGTTGAAATGATCGACACAAATCTATTGGGTTCTAGGTTGAATAGTTTATTTCAAAGTTCGGACAGAGGGCAGAAGTCAGGCCGGCGACCTTTTAGCTCCGGGGCTATCTTCGTACATCGCAGTCTAAAAGCTAAAGCTCAAAGCTAAGGCTAAGCTCCTGAAAAAGCTTCACGTTCCAAACTCCTAAAAAGCTCTCGAAATTTCCGCGCTCTTGCTCAAATACTCCTTAGTTACTACACCTGCTGGCAGGGATCAGCACGATCGCGAAGGCGTTGCTCTCAAACATAATTAGCTAACTAGATTGTCAATCAAGATATGAGAAACATCTGCTTACCCAGGAGTTCTAAACGCGCGTAGTAACGAAACCACAGAAGCTGAAAATACTGCTAAATCAACAATTTTACTCCTTTTCTAACTTCAAAAAAACGTTTCCGAGCGTAATATTTGTATGGCCGAGAAACAAACTTTACATTAAGAGTAACCGAGATTAAAGAAGCTTTTTCAAATAACATTATAATAAATTAGGTTAAATTAGAAAAGTTTATTTTATTATTACACACATATATATATATATGTGTGTGTGTGTGTGCGTGTGATGTAAATCTGATTATTTTTACAGAACCTAAAATCAAATCTTACATGCAGTGTTAAAAATAGACTGTCTGGTATTAAAAAATACTTCCCAGATATTCTCTTTTCAAATTAGTATTCAATATTAAGCATCTTTCTCTGTTTCTATAGATGATATCTTCATGTAAAAGCTCGTTCATCTAAAAAAACGAACTGCTGAATTTGAAAGTAAAATCATTTTATTATAGACAACTTTTATTTTCTTTCTCCAGTGCAACAGCGTTTTGGACATTATCCTACCCTCTGTTATAGACAATTTGCAACACATATTCACCTGTCAACGGCAGGTACTTTAGTCAGTTAAGATATTTTTATAATCGGCATGTTTTATCGTGGATCATGGCTCATGTGTTTTAGAGGGGATAGATTTAATTTTTTTAATTCGGAAAAACTTAGAAATGGACGTTTTAAAATTTTAAAATTAGGCTAGATTGGATTAAATTAGGTTAGTTGGATTTAGGTTTCAACTATGTCTTTTACTTCATATTTGTACAAAAATGATGTAAAATTTCAAACCGATTGAACAAGACGTTTAGGAGGAGAGCTATAATTAGCATGCGTACGTGCATTCAATTACTTTTACTTGTAAGAATATTTTTTACTCACCATTGTAGAGCGGTATACTTACCACGTTTCAGTTGTATATGATTTTTTATTTTAAAAAGCGTATTCGCTTATTTATATAACTTCTTTATTTTCTAAAAGTCACAGAATTTCTTAAAGTCTAAAAAAACCGTCTCAGGTGCTGCGTTTTTTTCTTTTTTTCCAAATCTAATTTTTTTTCTCTCTCCTTCCATAGGAAGAATTAAACTCAAGTACATTACGCAACACGGCGTCCAGTGTCATCTGGAGTAAGCATTATTGTCCTCCAGAACACTGAATGGAAATCGAATTAGAGAGAGTCGAGTTTTCCCGTTTCATTGATGTTCTTTGGCGATTTTCTTTTTATGTGTTCAAATAGTCTTCAGTATTTCTTTGAACAGCAATATCGTGGAACATTAGGACAATATTGCAAAGGATAATGTTGTATGAGATCCCTTTGACTGTATATGTGTAGTGCTATTGGTTTGAGCTCAACATATGTCAATTTAGCAATCGCTTTCTCTTGGTAACAGAATGAATGATCCGTGGCTTTTATAGGCACACAGTGAAAAAATGTATGATCACGTGATGAAGGATTTATATTATAATATCTATTATTTCATTAATCGCAATATAATCAGTTTTAGAACATTTTCACTTTTGATTACCTTATATATTTACTTACTTTGGCATTCAAAATTTGGGTTGTCATTAATTTTCCTTTCCTTTACAAGGAAAAGAATATTTTATTTATTATTATTATTTAATAATCTCATTAGTCACGAATTCTACACTTTTTCTATCCTGAAAATAGAATTTCCTTTCAAATTCAAATTTTCAACTTAGTTATAATTAATTCTATTCATCAGCATAGTTTCCGTTCATTTCGTCTCATTTAGCCGACCAGAGAGTGTAGTGACTAACGAACAATTCTTTCACTCCTTAAATTCATTTATTGGCTTGGGTGTTAATTCGTCTGTGCCTTCTATGAAGGAACTATGAAGGTAACGTTGGTCATCCGCTGGGTGCCTCCATAGTAGAACTGCCAATACTTCTGGCCGTGGTAGTGGCGAATCCCTAACTGCCAAGTGTCATCCTTAAAAAAAAGTCTAATTATTTATTTTTGTAGCTTTTTAGCACCTTTGGAAATTGTCCACTTTCCTTTCTCCTGATCATATTTTAAGCAAAAGAGCTAGAAATAATGTATAATAACTCTGTGTTTGGAGTTTAGGCAGTAAATTGCCCGTTTTTCATCAAAGAGCTCTTAGCATTTTAGTTTCTGAACAGTGTTACTGTAACCAATGTATTTGAAGTACGCATAATTTTTAGTCTGACCACCACCAGACAAAATCTTGTTTACTCTTGCTACAGAAATCGGCTTTTGTATTAACTCGTCATTATCAATTTCTTTTCCCAGGTAAATATCTCTCTTTCTCTCTCTCTCTCTCTCTCTCTATATATATATATATATATATATATATATATATATATGATAGTCTAATTTGGTACAGTTTCATTTTTTTTTCTTCTTCAGACAAAACGCAAGTTGTCTGCATGCCTCTTGAAATATTTTAATAGTGGTCTTCGCCACAAACAATATTCATAAGTGATATTACAGGATGGTTCACTATCAGTGCAGCAGAAGGAAAAGGTTACAGAATGATGAATCATAATCACATAGCAACGTAGGGCGGCAAACGACGTCTTCGTTCACTTGTTCATAATCACTTTGTCAGAAATGTCGAAGTAATACTCAGCTTTCTAACCATGGTGGCCTCACCATGGCACAGTGGTTACGTCACTGGATATGGTAGACGGGCGAAGTGTGAAAGTCCCGGGTTCGGGTCTCATCGCGCGTTCGTCGACCTAAGCGTTCGGAGTTTTCCGCGGTTTTCAACGAAACATAGCGTAAATACGGGTTAGGACCCCTTAGAAAGACCCACACGGAGGGCATCCCACCCATCGGCTTAGAGCCCTCGAGTAGCTAATCGGCCATAATCCCACAAACAATCTAACCATGTTTTGTGGAACTTAATTGATTTTATAACTGATTTTAGACTCTGATGACATTGTTGTCACACACAGACTGATGACACATGACTAAAGTTGATTGTTAAGAAATTTTATGGATCAATTTATCGAAGGCAGGTACATTATACAGGAAACCCAGTTAAGAAAGCAGAACGCTTTCGCACTTCTCCTTAAGAACCGTAAAATACCGCAAAAGCGCCAACAATCTTCAAGGAAAATCCCGATCTATGGGTCGGATAAACGGGTAAGTATGGGTCGGAAAATCTTGAAAATATACCGTTCAAGCGCTCCCTCTGTCTTGAAGTGAAGCTACATTCATACTCTCCCTTCCGTACCGCTAAGCCGTCGTGATGACGTCACTCATTGAAACAAATCGGCGAGCAATGTTCAGACGCCACACTTCGCTGACGTATGGCGTGATTTCATTGGTGCGCTTACTGCGGCTCCGCAATCTCACACGCGGGCAGCCAAAGTTTCAAAACGGGAAAGAACAGTGGTACAGAACGGAGTCTGAGCGACATGGAACAGCCAATATGAATTCACCTTCAGGAGGCGTTTATTCGCTATTTTAAGAGCATATGAAGTGCACGAGAAAAGCAAGGGAGGAGGCGTTTAGTAAATGAGGGTAAATTTGCTGTATTTTGAAACAGCTTTTGCGACAATAGTTCACTATTGTGAGTTTGAATTTTCTTTAACCGTTTGACTGCTATCCATCAAAATCCTCATACATCCTCCAATAAAAGTATTTGAGCAAGAGAGAAATTTCCTATTTTAGATTTGCGAATAATAATTGAGTTTTTAAAAAAACGCACAATTTAATAGAAATACGGAAAGTCATATTTATACATATCCTAACTCATATTCTATGATAAATAATTTTTAATATACGAAAGCAACGCAGGAAATTTCTCTTTTGCTTAAATGCTTCTTTTGGAGTGTGTACATCCCAAAAGCGCAATAGCGCTGCATAGCACTCAAACGGTTAAGTAACTTATTCCTGCTCTTGTCGTATGTCTCACTGGCATAATTACCCTGTAAAACTGTTTAACTTTTCTATAACGGTAGGCAGCTTAAAAAAAAAAAAAAAAAAAAAAAAAAAACGCGTACTTTTTATGTTCATATTTTTATATGGCCTTAAATTTAAGACTAAATGTTAGCCTTTATTTCTTTATGATTGATTGTTTACATTTTGAGAATGTTTCCGTGTTTTTCTATAATAAAAGAGGATTAGAAAATTGTCAAAGGTCTTGTCACGTAACTCTCTTTCATTGCATCGAACATATTTTTATGTTTGAAATATTTTAATTACATTTGTTAAAAATTATCTAAAAAATAATAATAATCCTTAATTGTCAAACTTTTTTTTAATTCTCGTTTTTTAAAATTCTCCACTCGTAAAAGGAATTTTGAACGTTGCAGAGCAATTTGCATTCTAGTTATGAATTTAAAATACTGGCACCTTCCCATTAGACGCCCATAAAGCTGTTTAGAGCTTCTGGCGATTGAATCGTAAATGTAAAAAATGATCATTACCCCCAAAGAACTGATTTCAAAACAGGATTCCAGATGATTCCTTCGGTTTAAACTGCCAAGATATTTTGACGCCTTCCATGATCATAGCATACATGTAAAAAACAAATATCTCAAATTAAAGTGGCTGCTTAAGACATAATTTTGACACATGTCATTTGAATCACTTATCAGCAGTTACCTGCTTCACCCAAGCTGATGGGCTTCGAAATTATTACAGAGGGTTATAAATGTTAAAATAGCGTGTGAAATATCGATAGAATTCTATTTTGGCTGATTCATATTTCTTTTATTAAGATGTATTAGAATGCCAAATTTCAGTTCAGTTATAGATTGTAAGTCACATGTATAACATACTAAATCACAAAAGGCCGCTAAAATCCGAAACTGCTAAACTGCGTTGTAGAGAACAAAGCAAAACAAAGCAGATCGCTTTCAAAAACCGCAACTGCTACACAGTCCCCAGCAGTTCCGTTCTAAATTTGTGGTCAGTCCCCGCTTTTTGGTCTCATTTGCATTTTTTTAAGCAAAACCCATTGCTGCCCGGATGCCTTGCTGATACGGGTTCGCCCAATCATTGCAGGTTGCAAGGTCGCGTGACAAGACCTGTACAAAGAGTGATAAAAAGCTTGACTCATCTGAGGGACAGGATTATTGCGTGGCCTCTCTTGTCAGGATAATTTGTTAGAAATGTCTACAATATAATAATGTAACCGAGCATCGTTTTAGTCTTTGTCTCAACAGCCGTAAAATTACCCAAGTGATAAGGGCTAACTCTGCGCCCTGCGGACTCCAGCAACGGTCCTCGGACCGCGAGACCCCGTGCTGAAACCCCCGCTCAACCCTATCGCCTGCTCCTGAATCTGGTGATGATATCACGCCGCTCCTGCCCAGCAACCGCGATCCGCGAAGACTCGTTCTAACGCCTGTCAAGCCACTACTATGCCACGACAAAATCCTTCCCGCACCAGTGATGATATTTCACATATTTTACTTTTTCTGCTTAAACCTCGGTCCTGTGTGGACTAAACTGCCTGTTTTTTTTAAATTAAGATTTGAATTCGCTCAGTATAGCGGAGCAAGGGTCCTTTGAGTACCGTCAGTTTACTTTTAATCATCCCGTATAAGGAATGAAGTATATAAAAAAAAATGCTCCTCAAAATATGTGCAGAAGAAAATATATCTGATTTTACACGTCATTACATCGTAATAAAAAAAAAAAAACTGCTACAGATTATGCACTAAGAAAAATCACAAGTGGGTTTTTTGTATATTCTTTAATCTTATCAAATTCATTAGGGGCACTCTTCCGAGACAATTAATAGCTTTAGGGTATGTTTTTCTTGATTTATGAACTTTCTTTGGTATATCTTGTTCAGAGAAAAAATAACTTATTCTCAAGTGTGAAAAATGGGAGATTAATGTAGAAAGGCTTGTTTATATACAGTTGTATTTTGGGAATGCAGATATGGGTCTAAAAGCGGGTGTTGCTGGGTTGTTTTCATAGGAAAAAAATCAAATAGTGATCATTATTTCTTCACTTTCCTCATATCACAATCATTTAAAAACAGAATAAATGCTGTAAAAAAAACTACATTTGAAAGATGATGGTTAAACGAATTAAATATGTATTTAAAATTGGAGAAGATGGCTTTAGATTTTGTTTGATCTGATAGAAGAATTGAAAAGTATTAAAAATTCTATATAGCTACCTTTTATACATGTACAGCTGCGGAATAAAAATGCCCCCTTCTACTTTTATCGGCCGTCGTTTGTCGTACAGCAAAGTTACAGATATCAATCATTTACGATTGACATACACTTTAAACCGCTATGTATAAAAATTACATAAGAGGCAATCTCCATATTAAAATCTGCACCAACTTTCTTTTCCCCCCAATAGCATCCCCAAGATTTTTCTTCATATTTCAAAAATTTAGATCATTTTTACAAAGGATACCGATTTTCAATAAATTTGAACGGAAAATGAGTGAGTTATGAGTTTCTAAAATCCCCCCCCCCACCTATGTTAAAATATTTTTTCATACTTAATTCATATTTCAAAAATTTAGATCATTTTTACTAAGGATAACGATTTTCAATAAATTGGAGCGGAAAATGAGTGAGTTATGAGTTTCTAAAATCCCCCTCCTACTATGTTAAAATATTTTTTCATACTTAATTCATATTTCATGTGATATTGATAATAAGAAGCTGATTTTTATTCGTACTATTAAAACTAAACGACCCAAACATAATTTACTGTTATTATAATTTCTAATTAAAAATTAATATGAATTCTGGATTACTAAATTAATATTAAAAAAAATTATGAATAACGACCTAACCAAATTTTGATGGAAATAGATGCAGAAAGTAATATTATATCGCTATGCAAAATTTCAGTTTTTACGTTCAGTAGTTTCATTATTTATATTAAATAAAATGTGTCATTTTATTTGTCATTTATTAAGTGACAATTTTTTTGAAAATTGCATAAAATGAACGCAAATTAGATTTTTTTGCACATCATAATCCGAGAGTGTGGCGTATTTGTTTTTCTTGTTCCATAAAATACTTGTTCAAAATTGAAATGTATATTAAAATCGACTACTAAAACTGTTTTAAAATCCTCGCTAGGCATATTCTAACTATACTTTACCTTTACTTGCACGAATATAGACACCAATCTTCCAATTTAGTAGACAGTAAGATTATGCAATTTCTCGACAAATATGGAAGATATCGATAAGCTGCGTACAGTTTTGGGGAATAGTTTTTTATGCCAAACTTGGCGTTAAATCACCTAAACTTCCGAATCTTGGCGAATTTTCACATTCAATCTGGCAACCCTTAAAAAGTGATTCGCCCTTTCACCAGGTAGGCAAAACTTTTTTTCCGAATTTATCGCAACTCAAGATCTAAAAAATACGTGAAAAACAATTTTTTTGTAAACTATCCCCTATTAAAGTCGATTTAAACTTTGCAAAATATTTTTATGAATTTGCGTTCGATACTTTTTAATGCAAGGTTTTTAGGGCTTTTTAGAGCTATCTAGGCATTTTACTTCGATACATGATGACAAATATGAAAATAACGGTTTGGCCTCTCACACCAGTTTGAACGCGAATTCTGAAAAACTCGGAAAACGATTTTAAGTATTTTTTAGTTACAATAATTAGTTAGCAATAATTTTATGGCTCTCCCTTTTTTCCTGAGATATGAATGAAAGCGTGAAAAGAACGTTTCAGACCCTTGTCCGTTTGTGTGAGAATTCTAAAAAAGCCTGAAAGCGATTTTTAGGTATTGCTGTTAGTTAAATTTTAAATGCAGAATTTTACGGCTACCTCTTTTCTCCTCTGAGATATCAAGGGAAATGTAAAAAGAAAAAGAACGTTCTGGGCCACTTACCCCCGTTTGACTGCGAATTGTAAAAAATCCTGGTAATGATTTTAAGAATTTATGTTAGCCGTAAAATTCTTGCTTTAAAATGTAACTATCTGTTCTTTCCCCTGAGATAAGAAGGGAAATCTGAAAAGAACGTTTTGGCCTCTTACCCCTGTTTGGGTGTGAATTTAAAAAAATAACTCTGAAAATGATTTTTAAGTATTTATGCTAGTTACATTTTAAAGCAGAATTTAAGGGTATCTGTTTTTTTTCTCTGAGATATGAAATGAAATGTTAAAGAACGTTTTGATTCCTTATACCAGTTTGGGTGCGAATTCTAAAACACCTTGAAAATGATTCTTAGGTATTCATGCTCGTTACATTCTAAAGCAAGAATTTTATGGCTATCTCTATTTTCCTTTGAGATATCATCGAAAATAACGTATTGGCCCCTTATCCCCGTTCTGATAGGCATTCTAAACAAACCTGAAAATGAATGTTAAGCATTTGCGTTCAATATACATTTTACGCAATTATTTTATGGCTCTCTCTTTTTCCCTCTGAGATATGAAGGAAAACATGAAAAGAACGTTTCAGACCCTTACTCCTGTTTGGGTACGAATTTTGAAAAACCCTGAAAGTTATTTTTAAGTATTGCTGTTAGTTGCAATTTAAAACAAGGATTTTATGGTTGTTTCTTTTTTCCGCTGAGATATGAAGGGAAATGTGAAAAGAACGATGAAGAACGTTTTTACCCCTTACGCCCGTATGGGTGGGAATTCTAAAAAACCCTGCAATTGTTTTTTAGGTATTTGTGTTAGTTATATTTAAGAGCAAGATTTATAGGACTGTGTCTTTTTTCCTCTGAGATATGAACGGAAATGTGAAAAGAACGTTACAGAACGTTTTTACCTCTTACGCCCGTTTGGGTCCAAATTCCTAAAAACCCTGAAATTGACATTTAGGTATTTGTGTTAGTTATATTTGTGAGCAAGGATTTTACGGCTCTGTCTCTTTTTTTCCTCTGAGATATGAAGGGTAATGTTAAAAGAACGTTAAAGAACGTTATAGCCCATATTCTAAGTCCGTTTAGGTGCGAATTATAAAAAATCGTGAAAATGACTTTTAGATATTTGTATTAGTTACATTTTGAAGCAAGAATTTTACGGCTATCTCTTTTCCACATTGAGATATGAAGTAAAAGTGAAAAGAACGTTTTGCGCCGCCACCCCCGTCTGGTTAAGATTTTTTTCATTTACGAGGAAATGACGCCTTGGGCACAAAGTTATAATATGCTAAAATTTCATGTCTATATCTCCAGTAGATTTGGATGGGCGATGATCGTCAGTCAGTCAGTCAGAACATCTTCCTCTATATAGAGATATAGTAAAAATCATTTTCACATTTTCCCACTTGCATGAAATATGTTCCTTTGCTTCAACTACTGCATAAACTGAACGAAATCCTTATACAAAACACTATATCTTACTGAATAGTATTTTAAAAGAAAGTGATTTACGATTGAAATGATAGAAAAACGTATTCGAACCCTTTTGTACTTTTTAAACCATTTCCCTTTATTCTGTTTGCATTAGATCTCACTTCAATAACATCGTGCTCAACAAAGTATTTAAAGTATTAACGTAGTTCAATCAACGATCTCCCATCTTTTTCACAGCCGACATCTAATTCGGGATAACGAAGAATGTTCTTTGAACATTCTTTAATGAATATTCAAAAGTGGGATTTAAAATTTAATCCCACTTTTCCCCGCAAATGGTACTGTTGGTATAAGTTACATAGTTCAAGAGACTGCCGAAGCAGTTGTAAAAAGAGAGACTCCGCTATTAAATCTAGCCAGTATTGAAAAGTATTTACCGAGAAAGCTTTTAACATTCTATTCCCTCTTCCTTTTGGCTGTCACTTATTTTCATAAAGATTTTAATTAAAGGATTAAATCTGGAGAACTCATTTCTTATACCAACTCGACATTTATTTTATGAATTTATTTTGGGAAAAGGAAGGATGCATTAGCACGCTGTTCCGCTAACCCTTTTGCGAGCAAATTATGATAATGTTACAGAACAGAATATTTCACTATTAAATACATGTGAAATGGCAGTATAAATCATCAAGTGATTTTTTTTTCAAACTATGCTCTTTTCATTGTATTTATTTATTTTCTGGCGAATCTCGTACAAAACTTATTTTACCGAAATGTTGCAAGTGCAAGTCAAATGTATGGTTATTTAATCATTGAGTAATCAATAAACAATCGTAATTAATCAATATAAATGCCAATATAGACATTTTTATTTCCATTCCTATTTTATACGATTATTCTATTTTTATTGAGCATATCAACTAACTGATATAAAAGTTTAAAAAAAAAAGTAGTTACTGCAATGAAGATCACTTTAATATTTTATAGGGGCCTTAACATAAAGTTGAGGATGTCCAGAGAGTTAAAGTTATAAGATATTTAGCATTTCTTGATTTGTTTTTACAGATCCTTTTTAACTTAATGAATATTTTATCTTTTGGTTATTTTTTGGTTTATCTTTTGGCTGTGAAAGACTTTCAGTTACGAATTCTTATAAACGTTAAGGAAAATCCAGCTAAACGCAAAAATAAAGCATTTAACGACATAAATAAAAGAGACAATGGAAAATGCATGTGAATCCCCATGCCCCTACTGATGAAATCGACTTGTCATGTGTTGCGAGCTGTCTTTAGAAAAATAATTCAATGGTAAAATCTTTCAGGAAAAGATTGGTCGCCTTTACTAAAAAAATGCGAACACATATTTTTTTTTTTTTTTTTTAATGAAATAAACAAAAACATTTTTTTTTTTCCATTTCTCTGAAAAAGAGCTAGGTGGATTTCATTCTTTATTCTTTTTAAACTCTTTAAATATCCAATGAAGAGAAGCAACATGATAGAAATAACAAAACCGAAGAAACAGTAACACATCAGGTCATAAAATGACCGATCATTAGAATCCAAAAGAAATAATCTGTGGTTATTCACAAGAATTTTTCAAAAGCCTGAAAAAACTTATCCTTAACTGAATGAAATATCTGCTAGGTCGGACATGAACCAATAATAGAATTCATTTACTCATCAAAGAACTATCGAAAAATAATTAGAGATATGAGCAATCAAAAAAAAAAAGATTCTTGGAACTCCATTAGCTAATGAACACTAGATATAAACAAATCTAAATTTTTTTTCGACTTAGTTATTTTATGAGGATTATTTTTAATGCTTAAAGTAAATTTCTTAAAAACTTAATCGTATTTTCCTAAAACAATCCAAATACAGAAAAAAGCAATTCAAAGGAAAAAATAGGCATAAGATAAAAATAAACAAATAATAGTAAAAATAAATGTATATAAATTAACATTTGATTATTATAATTGTTTAAAATTAAAAAAAAATATGTTTCAATTTATTTATAATTATTTTCTGAGGATTTCATTAAGTCTAAAAATTAATTTAGTTTATAATTTTATAAGACATTCCCTAAAAGCAATGTGCAGTAGCGGATCCTGCAAAATGTTTCTCTAGGGAATGCAATTTTGCATTGTTTTTCATTTCGCAGGATTTCGGGATTGGCATTTCATTCAGCTAAGAATTCATTTCATCTAAGAAAAGAAGGATTTTTAATAATAACTAATCTTTTAATTAATATAATAATTTACAAAAATTTTAAAAATATTATTATGGTATTCAGAATAATATACTGTTACTTTTTCGATTTCTAAAATTGATGAACGCAAAAAAAGACAACTTAAAAAGTCTCTCGTTTTCCTTGTCCAGGGTTGGCGAACCAATGGCACGCAACACATTATTTTGGGCACCCCACCGTTCAAAACTGTTAGCCTTTTAATTAAAAATAACTAAGTTCACTATGAAGTATCACGATCGAACGGTCACTAAGTCAAAATCGCTAAGTCAAAAGTTCATGACGGCACGTCTATGGCTTCATTAAACAATTCTTTAGAAAAAATGACACGTTGATCCATAAAGTTTTGCCCCCCCCGTCCTAGTTCATCTAATTTTGATAAAGAATACAAAAATCACCTGATTGATTTATTATTTATTTTTTTATGAAGCCTTTTTAAGACATCACTGGTATGGGCACCCATAAGACTGTTTGTGGCGGAGGGAGGGTGTGCAAGTCAAATGTTCTGTCCCAGAAAGATACAATCTTTAGTGTTAAAGCACTTCTGTGTTACACCAGTACTTAAATCACAACAATATGGGAGCTAAGGAGGATTCTGGCCCCACCCTGCCCATTAGGTACGGGCGCCCATGATCACTGTTTTTTACCGTTCATCTACATCATCTGTTCTTCCTTTTCTAGGATGCTGATGATTCGAGACTACAATTCTTCACCATTTCAGGTTTGCGAGGTTTTGGGATTATGATTTATTGATCCGGTTCTGATGCTGGATTCCACGGGAACGTCGCTTGACAAACATCAGGTGAGTATTTCCCTCAAGCCTACATTTAATTTGCTTATAGCAGAGAGAAATGAGACAAGGAAAGATATTTTAATAAGAAGTTTAATGTTATGTGAAGAAAATAATTTACAGAAATATAAAATTTAAAGGTACATTAACAAGCTTACCGTTATTTTCTTAGTTGCTGAAAAAAGAACTTAAAAATTCGAACAGGTCCGATGGATAGTTTCCTAGTTTCGATTTAATTTTAGTAAAATAATTAAAAGCACGATTTTTTAAAATGAAAACCTAAAAGGAAAACTTCAACGTTGATGAGCACTTCCTTGTGTAGTAACAAAACGAGATTGTGACGTAACTTGTATTTAAAAAAAAAATCGCCATATAAGCATAGACCACCTACTGAACATGGTACATAGCTGAAGTGTGAAGGTCCTGGATCAGTCCTGCCGCGCATCTCTCTATATAAAGGTCTAAAGTTTTTGGTGATGTTTTCCATATGTAACGATAATATGCGTTATAACCCCTGAATAACTCCGTCCAAGGCACCTCCCTGCAGTAGCAGATCCAGGGAAGGGGTAGATCTCTTCATTCCCCCTTCCCCTCTCCCCACACTCTTAAAAAAGAGATTGTTAAAGGGTAACATTCTGCTTTATTATACACTTTGAATAGGTAAAATGACCTTTTTTCTGATAATTTAGCCCCTCCTCAAAATTTTTATATTGGTTTAGACTAAAACTTTCTATTATTGTACATTTTTGGGTGAAATGAGCATCTTTCAAACTTTAGTCCCTGCCCAAAAAAATTTCTGGACCAGCCATTGCCCCCTTGATAGCTAGATACTCCTCGTGCCTTAACAAAATACACAAATGGTTGTCCTTGAAAGAATTATATTAAAGCTTATATTACCTAAGGATAGTACTGTTCTCCATAAGTATTATGTTTTAAACTAAATACCAAAGAAATACATTCCTTTCAAATGGAATACTTTTTTTATACGCATTGTTCTATACATAATACAGCTCACTGTGATGACACCAATTACACGCTCGAAGAAATTTTAGTATTATTAAGAACGTTTCAACGAACGAGCTCCATATCTCTTTTTCTTTTCCCATACCTAATGCGGATTAGAGAAAATGGAATTCACTAAATACCCCTTAATGAATTTAATGAATATTCAGAAGTAGGATTTATAACTTAAATTCTCCTTTCCCTTAAAAGGTGCGCTGGCATAAGTTACATCGTTTATGAACCCGACACTAAAATAACAAAAGGAGAGGAACTCCGATTTTAAATTATGCTAGTACTGAAAAGTACACACCACGAAAGCTTTTAGCAGCTAATTCCCTCTCTTACTAGTGTCAGTAATTTGCATGAAATTTTTAATCAAAGGATTAAATCTAAAGAATTCTTAGTGTAGCCTGATATCGATTTTAGAAATGTACATTGTGTGTGGGTGGAGAGATGAACCAAGTTCCATTAAGAAGATTGAAATTTTTCTTTTTTTTTTTTTAGTTTATCGTACAACTAATTAATTATTTTTGTAGTCCAGTTTAATTGAATACTCTTGTTTTCTCATTGGCAATTCAGTCATAAGTCCTTTAACGGTGCTAACAGAAAATAAGACAAGAGAATATTTTAAAGCTTTAGTTTTATATATTTTTTATCAAAAGTAGTGTCTAGATTTAAAGGAATCAGTGTACTAAATAATTTATTGTATTCATTAATTATTTAGAATAGTTCAAAGGATACATATAGAAAAGTTTTCAATCATTTAACTACTTATAATTAATTGGGTTTATACACTGTCAAGTTCGATAGATAAAAACATACGAGTAAAGCTATGTAACTGGATTATTCACTGAACGAGAAACTTTTAAAAATCCTTCTGGTTCAGTTCTTTCTATAGAAATTTTTATCTTTACTTTTATTAGAAAATTAAAAATTAAAGATCTTTTGAATTTCAAAGAATACATAAAAAGCATAATAAATCCCCATATCACCAGTAATATGGGACGAGATATGTTAATGTAATTTAACGAAATTCTAACAAAACTACTTTTGGATGCAGACTTAGACTGAGATTTCTTTTTTTATTTATAAAACGTACAAGATCTATTTCTATATAAAAGGGAAATAGGGTGGTTCTGGAAAGATACAAGGAACTTGGTTATAAAAATGCTCTTTTTTATTCAAAAGAAATAAACTTTGGATGTCAAAAAGTACTCTTCCGATGACTCGGGTATTTAATAATAGGATCGTACTAAGCTTTTTGTCTGTGTACTGATTTTCATATAGTATGTAATGAATATAAATCTAAAATCAAGTTCAATAGTTTCAGCTGTTTCCAGTTGTGCTTTTTGTTAAAACTATTATTAAAGTATGCAAAGTGATAAGGATATACATTATATTTATATGGATTATATATTTTTTACCCTATCTTTTACCTTATACACAGTACGCAACACTTACCGTACTTGCCCGAATATAACGGAATATTTTTTGACTGATCATTTCCCGTTAAAAACCCGCTTTGCGCTAAATTCGAGGCCTAAATCTAGGATTTTCTTTTGATAACCTTGATGAAAAATTTTGGGTTTGCGCTGTAATTGGCGCCGCGTTAAATTCTGGCTAATACGGTGGTTACGTGCTTCTAGAAGTACAGCGGGACCTATTTAATGTGACCACACCCACGGAAAGAACAAAAATGGCCACTTTATAACGGTAGCCACTTTTCAAAGGCGTCAAAATGCGGTAGCTGTAAAACAGACTTCGAAGAAAGTGGTCACTATAGAGATGAAGCACTTTAATAGGTTATTTATAAATAAAAATAACGTTCCCTGATTTATAATTTCACTATTTCTTTCCCTCAAAATGAGTGCTTGCGTAAGTTGCACTGTTTATGAACTCGGCACTAAAATAACAAAATAAACGGAGGATCCCAATTAAAATATTTTAACTGATACTTTAATTGGGAGTATCAGAGTTTAATTAAAAACGCGTATTCCTAAACCTTTCAGCAGCTAAATTTTTCTTCTACAAGCGCTAGAAATTTGCATCAAAATTTTAAAATCAAGGGACTCAATCTAAAGAATTCTTGTTTTAGTGTAGTTTGACACACTACCGATCCGCATAATAAGTCTTTCGAAAGTTGTATAAAGTTTCATTAAGAGAATTAAAAATAGCTTTGTATTGCTTTATATTTCGTTTATTAGGACTTAACTGAATTTTTTTAATATGTAAATTTATTGTAAAGCCAATGATAATAGAAAAAAATCAGTAGACCCTTTTTATTACTATACTTGAAATATTTTCTTAATCCTACTGAGGTAGTCAGACGCAGTGGTTCTTAACTTTTTTGAGGCCACTAAGCATAAATTAGAAATATAAATTTTGCTCAATATCTACCTTGTAACTTAAGACTAAGTTTTATGAAAACAATTTTACATATACACGGTGTGCATTTTAAGTATGAGAATGAAAATAAACACTCAAAAAACTGGTGTTATAAGATAAAATAAATAAAAACTTTGTGAAAAAAAGACACGCATAAAAGGTTACTTCAAGGCGTAACGATCGCTTCGACCGAAAATTCGATCGGTCTGCTTCAGACAAACCCTTCCGTCAAACAGAGTAAAGGGTGAGTTCCCTCTGCTCTGTTTGACGGAAGGGTTTGTCTGAAGAAGACCGAACGAATTTTCGGTTGAAACGATCGTTACGCCTTGAAGTAACCTTTTATGAGAGTCTTTTTCACAAAGTTTTTATTTATTTTAAGTAATGAGAATATTTTTGTCCCCTCTCGCCAGTCGCTTGCAATCTTCGGTGGACGCAAGATCACGAGCGGCGTGGACGTCTGCGAAAAAGTGTGTGCAAAGTCAAAATGCAGCGAAGAATTGAACAGCGCTACATAATTGTTGCGGAATTACTCGGCTACTCCTGGGGTTCGTCGTTCTAAAGTCCAGTTGGTGTATAAAGTTCAAGTAAAAAGTCTCTTGTCAGGATGGAACACAAACTTTATTGCTTCTAGAACTTCGTAGAACAATCAGCTGTACACAATTCACAAGCACAATCTAGCAGTAAAGTGCTTTTAACAGTTCGATTAGATCAGAAACTCTCACGAATGCTGTATTTCTCACACAAAATAGAACACTTTCACTGACAAGAATTCAGCGAAAATATACGAGAAATAACACTAACAGTCTCTCAAGACTCAGCAATGAAGAATTTACACACAGCACTTAAATTCAAAGCTTCACAAACAGCGCGAAACACAGCTTCCTTCACAAAGCAAGCGTATTCACTCTCTCAAAGCTTGATCAACAATGAATCGTCGGGGCGACACGCTTCTATAAATAGCCGACGCAGGAGGTACAAGAGGTTTCCAGAAAAGTCAATTTCTCGAGGGTTCTACATAACGCGTGAATATTGATTACGTCATAGAAGAGAAATGTTAGGTTATTATGCGTTTTTAATGCAGGAAAAACAACTTCCAGGCCCCATTGGGAAAATCGCGCCAAATGACCAAAAAGTCGCCAAGCTTGGCGACTTTTGGCGAAATATCGCCAAATTTGGCGCCAAAAATAAGTCCTCAAAAGTGAAGAGATCTAAGCTCTAGGACTAATATTTCTCGAGATTTCTAGAAGCCCATAGAAAAACATATGGGAAAGCGAAACCTCCGTATCTCCGGTTCTAATTGGCCGATTTTGATGCAACAAAAAGCAAAATTTATCTATTTGAAGCGTAGAATACGAATTTTAAACCATTCTAAGCCCCAGAGCAGCGGGTTGCCCCGAAAATTCGTAACATAATCAAATTTTGTGCTAGCCTTAGACATGGAACTGTTAAAAAGATTAAAGCGACAGTTCAACCGAGTGCAACCGGAAATTGCAGCCAGCTGGAAGTGCCATCATGATAACACGCCATCTCACACCAGCTTCGTGGTTACCGAGAACCTGGCAAAAAAATGGCATTGTAATGACCTCCAAATAGCCCCGATCTTGCCCAAGAAGACTGTTTTCTCTTCCCCAAAGCGAACACTGTCCTCAAAGGACGTCACCACGGGACCCTGGATGCTGCCAAAGTGGCTTGCACGCGTCCTCTCAAGGATGTTTCCTTTGGTGAATTCCAGGGAGCGTACGAAACGTGGTAAACCCCCTGCAAAGTGTGTTAGTGCTGAAGGAGCATGCTTGGAAGACTAATAGAGTTTTGTAGCAATCCTAACTAATACTATAAATGTGAAAGTAAGTTTGTTTGTTTGTTTGTTCCCCTTTCACGCTTAAACCGCTGACTCGATTATGATGAATTTTGGTATAAAGATAGATGGGACTCTGCAGGAGGTTATAGGATACTTAGATTTTTAATTATTTTTTTATTATTAATTACAAACCATTTTTACGTTGCCATGCTTGGCGAGTTTCGCCCGTATAAAATGATTCATTTTTAAGATAACAGAAATTCTATTATTTCAATGAAGAATCGCGCGCACTTTGAAAACATCAAATGCCATGGAAATTATGCCAGTTTTACGCCAGATCCATCTATTTTAATAATAAAAATGAATGTTTTCTACACAAATCCATAGCACTCAGAGTTTTGAAAATATGAGCCATATAAGCACATGACTTTGGTATTTCTCACCTGAGGCTCAGAATTTCGAAATTTTAATTACTTTTTAAATTATTAATTAAAAACCGTTTTTAGGTGGCCGTGTTTGGCGAGTTTCGCCAACACAAAATAATTTATGCTTTTGAAATAAAGTAGAAATTAGATTTGCGAAATAGCGTGCATTTGTAAAACATGAAATGGCACGGAAATTACATTAGTTTTACGCCAAATTAAAAAGCATGAGAAAGAAAAGTCCAAATGTGTTTATTAAAGTTCATAAATTTCTAAATCCTACCAATAATATGTGTACGTTTGTTGGATGTTTGTGACTGAATCACACAAAAATGGCTGAACGCATTCGGATAAAATATGGAATGAAGATAGCTTATACCCTGAATTAACATACAAACAACCTTTTCTGCATATAGCAAAAATAATTTTTTTTACGAAGGCAATAAAAATAATTCTAATACATAACGTTCTGTGGGCATTTTGCAGCCACTGAACCGATACTCTCTAGAACTGTTTTCACTGATTGAAAGTTGCACTATTCCTGAGTATTAGTTCGTTTATTTGCGGATTAAGGCTGATTGACTGCACTTGGGTCCTGGCTTATGTGTGAAATGCCTTCTTTTGGGTACTATCTAAGGGATCCCAGCCCGTATTTACGCGAGGTTTCGGAGAAAATGAAGGAAAACTCCAAACGGCTAGGAAGGCAGGCGCGGCCGGAGTTGAACCTGACACCTCCCGTTTTCAGTTTCGAGATCAGAACCTCCCATCCACTATTGGGGCACTGAGTTTTATAGGCTAACTTTTATTCACATATCACAAATAGTTCTTTTACAGAGATACTCATAAGATTTACATTACGCTCTATTGTATCTCTGTAACTACTGAACCGATTCCAAACTTTTTTCAATTATAGAAAGCTTCACTATTTCTGAGTATTGTAGGCTAAAATTCCTGCATATAGCATACATAGTTCTTTTACAGGAACACTTAAAATATTTCTAATACATTACGTTCTATCGGCATCTCTGTAACTATAGAACCGATTCTAAAACTTTTTCACAAATAGAAAGCTGCACTATTCCTGATTATGGACTATGTTCTGGGAAAACGAATAATCATTAATTCTAAACTCCCGTTGTCTAAGAGAACTTACTATTTGAAAATTGTCAACTTTGTGTCGCACACTTTGAATTATTTATTTCATATACTTTTTAATTTGGCGTAAAATGGGTGTCATTCTACTTCATGTTTGTCAATTTCACGCGATTCTATATACTTGGAATTGCTTTGTTGCAAAGGCATGAATTTATGCTGGCGAAAATTGCCAACCTGGCAACCATTATGTTTATTTTTTTCAGTTTTTATATTAATATCTTCTAAAGTAATTCGATTTTCAAAATTTAAGTCAGCTTATCAGGTTTACCGGAATTTTCCGAACCTTCGTCGTTACTCAAATCCCCACGGTTTCGGAGGAGATAGCAGAACAAGATTTTGACAGCGGCGGCAGTGGCGGTTACTTTTTTTTTCTTCTTTTTTTTTTTTTAGAATAGAGAGAAATCAAAAATTTTGGAAGAGGGGATTTTAAATGTCGGAAGCTATTTACGGCTGCTAAATAGTACTTAAGTGAAATTGATAAATAAAACAGGATATACAATAATGTTTGGATCATCACATCTGGTGTTTCTGAACTTTGTAATCAGAGCGAGTTAATTTTTAGTGAATAATTTCTGAACAGTAACTATTATTGGGAAAGATAGCACTATAGCATCCGTTGGGATAACTGTGAATACATATTTGGTTATAAATTTAACTCATCTTATTTTTAAATGACTCTGAGCTCATTATGAATTCTTTGCATACCAAATAATTTATTGTGTGATCATTTCCACCAAACAAAATTAAACTCATAAAAGTTTAAGCGCGTATAAATGCACATAAATTTCCGAGAGACGAGAGCTTCTGCTAACTCCATTGGTCAAAATTATAGTTTTAGAATCCACGCAGATGGAGATTGCTTTTCTGCAAATGAAGCTATGCATTATTTACCAGTCGCGGAGGCTATTTTGAACTGTCCGTGACGAATAGGAAATGACAGCTCTAATTTTAAGGCATGGTGTTTCAAAAGTCAATCATTTCAATTCAAGATCAAGACACCCTACATAATTTCCAGCATAATAAATTGTTTCAGTTAAATAAGAATCCGCAAAGCGGTGGATTTTAAGCATTTTCACGCATCTATTTATAGGTCTTTAGGAATATTCAACAAAATTGAAAGGATAGTTTGTAGGTGGGTCAGCCTTTGCTTGCTGTTATTACTCGTATGTTAAACGTACTTCGAATGGCACGACATCTAAATTTCCATATCGCATGTTCACATGTACACGGGGAAAAATAAAAATTGTTGAATTCAGCAAAATTTTGTCGATTCGGCAAAATGTGGTTGACGCTATTTCAGCCGAATAATTCTGCTAGTTTTAACAAAATTTTTGTTAAATTAACAAAACATTTCGTTGAATTAACAAAAATTTTGTTGATTCAACAAAAATATTTATAGGGATGGACGCGAGACGAAAAATAAGCGTCTCGCGTCTCGCAAAATAGCCTAAAAGCTTGTCTCGTCTCGCAAAAATCCCTATATCGTAATGTTAAAAATGTGTGTCTCGTCTCGCAAAAATGCTGTAAATCTCTGTCTCGTCTCGCAAAAAGTCGTCTAGCGTCCATCCCTAAATATTTATTTGAAATGGAGTCTACTAAAGCATTGTTGAATCAACAAAACAATTTTTTTACAGTGTAGGTATAATGTAGGTACAGCAATTGAAATTTTGTAACCGTATGCCTCGCTAAGACGGAGTGGGTAAGTCAATGAACATGGTACACGGTTCAAATTTGAAGGTCCGGCTTACCGATTGCGGTATGCTTTCGTTCTAACGGTCGGGAGCTTCAGTTGATTTGCTCCAACTGCTATGTGAATACGCATTTCGATCCTTTATGAAACAAGACAAACAAACTGCAACCAGATGATCTCATTCTCTTTCAAAGAAAAAAAATTACTTCACGCTATGTAAATTTATACAGGTATACAGGGTGCCCCAAAAGCTCTGACGAAGTCTTTCATTCTTTAAATATTGATTGTAGGAGTATAAAATAAAATAAAAAAGAGTTACGTAAAACGAAGATACAAAATTTTATGGAACCGATTAAATTCTTTTTCAGATGATTAAATTTGAAGAAATTAAAATTTGAATTTTTATACACACCCTCACAAAACAGTACCCAATTAGTAAATTGTGCCCTGTAGATTAATGAGGTAATTTCATAATAAAAGAGGCCCATAATAAAAAGAGGTTAAAATATGCTTAAAGAAAGAAGGTGAGAGGCTGTAAAACTGTTGCGATTGTTGTTTTCTTTCGTAATTTGTTTAGGACCCCTGTAACGCGGTTATCAGACGTGATTTTTTCGCTCTGACTGCTATCGAAAAATGGCTTAAGTCAGCATGTATTTAATTTGAATATCTTCGACACATTTTAGTGTAAAATGCTCAAATTTTGTGCATCCCCTTATTAATATACGAGGCATATTTTTCTGACTAGGATTTTTTTGTACAGGAGCTATATAAAAATTGAATTTTTCTATACTGAAAATTTGAAACGATGCCATAAAATTCTGTAAAATTTTTAACGTAACTTAGTAATTTATTGTATTTGTCTGTGATCTATCCATATTTACTGAATAAAGGGGCAGTGCTTTTGTGGCACCCTATGCATACTCTTCATTGAAAACAGCAATTGTAGCATTTTATTGTTTTAGACTTCCAATTACTTATGGTTTTGAAGATGCAGATGTGCAAATTTTCAATGATCACAAAGACAGTCATACAAAAACAAAGACAGTCATACAAAAGTTTCATAAGTGCAACTTCTTGAAAATTAATTAGAGGACTCTAACATGGTCTTTTTCCCTACCTTAAGTATTTTTGCAATTAACACTCACCACTTACTAGGAAACGAATTACAACACGTTTCGATCGTTTTGGGACGCCCTGTAGACCATTGTCACTTATTTTGAAGAATGGAAAATGAGACATGCAGGTAATGGTTTAAGTAAAATCTAATTAATTATTCGAAAAATGGTGTACAGCTTCCGAACAACCCAGAATTTTATGTTTTATGCAGAATTCCACTAAGCGCCTAATAAGATTTAATGAATATTTATAACCTGCTCTAAATTAAAGGGCTGTGAAGAATGGAAGTGATATATTATTTAGAAAAACATTATGGTGGTGTGGTAGGAAGAGAAAATAATGCGATGGAAGACCTGGCGTAAATTTTCATTTATGATTCAATTTTCTGAAGTGCAAATTGCTTTGTAAGAGGAAGATTGTCATTAAATTTAATTGCTTGTTTAATCTAATCGTGAAATTAAAAAACATAGAGTGCTCAGTTATGAAAATTGATATATTAAAAACAATTTTCATGTTCGAAGAAGAATAAATAATCTTATAATTACTATTAAAAATTGTGAAAGCATGCGTTGAAATGTATTTATGTGTTTTCACTTATTGTTTCTTTATTAAATATTACTAACCGGTATGTAAAATTTAAAAAAAAAGTGGTTTTCTGTGCTTGCCGCTAAAACTCCGCAATAAAGCATGGAATTTGGAAATCGAGTGCTAGTGTGGCCGAGAAAGACCAAAATGTTCTAAAATATTTCAGAATGATAAAAAAATTGTCGAATTTTATTCAAACAGAAATTCTATGGCACAGCTGGGAATAGAATTTAAGTACTTTGAAGAACGGCTAATGAAATGAAATGTGGGATTGCAGCTAATTATCTGCGCTCAGGGATCTAGGCCAGGTGTGGTGTTGTCCTCCATGGGGAACTTTCTTAGGGGCCTAACCCGTATTTACGCGATACATCGGAGAAACCACTTAAAGCTCCGAACGGCTAGGTCGACGGACTTGACCTGGGTTTGAACAAAGCACCTCCGTCTCCCAGTTGAGAGCGCAAATGCGTTCGGCCAATGGTGGGGCGAAGAATGTTCGAAAATTCTATAAAATGTTCTAAAATGTCGAGTTTTCATTCTGGGAAAAAACATTCTTTATTCTCTTCAATGGAGGAGTTTAAAAATCTAACTCCCTAAATTCCTTGTATTTTTCTTTAATTTTCACTTTATTTTCCTTTAATTACTTCCTTTCTTTATTTTCCATTAATTACTTCAAATTTAGCTTAAACATTTAAAAGCAACTTCTCGATGAAATGTCATATAAAAGGTTTTCTTTTTAATTGTTTTTAGAAAAGTAAGCCAACTTCCTGTGAGAAACACTGAAGCGTCGTTCAGCTAGTAAGATAATATATATAAGTAAAATGAAAACAAAAAATTATTCAGAAGCTTTTATCTTTCAAAGACACTTTAATTTGCAAATGATGCCCATTCATTCGCAGAGTAATGCCTGCGGAAGGAGGCATAAAGCACACATTTGTTTGATAGAATTTTTCAAAACTGCACATATCTGACATAAATTAGCTTATTCATGCTATGAAGAAAAATTAGCTTATTCATTCTAAAAATGTTTTTGATCAGCAACAGTATATATCTGTACGCTGATCTGCAATTTCCGGTTCAAGTTGAATAATATGGATAGTGACACACTGGCAAAAGCATCAATAACAGGTTTTACGCCTTGAATTTTACTCCTCCAATTTTTAAAATTAATGTGCTCGGGATGTTTAATTACACATTAATACTTAAAATTACTTTTAATGATTTAAAACATACACGATTGATGAATACTAAAACAAAATCTTTAGATTCTGTGCACTTGGGTATAATCTCTGCTAGATGATAAATTTATAGCCAAAACATAGATTTAACCCTTTCGGTAAGGAGGAGCTGGCCGCTATTATAGGCTGTCTACCAATAAGTATTTGGACACCTATTCAAATGACGATATCTGCGGTCATGGTATACGTCACGGGCTCCGCCGGTATATATCGTGTTGGAAACAGCATTGGCATTAGTCGCATGCAAGATGCTGTAAAGAAGTTATTTGGTTGGGCTGATTTAAATTTAAAGACTGCGTTGTGATACATGATAATCCAGGTTCGAATACACTTATAGTTGCAATAAAAAAAGACGTTAAATACTTGAAACTATTTTATTAAACATATACTATTGAAACATTATTATAACGGGCGGTGGTGGCTCAGCGAAAATAAAATGACGTCCAATATGGACAGTGAAATTAAGGTGGAATAATTTAAAAAATACGCCAGCACAGAATTAAACATTGGCGAGAACAAACACTTGGCTGATATTAATAACGCCAATTCCAGAGCAACCCTAAAAGTTAATCCAATAAAATAAAAAATGACGTAATCGGGAGCAAATAATTTTAAAGACAAGGAAAGAAATAAAAAACGCCAACTCCAAGTCAAAGGACGTTGATTTTGCACGTTGATTTTGCAAACGGACGTAATATAGTCTATTTTTAGCACACCGGTCTGAAGAGACGAAGAACAAAAAGAATAGTGCATACAGGGAAAAGTAAATATACAGATTTAAAAGCCGAAATGGCAGAAAAATGAGAACAGAAGTGATTTAGAATTCTTGAATTTTGGATAGATTACAGTAAAGAAAGGCAAAGTAAATGATTATTAAATTAGATATGTGATCTTCATCACAGATGCCGCGCAGTTCGGAGCTCTCTGATTTCGAAAAGGGTGTAATTATCGGGTATCACAAATGTGGCCGATCCTTAAGGGACATATCTAGCGATCTGAAGTACCCAAAATCGACTGTGGCCTATGTGATTAAGAAGTGGAAGGTGAGCGCTGATTGTCGGAATGTGCCCCGAGTCGGCAGATCAACGTAACTGGGAGATAGAGACCGACGAGTGCTGTCCAGAGAAATTCAGAAGAACCGCACCCAACCGATGGCCCTCATCCGCGAGGAGTTCCAACAGGCATCCGGGAGTATTGTTTCAATGAATACCATCCGTAAGGAAGCACATCTGCTTGGTTTTCATGGTCGCTCTGCTGCCCATAAGCCTTTCATCACAAAGTCCAACCGCGATGCTCGGTTAATGTGGTACAAAGCACATCGAAATTGGACCATAGATCAGTGGAAACGGGTTCTTTGGAGCGACGAATCAAGGTTCACCCTTTACCGTTCGGTTGGCAGGGTTTGGGTGTGGCGTCTCCTGCCAGAATGCATTGTGACAACAGTCAAGTTCGGCGGAGGTGGAATTGTGGTCTGGGTGTGTTTCTCCTATTATGGACTGGTACTCTTGGTCCCCATTCATAGTAAGCTCAACGCCGATGCCTACTGCACTATTTTGGATGACAATGTGCTTCGTACGTTGTGGCAGTTTTACGGTTGGACCCTTGTTACTTTCAGAACGACAATGCCAGTTGTCATGTTTCGAGGTTGACCAAGGCTGGGTATGGTGCCAATGGAGTTTATCGAATGGACTGGCCTGCCCAGAGCCCAGACCTGAACCCTATCGCGAACCTCTTGGATCGCCGACTTAAGGGGTGCACTACCCGTCCAAAATCGGTGAAGGAACTTCTATGTCTACTCCAAGCCGAGTGGAAGACAATACCACTAGCTGTAACACAAAGACTTGTGGAATGTATGCCTCGGAGGGTTCACGCTGTAATCACTTCTCGTGGAGGCTCTACCAACTATTGATTTTGCATATAGTTTTTCTTGTCTATCAGAGGTGTCCAAATACTTTTTGGTAGACAGTATACATTCATGGTACGGGGAAGTTTTCCACAAGATTGGTTGCACTTTACAGAATCGAAAGCCGAAAAACGTGTTTTGGGGCATCCAGGAAAAGGTAAAAAAAAAAAAAAATCGCTATATACACAAAATTTTCTGTTTACGAAATTTGGTTCGTTATATTTCGGAATTCTTAGCAGCTGTGGTAATCATGCCCACATAACTATCCGTCCCGCAGTGGACTGGGCGCTAAACTCCGTTCCCATAAGCACACGGCAAGTGAAGCAGCATCTGACTTGGCCAGTGCTTCTGAGGGACGTCCCCCTCTCGGCCCGTCCGCTGTGAAACCGTGTACGCTAATGGGAGCTGGTGCACGTAAAATCCGTCGTGGCTCCAAAGTCCTCCAAGTTGTTAAACGATACCTCTAGGGGTGCCGATTTCAGGGGGTTGGTCCCTCCTCTGGAATGGGTTCAAAATTACGGGACCCCGAGCTAAGACGGACTTCCTCCCACTGGGGCTCATTGAAATGGAAACCGCTATTTCGGCCCCTCGCCTGCCTATATAGGGGGATCTGTCACGCAACGCGGTTGCCAGAGGGCATTAGCAACAACAACAACAACAACAACATAACTATCCAAGCAGATTCTTTCGTCAACGTGCAGAAATTTTTCGCTTGTGCCGCCAATGGGCGGCGATAGTACTCAGAGAACGTTTCCTGGATGCCGCCAATAGGCGGCAGGCTTACCTAGAGAACATTTCATGGCCAGTATTAACGAAAAGGTTAAATAATTCAAGGGCGAAAATATCGGTATATATTCTCCCTCCCTCTGAAATATTCTGACAATTTGGAATAAATTTTATATCTCGTAGAAATTCCCTTTATGTATCCATGCTTTATTTCCTATCCCCCCCCCACATCTAAGTTTTCTTGGTTACGCTCCTGAAGTAATTGATTATAATTTATTAAGAAACAGCCCACTACGTGCTCCAAGTCAATAACGAACAGATAGATCATTCAATGAATTATTAAAAACTGAGTTAGATAGGTAACTAACTTTTTCATTCTCTTTCAACAAAAATATTGCTAATACCTTAATGGATCTCTATTTTATTTTACGTCTTCTATCAATATTTAGGATTCAAATACAATAGAATAAATTTACGATTAGAAAAACAGCAGATAATACCCAGTGAAGCGTGCTTAAACTAATTACTAAAACTATCCAATGGAATAAAAGATTATCTCCTTTTATTTCGAGTTTTCGATTGTCTTGAAAGCCGGGAACTGAAGGTATTGTTTTGAATAAAAACAAATTAGTATTTTGAATGGGACAGTCTCTTAAGAAAATTTTGTAGATTTTTTTTTTTCGTTTACATTACGATTAGTAGACTCGTTGGAACTTGATATATTTTGCGATGAGTGATTTAATAACTTTCTGGTTCTATTGTGAATCGTTAGTTGCTTGAAGGAGCTTGAAAATTATGAATTTTATTAAAACAAAAACACATAAATTAATAAAAAAAATATGTTAAATTTTAAATGGTTCTATAAAATTTATAATGAAAGTGTATGATAAGTGTAACAGACAGGTTGGTTACAACTAAACTTCCCCTATAAACTGCATCCTTCACCTGAAGCGGATGAGCCGATTTCTGCCAAATTTTGCATATGAAGTGAACAAGAGATGATTTCAAAGGAAAAGGAAATTAATTTAAAAGGAAATCAATTCCAGTGTAAGCAAGAATGATAATAAATACTATGTACTGAGAAAAATCCTTTTTTTTTTCCAAGATGTTCATATATTATGAAAATCATTAAGAAGAAAACTATATCAATTCTCTAATATATGAGACAAAATGATCTAATCTAAGGCTGCTAAATTCATGAAATTCATGATGAATATTTTGCTAAATTACATTTACAATTTTATGGTGAAACGCAAAAATGAAAACTCAATGAGGCGCACCTCCTTTAAATAGTTAAAAATATTATGAGTATGCTATTGTGTTCAAATTTAATAAATGGACTTCATAAGTCATTTGCACATACGACTGAATCCATTGAATCAGGAATGACTATTTGCAAACCTCAAGTTTGAATAATTGATCAGAGTTCATTGAGTTGCAGCTCGTAAAGCTCATTTCCAATATTTAGTCGGTAAACAGACCATCATACTCCCTCGATAAATAATCAATGGCATATTCAGAAAGGTTCAATGTCTGAATAGTTTAATTATAGCACAAAAATACACAAAATATTTCAACACCCTCACAAACGTATCACAAAAGTTGGAATAAATATTGCATACAATGCACTTATGAGGTAATTAAAAACTATGTTTCATTTAGTGTAAATATTTTTGTCTGTTTCTTTTCATTGTTATATACAAATATTTCGCTTTCAATTTTTACATACGACTTTCGTTTCTTGTTAATGTTTTTATGTTCCTCTTAACTAATTACTTTGGTTCTATTAGTCTTTACTCGTTTTTTTTTTTTTCCAAAGCACATATTTCCTTTTCCTACAAAATGCCTACATTATGCTTCTTCCAGATTTCCTTTTATTTAACTTTTTGTTTCCTACTTAAGAAATGGATTGAAACATTTTCTGTTTTTTAAGAAGGGAAGACTTCTGAACCTCTTGAAACGTGAGTATACTTTTTATTCCCTAATAGCACCGAGACCTAAATGCGAAGTGCGCGACCGTCACGGGGTATCGCGAATCAGTCACAAATGAGTCGCCTTGACTGTCTTATGTCCTTCTGCGGCAACGTCAAAACGTGACGTCACCATAAAGTCACACTGTGACTTGTGTACGACATTAAGACTTCAATGTGACGATACAGCTCCGTCACATTCACTTTCACTACACTGTGACTTAAATGCTCCATTGATTTAAAACTGAAAAAAAAAATTGAGAATTCGCAAAATAACTTAAAATTCACAAAATCAAAAATATAGCAAGAAAGTAGCAATATCGCAAAGTCATAAAATTTAGTCGCATGGTAATTTCAAAAGTAGCAAAAATTGCGAAAAGTCGCAAGATCTGGCAAGGCGTCACAACCGATTCGTCACGTCGACGTCACAAAGAAGTCACAATTTATTGTCACTGGCAAGTCACACTGTGACTTCCAGTTGACGTCACTTATGGTCACCAGTGTGACTCCGACTAATGTGACTCACAGGGACGTCACGGCGACATCATTGTGACGTTCCATGCTATTAGGGTTATCTTGTGCGTGTCTTTTAAAAAGTAATTTAGTTTATCCGACTGCCTGATATGAATTCATCCCATTTAATATGAAACACGCAGCATTATCCATAAAGGGCCTCTTGAAATAAACTCCTGTAGTAGATTGGAACCAAAAATCGAGATGCAAAACTAGATGTTACAGCAATCTTATAAATGAAATTTCAACATTCTACAACTAATAGTGTTTGAGATTTGAGAGTTAAATATATGCACACGTACACCAAACGTCGCCAAGTTTGGCAACTTATGGCGTAATTCTTGAGGGAGGCACGCGACCGTGGTCGGACCATAACGGTAGGACGGTACACTGTTCAAAATGTATCTGTAAATTAACAGAAAAAGGACTGCCAGCAAAGTTGCCAGAAAATGTCCGTTCTGTTTATTATTTTTCCGTTTTCTGGACTTGTAACTTTCCGTTTTGCAAAAACTGCGAAATAAAAATAGGTCGGCCATCGCTAGGATCGAACCCTGAGCCTACGAATCGGGAGACAGTTGCTTTCACCACTAGACACGACACGACCGGCTCTGGACTGGCCAAAGGGTGAAGTAAATCTTATTTTAGTGTCCTTGCGGGAGAGGAATTCGTGCGTTTCATGTTTTAAAATTCCAGATAAAGTGTTGTCCAGTTATGACATAGTCAAATTATTGCATTAGCAAAAAATTAATTTCGATTTTCGCAAATGTATATAGTTAATAAAAACATTTACTCTTTAGCTATTTGTCATATCGCTTTAGATTTCCACACCCCAACTAGCACACATACGTTGGGTTATTGATGGCACGTGGTTGGCACAAGGTTGTTACGTTGGGCAAACGTTGGATGTCCATATGGAAATGTCGGTATTCTGTTGGCTAAAGGTTGTGTTGGGCAACCGTTGGTAAACAACCGTTGGCCATCGGATGGCTGAATGTTGTGTTGGGCAACCGTACCATTGCGCATGCGCAGAGGCACACATTCAGGAAACCGGGAAGCGATAGATTCATGTCCGTTCGCTGTTCCGTTTCCGCCATTGCTTGTTATGATGTGTTGATACACTTTTATAAAGTGATTGATAGTTGAAATCTGAAACGAATATTTATCTTTTCAGCTATATTTCTGTGAATTTTATTCGTTGCATAGGTTCGTAGTAACTTGAATCACGATAACTATTATTATTGATGCATTGATTACAGTTCGATTGTCCATAAGCCTAACGATCTTCAAAGTATGTAAACAAACAACTTACTATGCAGCTATGGTAATAAATATATAATAATTGCACAGTGCTTATTAAAAGATGCGTTTTGGATTACTAAACAATGCTAGACAGCTTAATAATAAAGTTTTATTTGCTCATAGTTGTACAACAGTCGAGAAGGTAAAATTGGACACAATTGTTTTCTCCTAATAAGTTTATTCTGAAAAAAAAATCAACTTGAGCCGTGCTTATATTTTGCAAGATTATAATGACTAATGAGATTTCAGATTTAGAAGTAGTTATTAAACTAACACTACTTCAATTTTGAAATCTCGTTGGTTCACAGTGGTTAATCAACAACAAGGATTTAAATTTGTGTATCAAAATTGTTTTGTTGTTAAAGGTATGTATAAAATATTTTACAGTTTTAAGATTTCAGTTATTTTAATATTTTACAAATGTGTTATAGTACTTTACAGTTCATATATATACCTATATTTACCAACTTCATTTTGTTATTTATTTATTATTTTAGAAGAGATTTTTGTATCTACAACTGTTATATGCTACAGGACTCAAATTTTATGGAGAAAAATACATAATCTATATGCAATCAAATACTCTTTGAGAGTATTGGAAGAAAAAAACATTTTTATTGCTTTGACAAGTCTCTTCTGCTGCGTATTTTAGTTGAATGAAAAATATCAGTAGCTCTTTAAGTAATACGCTGTGACTCAGAGTTCAGGTCCATGAACTGAAATCAATACTGATTTTTTAAAACTTTTCTTCACACATTCTATTTTTTGCATTAGAGAAAGGATGCGCTATGGAAAAAAAAAGTTCTCTCTCTCTTTTTTTTTTTTTTTTTTTTTTTTAAATTTTGTGCAATGGTAATTATGCGGGACGCGTCGTAACATTTTTTTGCGTACCATCAACGACTTTTTTCATTTTATGTGCTATAGCGTGTAAGCAGCATCACTAATACATTCTGTTGTACTGATATCAATCTCATAGTCAGATAATATAGATGCACCCGTGTGTTGATACTTGCATGCGTCTTTGCGACACTTGCATGCGTAATGCAAATGCATTACGCATGCAATATTTTTTTTCTTTTACTTTGCAGTCAATATCTACAGTTAACTGAAAATAAAAATAGAACTACGAAATGTCATTGTATTCCATACCAATTTTATTCGGGCAAACTAAAAATTAAGAATCTAAAAAATTTCGTAAATTGAAATAAGTGTAAAAAATAATAAATAAATATTTTAGTAAAGAATGATTTCTGTTACATTCTTCAGTGACTTTATACTCCTATTGGATTTCCCCACATGAATATTAAAAAAAAAAAAAAAAAGAAAAAAAAAAAAAGATATTAAGCCTCCTTACAAAAGTTTCAATTGAGTAAATTTTCAGAGGTTTTGAGAGACACTTTACAAAAGTAACTGTCAAAGGAGAAGGAGGGATATGAATCATATTTCAAAAAATAAGCATTATTTCCTTTAACGTTATATGTTTTTTCTTTTAATTAATTCGAAAAGTTTTTATGATTTTGGTTTGCCTGCCGTCCTGGTTCTCTAAAACTGTAAAGGATAGCTTCTGAAAGGACCTTCTAAATATTTTCCTGCTTCCGATCTCTCCCCCCTCCTTTTTTTAAACAGTTCATAAGTTGCACCTGCAATATTAATTTTCCTCATAGTGCGAAATAGGTTAGTTTTCTACAGATTAATATATGTTTGTAACTTGACAGATCGTTTACTATTTGAAAATAACACATTTCTGTTAGTGACAGGACTAGAGCCAGTTTTAAGCAAAAATGTTGGGAGGGGGGGGGTGTAAAGACAAAATTTTCTGACGATATATACCAATAAGCTTTCAAAAACATACACCGATTATCCGGCCTCTTGGGTGGTTTCTTCCAGATGTAGCGTGAATACACATTAAATCCCCTAAAAGTCCTTCGCCCGAGGCACCCCCCATTCTAGGCAGATACTTAATGTGCATGTTTGCCTTAAATACACACTACATTACATGATCTGGAATGAAGTTGGCTTGAGGGGACAAAAGGGACTTGTTTACTAGCACAAAAATCACTAAAAGGAAAATTGTAACAAGACTATGTTCATGATATAGTATAACTTATAATAAACTGTCGGCAGAACTGGTAATTTATACACTGAGCATTTTACAGATTGGTGATTAAAGCTGAAAGTTGCTGACAGTCCTTTGGCAACTGACGATTTTGTCGACAAAAGTACATTTTAGGGGGGGTGGGGTGTCCGCTCGCCCTCCTCCTAAGCGCACAGAAACCCACTGTTGAGGTGGAACCATATTTGATGAAAGAAAAAATGTGACTATTTGATAATATGTTTCGTTCTACATATCTGCCGTCCCTTAAAACTTATCTAAATCCGTCACTGCATTTGCTGTTAGTAAAATAATTAAAAACTTTAATTTCAAATTTGACAGTTTTTCATATATCTATAGAAATGTTATAAAATAGCATATCAATTTGTCAAATATTCGTCAAATATAATTATCCAAGGTTTCTGCATTGGCCTAAAATATGAAACTAACTTATAAATGTAACGGTTAACAATTATGATAGCTAAATGTTAAAAATAACTAATTTCCAACAGTTGGATAATAGATTGACAACATACAGATTTTACGCTGTCCCAATGCATACATTTACACGTTAACCCAAGGTATGCATTTATACGTTAACATAATGTATGCATTAATACGTTAGCCCAACGTATGCATTTATACGTTAGCCCAACGGTTGGAAATATGTTGGCAAAACGTTAGAACATACGTTGGCCCAACGTAAGAAATAACCAGTTGCCAACCGTTGGATAACCGTAAGCCAACGTGTCATTTCAACGTTGCCCCAACGTATGCATTCATACGTTGCCCCAACGTATGTGTGCTACCTGGGACAGATTGCTGCAAACACTGAAAATCGGTAAAGAAATACATTGGCTGCTAAAAATATAAAAAAAATACACCTTGATTTTTCGTTCTCAGTTTGAAGTAATATTAATAATAATTACTTAAATTATTTTCTAGCCAGTCCTGTACATTTATGATGTGATTTGAAATACTCTTTTTTATGAAAAGGAATATTTTTCTTTAAAATAGTAATTAATTATAGTTTAAATTTTAATTACTCATTATAGTTTAATTTTTAATTACTCATGAGAATGCGTTTGGTGTCAATTTTTTTTATCCATCTAAAATGTCCAACGAAAATCCATTTCTCAAAACTACTTACAAAACTTACAAACTAAACCAAAAACGGAAATTTACCGTTTTCACAAGAAATTTCCGAAAGTTGCAATGATTTTTCTTCGTTTAACGGAAAATTACCAATTGTTGGGGAAAGCGGACATTTTCCTTGAATTTAAGGCTGGAATTATCCAGAATTTTCAGATTATTTTTAACAGTGTATCGTGTTTGAAATGTATGAATGTCCCTAAAATTGCCATTGACCGTAATATGTTGTAAATATTTTGAGTGCTCCTGTAGCAGAACTATAAATGATAAAGACACTGTTTTCGATCTAGAAATTCATTTTGTAACCCTTAACAGCATGTATCACTTCTGAGTCGTTTGAAATAGCCTAATAACTCTAAAATACGCGTTAATGAATTTCTGTCCATAGAGCGTAATGCATTTAGAATCTTTTGGGCGGCCATGTAGATAAAATATCCCGTTGAATGGGACCAAAATTTGAAGTGCACAACTGGATGTTACAACAATTCTAAATATAAAATTGCAAAATTTTTCGACCAATAGTTTTTGAGATATGCGAGTTACATGCACACACATACGTACTGACGGCATGGAAGAACTGGTCAAAATAGACTCGCGGTAGGCCAAAATGGGTTGCACATGTATTTACATAAACGTGCATACTAGCGTACGACAAGATGCATCGCAAAAATTCTTAAAAGTAAATTTAGAGGTAATCAAAATCGATTTTTTCGTCGAAATCTGGCCCTTGAAATTTTTCGGGATCACATTACTTACTTATACTCCGTACAAGAAAGTAAAATTAAAAAAAAGAAAAAGTTATACTGAAAATCTAAAAAGTAAAATATTCAACAAGATCATTATAAAAGTCTGTTTTTAAAAATTCAACATTTATCGCAATCTTAAGAATTTAATTTTTAAAAATCCAGCATTATGTCAAATATACGATAAAAGTAAATATTTAGATTAAGGTCTCTTAAATTAAAAAAAAAAAATGTACAGCGTGAAATCTCTCTATAACGATATTTTGGGGGTCAAAATAATATGTTGTTGTAAAGAGAATTATCGTTATAGAGAGAATCGATATTGGAACGAAAATATTTTTGATTTTTGTTCTTCATATATCTCATACCCTGCGGTGTCACCAGAAAGTGCTCTGTTTTCATTCAGTACACCCTTGCAAGTAATATATAATAAATAAAAGGAGAAAAACATGTTTATAGTTTTCAGTAATTTTCACAACACTCACAAATTTTAGTTAAGTACCCTTGCCGCCTCGCCAGGGACTCTAGAGGCGATATAGCTTATAAATATTTCTAACATATTTGAATAACAAATATATAATTTCTAAATAAATAATACCTGAATGCCGCAGAAGCGTTTTTTAAAATGTATTAGATATTAATTGAAAATACATACCCATTAATTTATCCTTATTTATTTTGCTTCATGCCTTTATCAAAATCTTTTATGATATTGAATTTCACTTCGATAGATATTTGTTTTCTTTTAGCCATTTGCTTTCGATTTTCACTAAACAAACTTCAAAGTCAGCAAAGCTCATAAATAATTTAAAATATCCTCGTGTGATAATCGACCTCGGTAGAATTTATCGGAGGTTAAAATTCATACTCAAGTTCAGAAAAAGAACGTATCGTTCATAGGCGTAATCTGGGGGGCGGGCGAGGGGGGGGCAATTGCCCCTGCAGTTGTAAAAATTGCCCCCCTAGTCTAAAAAGTCAGGGGGCAAAGTTATGATTTTGAACCCAAATCATGCATTTATAACACAAATATACTATCAGATTTAAAAAAAAAAAATCCCCTGCAAAAATCAACAAAAGAATAGAGTCACAGAAACTTTTCAGCCCAACAGGAACGATGGCAGATTCTACCAAATGGCCAAGCTAGATAATTTCTCAGGCAAATCAAAAATCAAGGGGCAGCGATTTTAAGCTTGTCTGAAATCAATTGTTCAGCGTTAGAAAAAAAGACCTGTTGCTCTAAATAGTGAGCAAAAAGAGGTCATTTTCACAGGCAATGCCGCAATTAGAGTTTATGTCATCCGGGACAAACCATAATTAGTGTCGTGTGCATGGACACCCATAGTAATTTTCATGGGGCGGGGGGGCAAACTTAAAAAAAAAATTCTAGAGGGGGGCAAATTTCAAACTTTTAACAAATTTAGTTCTGTTTTTGCCATTTGTTAACATAATGAGACATTAACTTAAAACTTTAGGGGGGGGGCAAGTTACATACCTTGCCCCCCCTTATGGGCGCCCATGGTCGTGTGCCCCCTCGCATGAAGCCGCGCCCCATCCCAAGAAACTATAACTGATTTTGGCGTTCCATTTAGAATGTCTCCCGGTGCTTGTCCCCGCTTGCCCCCCCCCCCCTTAGTTGTGCCCTGTCACAGGTTGGGGCCACTTTCTCATTTATATTTTAATGAACCTAATTTTGGTGTTTGAAGGTCAGTAGCAGAGAGACAACACACTTTTATGATCGGGCACAACTTACTTGACTTGACAGACGACTAATTGCGAATTCAAATGCGGTTTAAGAGAACAAGAAACGGTCTGCGATTTTATTATTTATATCTGCTGCCAGGGGCAACTAGGGACACGTGCCCCAGACTCGGTAGGGGGCTCCAAAATAAGTTATGGTGCCACGAGAGGGGGCCGTTCTAATTGGTTCGTCGTGAGAGATAAACTCTAGTTGCAGTACTATCTAAATGATTCGAAAATCTAAAAGAGTTAAAGGTATCGAAATACGAATTTCGATACCTTTAACTCTTTTAGATTTTCATGCATTAGAAAAATATAGCAACAAATCACCTCATTACTTCCTACTAACAGCGTTGCTCCCAGCAATACGGAGAAGCAACGTTCGACACAGAAGGGGAACCTTCACTGCTATTGTTTATAACGATCTGCTGATGTGCATACATGGGTGCCCATAGTAATTTTCCTAGGGGGGGGGGCAAATTTCAAACTTTTAACAAATTTAGTTCTGTTTTTGCCATTGTTAACATCATGGTTGAGACATAAACCTAAAACTTTAGGGGGGGCAAGTTCCATACCTTGTCACCCCCCCCGTTATGGGCGCCCATGTGTGCATATAATTCTATTGTCTAGCATTTCAAAAAATTGTTTAAAAGTCTAGCTAATATAATATCTCAGAATATTAGTTTTCTTTAGAGTATATGTACATTCAACTAATTTATATACCTGCCGCCCCTTTTTTTTTTTTTTCGTGAATACGTCTTCAACTCAATAACTTACATAATTTATCAGGGGTCAATCCAGGAATATTTTCCAGGGTCCCATTTTTGTAAAAACTGCCTATTTTTGTGAATTTTAATGCTTAATTTTGTGAATTTCAGAACTTCTTTTTGTGAATTTTCAAACTAAAATTTAATAAAAGTCACTTTTTTTGTTAATTGATGAAACACATTAAAATGTAGGGTAAAATGCCAATGAAGGGCAGTTTTAATTGACTGCATTTTTGTGAAGGGGTTCCGTTAAAATCGATTGTAATTTTGTTAAAGGGCCACAAAACGAACCCAATGTTTGTTTGTATCGACGCCTGTCCCCCGCTTATGCCGAACTTCTGATTAATGAAGTCACGCTAAAAGTCGTTCCAGCTCTTCAAATTATTAAATATCTTTTTCCACATTATTTTCTAAAAATATTTAAAATATCAACCCCCCCCCAAATAAAAAATATAAAAAATTAATATAAAATAAAATAAAATAAAATAATAAATAAATAAATAAAAATAACGTACTGGACTCTCTTAAAAATTTAAAATTTTCTGTCCAAGTTAAGGAAAAACATGAACATTGAGCTTAGAATGCTGTAAATTTAGCAGGTCGCTAACATTAAAGAAAGTGCCGCGGGAACAGAGGTTACAGAAAATAGAAAATGTGCAGTGCAATGAGTTTCATTCAAACCCCGCAAGAAAAGCGGCTTTTTAACAAGGCATAAAATGATCGTTTTTCTGGACCTACAAACAAAGCATAAGAACATGTCATCACTAAATGACCATTAAGATTCTGTGAAAAATTGGAGTGATTTAAATGTCGAACGAGGCCCTTTTATCTCCCGTTAACGCAAAAATCAGTCACATCTGTGTTCACTTAAATAGAATAGGACCAGTTTTTCCCGAAAGCATATTGACTTGAGGTTTTACATTTCAAGTCTGCTGTTAATCTTTCGCTACCTGGTTGGCGCATGCAAAGAATACTGGTGTATATCTATGGGCGCATGCATTGGGGGGGGGGAGATATCCGAAGAAGAACACGGGAGTTGTACAAAAGGGTTGAATGAACTGCAAAGAATGGATTACAAAGAGCTAAGCTAAATAAATGATGTCTGTGTGTCAAGTTTGGTTAAGTTAAATGAATTTTACCAGCCGAATATCTGTATCCTGCAGTGAAATATTAACTTGCTTTGTGCATGAGTACAGGTAAGTAGTTTTCGTAATTTTCTTGTCAAATCGGTACATTTTAAAGGAAGAGGAACTATTAGTCTAGAGAAAAGACTCCAATGTACTGATGAACATCATCTGGGTTTGTTTGTCAGGAATTCCTTAAACAGAAGACGTCCATTATAGTTTCGCTTTGAGGGGGGAAATGTAGTTTTGTTTAAATTAAAAATGATGCCTCTCCTTACTTATTGGAAAGAGCCTTTGAAAATCAAAATCGGCCACTTCAGTTTTTGACCGTCAAATGTTTCTTGGCAGTCAAGCCCTGCTCATGTCTAGTGGCTGTGGAGTTTTTTTTTTTTTTTTTTTTTTTTTTTAATAGTGAACACATATTGCAATTTCCAATCCTTCCAATGAACTTTGTTTTCGACGTACACACAGACTCTACCGCAGCTGATTCGGTCCCCAGTGATACCAGTGGCTGTGGAGTTGCTTTGATAAAAGGGGAAGAAAGTAAGCCCTTTTATCTATTTTATTAATTATACTTATTGCACTATTTACTTTTTGTTTTCAAGAGTTAAAAATAACTGTTCTCAAATTTCATCCGTTTTAGTACAGTATTTTTTCCATTGTTCTAGAAGATATATTTTATGATTTATAGTTTATATATATATATATATTAGCTGCGTGCCCGTTCTTCTCACGGTAGGAAACGAAAATTTTCGACGAACCACACCAACGAATTTATTCGTGGTGTGGAATCTTAAAGCAAAATTATTTGACTCTTGACGTAAAGTTTGCGTTATGAGTACTAACCTGGCATCATTGCAGTATAATGACTCAAAAACTACGTCAGTGTCATTCACTATCAAAAAAGTGTAAAGCTTAATGGTTTTCAGAGAACTCCTGGCTTTCAAAATGTCTTATTTCTACATCATACTGTTTTTTAGGTTCAAATTGTAGCATTAAATACCTAAGACACTACATGAAATGGACAACCGTATATTTGTTTCCGAACATGTACCATGTAAGGAAAGTATTGTAATCATGAAAAAATTCGACTTCGAGATTTTGGTGTATTAACACGTTTTGAGGTCTTCTGAATTCATTTATGGTATTTTCAAGATATGTTTTTAAAATAGCTGCTCACCCGCTCTTCATAGGGGAAGAAGCGAATATTTTACTAAAATCATATCTGCATGTGACAAAACAGAATTTTATTTTTTTATAAAGTTCAAGTAATCTCCTCTGTTGAAATTACGGCGGGATATATTAACGTAAGTTAGAATTACTTTTCGTTTAGTTGGTTGTAAGACAACCATTGAAAAAGGTTAAACACTTTTAATTTCATGAAATATTTATTAACGTGGTATATTGTGATTTATTCATATTATCCTTACAAATCTAATAATACTACCTATTACGTACATTAATACTATCTATCTTTGCTTCTCCCTCTTCAAAGCTCGCTTAAAAGAAGCAGCTTAGATTATTTGGCACCGATGGGATCTTCTATGGTGGGGTATTTATGTTTCTATGGCTAATTCTATGGCGATTCTTTGCAATTTACGCATTAACATAAATAATAATCATTTCACATAATCGTTGCCATTAAGGAAACTCTCCATACATATTTAATTTATGCAGAGTTTTATAAGATTGGCGTATTTAGCACCGCAAAAATTTCATCTCACCATGGGGAGAAACTATCCAAGGGGTGCCATTTTAAATATCCATGTATCCAATATAGCGATATCTTATATATCCTCCATGGTCCTGTCTCCTGAAAAACATCAAACTGTGTAATCTCGAGGAGCTATTTATTCCCGCTTTAATTGTGACAGGGCGTTAGAATTGCAGAGCTTACAAATTTCACGCATTTTTTTAAATTTATGATGTCACTGTTTAACTGCCGTAAAGGATACCCCGGTTGTCTGAGGGAGTTAATTTCGATATTTTGCATAGTAGTTTTCAACGGTATCATTAAAACTTTGCTTTATGTAGGACCATTATGGAGGAACGTAATTCAACGTTAAAATAAAGATATACTCGCAGCATGCATGATATGTTAGGCAACGCCCGCCCCATAATTAAATGCCAAAAATAAAAAAAAAGTAAATAGAAAATTTTAATATATTGCGCTTTAAAACGAACTTTGTAATTTTTAAAATGAACAATTTCAGCTGTGTTAAGACATTTCAATTTTTAAATAAGCAACGGATTAAAATACCACTTCTAATAATAATAATCGTGAATTTCTTAGTTTATTGCTACAGTAAATTTTAATCAAAATATCGTCTCCCTGTGTTGAAAAAAGAGCTGGAATAAATGAGTTAAAATTGTGGCGTAATTTTTACGTATCTTCAAGCAACTGACGTCATCGATCCTCACTTGCGAATTGAAAATACGGACGGTGCCCATTAAAAATTTCTATGGATAGGTGGAAAAACCTTTTTTCTAATCCTTTTTGTGGCAACAACCCAACATAAATTCTCGTGCCATGATTGCAATGCAATGGCGCAAGCTCTCCGCGTTGATGCTATTAAATTCTAAATATTAGGTTGCATTCAAATTCGTAAAAAAATCATCTAATTTACATAATTTTTTCGTTTTCATTTTCAAAAAGTGAGAAAAGAATGTTTCACGATTTGTCAAAGTATCAAAAAGTTATGACGGATAGAATTCAAGATGCGACAGTTTTAAAATTATTTTACGAAAAAATTAGCCAAAACAGATGCTTAGTAAAAAAATTCCTAAAAATCGGTAAATCATGTTACGTATTCAGAACAAACTGTTTTTAAAAGAAATTTTTTTCCTCTATCCGATGATACAAATGCTGTTTTGCTGCGAGCGTAATTTCCGCCGTTATTACGAATTAGGTGAGAAAAAATGCCGAAAATCGCATAAAACATAAAATAAAAAAAATTCTAGGTGGAATTTTGAAAAAATCGCTTCGAGGTGCACAACTTCATGTATAGAACTTCCTGAGTACCAAATTTGGTGTTTCTAGGTGTAGCCCTTTGTCCGTAACGCCGCCGACACACACATAGACATCTTCTTTTATAATATATATATATATATATATATATATATATATATATATATATATATATATATAAACATATATATATATATATATATATATAATATACATAAACATTATATATATATATATATATATATATATATATACATATATACATATAAACATTATATATGTGTGTGTGTGTGTACGGGCATGCATATATAGACTTTCATTTAGAATGACATTTGCCCCCCCCCCAGTTTCGAAGCCCAAGTTTACGCCCGCGGTATCGTTTTCTATATCAGTTCCGGTGAAAGGAATCCTTGACCATTTTTTAAAGAGCGGGATAGGAATCAAAGATGTGTCATCCAGGAAATGCCAACTGCCCTTCCACCTTACGAGAGATGCACTTTATCATTACCATAGTGTTACATCAGCAAAACGAAACTTAGAAGACGTTCTTTGGCAGAGGCGTGGTCCAACCCGTTTCAACTACATTTTACCTCGACTATCTTTGTGCCTCTTTCGACGTGTCTGCATGAGTTGGGCTTCTGATGCATCGTAGAAAAAAGAATATATCGTAGTAGAGAGAATTATTGTGATGTAAGGGGTAATTATTACCATCGGTGTAGAGAGAATTATCGTTTTAAAGGATATCGTAATACAGAGAACTGTTTGACATTAATCTAAAGGGAATTCAACCAACTATGAAAAAAATATCGTAATAGAGAGAATTATCGTTATAGAGGATATCGCTGTAGCGAGATTCTACTGTAATTCATTCAAATTCAAATAGTAAAATTCCACTTAGTACGTTGACCTCTTTCTAGAATGATTTGGAAATACGGATAAAATAGAAAAAAATTGTTTACTATCTTTCAAACAGAGCATGTATACCGATTTTTTGTACATATATCTCTATTATTTTGCAAATCTCTTTTATGTTTTTTAAAAATCCTATTTTTAGTAACAACTTGGAAAGAGCATCATACTGGTCGCGGACAGAGAGAGTGCTTAAGCGTACTTTGGAAATAAGTAATAACCTACTTAATATTATGACTTAAAAGTCTGATTGTTAGACTTTTCTCTTCATACCCCTACCCGGGTAAGTTAAGTCACCCGGTTAAGTCTACCCGGGTTACAGTCAGAATAAAATGACAAAATCAACTTATATTGCTGGGGGAAAGTATCAGCAGCTATAAATATAATAAAATTTTTGGTTTAAAAACTTCAGAACTATCATTTCATAAAACGCCCCAATGAATAGTAATTTTGAGATTCATGATAAATAAATAGAAAAAAAAATTCACATCAGAGTATGTTGAATGATACGTTAACGTTATTATCGTAATAATAGTTTCTATTTTGCAGCATAACATTCAACTAAAGCACAAAAGAATGAATTTAAATTGAACTTTAAAGAATAAAATCGCCTTCCGCACCATTTCCTCTCGCCATATATCGAGTTATTGATATAAAAAAACAGGCATTCTTGAAACCGTTAAGACACGGTCAGTTTCAGTTGCATCATCCATCAATGTGCATCTCATTCCATCTTGCACACATGTATTCTTCGAGAAAGACGATAGCTGCTTAAAATATTGTTATCGTTGCAATAATAATAATATTTATGTCTAAGGGTTATGAGATCGTCATTGAATTGTGCTATATGGAAGTAAAGCCACAGCAATAAATAATCCATGCAATAAAAATATTAGGAAAGGTGAAAGGAGTGATATTTGTTGGGAAATTTATTATAATTGATAAGACCTCATCCTCCTTGTCGATTTTTAGGTTACTTTTTATTGCTCATTTTGAGCTAATTTAAATAATCACACTGTAATATTTTTGAAAGTTTGAGCAATCTATAATGGCTTAAAGCATAATGTACTAAAAAAAAAGAATAAAATAAAAAATACCGTCTAGAATTTTGTTAATGTATTGTTATATTTTCTCAATAATTAATGCAGAAAATATCTCTTATAATTAAAAAAATTATGTCACACATCGACACGAATAAGCGTTCTAAAAACTTGTATTTTGTATTGAAAGTTTAATTGTAAATTCTTAGATAGTTATTTATTTAAGCACATTGTCCGCTGAATGTGAACATGTGACGCTGATAAGAAACCTTGAATTATTTTTTTTTCCTTCATACTTGTTTTTGAGTTCGCTAAGGCAACTGATATTCCGTTCTCCCACAAGCAATCAAAATGTTTTGCTTTCCTATCCATACAATATTTTCAACACATTGGAACAAAGTTGACGTTTATATCCCTTTTCCTATCTGTCCATCCGTCCTTTTATATCTGCTGCAAATATGAATCCATTACTACGAAACTTATGCATTATATTTAATTGTACTGCACTTTGTATTCTATTGAAAACTGTGTATGAAGCATTTATAGTTAGTTCTTTTACTAAACACTGAAAGATTTCCAGTACATTACATTCTGAAAGGAAACTTTGTGAGCAATTTAAAGGCATTCACATATATTACACACAAACAAAATTAATGTTTTTTACTCAAGATTACAAAGTAATGCTCTGAACCAAAATCACATCCTATGTATTTTTCTTTTATCGAATCACTCAAAGTAATTCGAATAGTTTATGGTCTATGGCAATTTAGAGACATTCATCCATTTAAAACAAAATATGACAAGTAGAATGTATAGATGTTTCTAGCAGCTAACTCTTAATTTAGAGAATGGATTTTTTTTTTCCTGGTTCTTGAAAAAATTATAAGTTCATTAATACAGTTTTTCTTTTCTTAAGGTTATTCTCAAAATCTCGCAAAATATGCGCAAAAAAACATTTTTGTTGGAAAGTTATGTATCTCTATGCGTTTGGCGTGATTAGTGTTTCTTGTTAATTCCCATTCATTCTTTCTTGAAATGATTTCTCATACCGACATATTTTTCCACTTCGGCTGTCAACTTATAATTTTATTTTCGCTCTTCTTCAATTTAGACGGTAAATTTTCAAATGCCTTATGCTGCATTATTTTCTAACTGTCTGCTTCAAATTTAAACAAGTCTCCAGGTTTTGCTTGGTTGCTATATGCGACCAAATTATTGCATTTTCGACCTATGTTTCTGGAATGCTCCGAACTTCTTTTTTTAACCCCTTGAGTACATTTCACGTCTGAGAGACGTCATTCACTTCTTTTCCCTAGGAGCGGATAGCCACGCTTGGTACCAAACTTGCTTTGAAAAATATCACACTCTGCATAGTTATTAGTAATTAGTTTTTTGTTATAGCTTGCATTTATTTCACATTTAGTTCTATTTTGTTGTTATTAATTAATTTTTGTTTTGAAATTCTAATTACTTGAATACATCTTAATACTACATATGTCACCAATCTTTTAGAAATTATTAATTCTTACGTAAAATGTACAGCTTTTACATACTACTCCAAGCAACCAAAAATTAGATCCGTTCCACATGCAAATATTTTCTGAAATAAATCCGTACCCAAAGGGTTAAATGTGAGTGTGCATTCATCGCCCATCAAAATAAATGAACGTTAGGGTGTACCATAAACAAAAATTAGTGAAAATTAATGCGAACGGTGGATTGTAAATACCATTTCATGAGGAAATAATTCTTAATTTTTTTCAACTTTCTCTGAAAAGGACATCTCGCATGCTTCATAGAAATCCGTATTCGAGACCGACTACAAGAAGTACCACTTCAATTCTTGTAACAAGGAAAACTACCTTTATTGGCATCTTAGGAGAAGCTTTTAGCTTTTTATTTAACTCCTCTTTAGGTTTATTGCTATGCTTAACTTTAGATTCAATGCTTTCAAAATCGTTTCCTTCCCATTTCAACCCCAAGTTCATGTTTCAGAACCATCAGTAAATTCCAGAGGCGAAGCACTTTTCTCATCAATATCCTCATCAGAGAGAGGGTTTCTTTGCCAAACGTTTAGCACTTCACCAGTCAAGCTGCACTCATTCATAGGATACGACCATCAAGCGTATGAAAATTTAATGACTCGAGAGCTCTTAACTGAGCTTCGTTTCTGTCATAAAGTTGGACCAGTGGAAACCTATCAATGCTGTCAGATTCAACATTATTCACAATCAGTCTTATTAACTCTCTAACATACGCTTCTATTAATAAATCTGACTTTACAAAACGCTCCTTCAAAGCTATAAAGTCTTTAGAATAATATTGTTTGATGATATGGAGTAACTTACAATAAATTATTTTGCCCTTGACACCGATACCATACACTGAATGAGATACTGAATGTTTTCAGATTCACTATGTCTACATCATCACGATTTCTTTTTTTAATTTGAGATCAGAACGGAAGCCAAATGAGCAACTCTCTATCGATTTTTCCAAGTTTAACCTCTTCACAAACGACGAAAATTCCATGTCTCAAATCAACGAACAATCTTATAATTGTTTTTAAAGAAACGAATTACACTTAAATACAATAAATAGAAAGCATACTTTCAAATAATTTTTCGGTTAAAAGCCTAATTTTCAATCTGTGTTTCAGCAGTAAAAAACTACTGCCATCCATAAACGAAGATTCTCAAGGCACTTTTAAAGGTAAGTGATATCCTACAAGTTCTTTTTAGTTATATGAGTTTCGAAAAAAAAAAAATATTTACAGATTCAATTTAGGAAATTTCTATAACATTTAAATATTATTTCCTATAATGTAAACAAAAATAAAATAACGTCAAACGAAGATTTGTGTGATTACGGCAACGCTACGCAAAGGCGATCAGCCAACGATGGGGGATGCATTTGTAGGAGGACTTTCTAAGGGGTTCTAACGTGTATTCACGTTACACCTGGAGAAAAACCTATCAAAACTCCAGACTGTTAGATAGACAGCCGCGCGATGGGACCCGAACCCAGGACCTTCACACTTCGCCCTTCTACCATTTTGTGATATAACCACTGTGCCATGGTGGAGGCCTCGGCAAACGAAGAATAAACGTGTGTGTCAGCGTGTAGGATTTACACATTCACATGCTTTAAAATCATTTATTGAAAATTAAAGTATAGAAGCATATGTAAGTCCATTCAGAACTGTAAAAAATCTTAGAGAATCGTTTTAACAATGGAAACAAAAACAAACATGTGGACCCCAGGAACGAAGATCTTAGATAATCTTAAGCAGCTTGTATGTCTTGAGATTAACGTCAGCCAACACCATGCTAGAACCATTACTAGAACACGCTTCTCCCTCAACCTCTGCTGCATCTGCTACTTCATTGACAAGGCAAGTCATGGCTATTTATCAATCAGCAAGGGTTTCATCCCCATATAGAATCTTTTCTTATATATTACCTGAAAATAGAATTTATATTTAAATTAATTTAAACTAGCTGACCCGTGCGAAAATTTCACACACAATATCGTATCTAAGACTGCAACTGTAAATATTATAGTGTGAAAATGAATAAATGTGTCTATAAGTACATAATATTCTGTTAAATATTTTCATGGGTCAGGTAGATGTTTGACTGGAAATCATTCAAAAAGTAGACATTTATTTTTAACATAAATAAATTTATTTTAACTGTCTTATTTTATAAAACGTCTTTAAAAACAATATTAGCAGTGATCATCATTGATTTTTTGACTATATGTTTCTTTAATACAAACATGAATATTACTGAATTGCGAACTTAGGAAAAAGCCACCTATAATTGTCCGTGTGAAAATAGAGGTTCTAGTAAATAAAATCCTGCCCTTTGAAGCGCCTGGCCTTGAGCTTTATTAATGGTCATAGAGAAGGCTACTTTTATTGGTTATTGTTTTTTCATCATTTGGAAGGGTACGGTTGGATCCGAAGGTGTGAGATTAATCCGCGAAATAAGCACAGTTTTATCGGAGCCACCCACCCGGGGAGCCAGTAAAATGTCTCCAAACCTTCGAGAAAATGGCATAGAACAAAATATTCTGCCGGCGAATGATGAATACAACTCACTGAATTATCAAAATGAGACGGCTCGGTTGAAAAGACAAAATAAGAAGTTTCTTTAACCTCATTTAAATATTTATTTTACAAACTATTTTAAAAAAGCCTGTATTTCTAGTTACCTTCAATCATCCATCCAATCTATAGAAAAAATATTATAACAACTCGACTTTTTTTTCGAGCTGTTCTATTTTTCTTACATTTTTTATCTGTCGTTGCCACTCATTTTTAAAGAAAGCATATTTAATTCATCTGACTCCATGGCAACCTGGAACCATGGAGTCTGTTCCTTTTTTTTTTGTTTTTTGGTTTTTTTTTTTGTCAGGTACTTAATGAGATCTAGCCGCGCCAGAAAAAAACACCTATGATTTGTTTTTTTTTTTTTTTATTAATAAAAATATTTTTTCCGAGGTTTTGCATGTTTTTCGTTGAAAGTAGAAATTATAAGCTTTAAGTGGGTATTTTTTTTTTTTTGGGGGGGGGGGGTCAAGTATTTAATGAGATCTAGGCGCCCAGGAAAAAAACGCCTTTGAGAAATAATATATATGATGATACAGTACGTGGATTTGAGAAACAATTCTTTCGAAGTTGTAGTGATTAGTGTCTGTACTTTGTAAAACGTGTATAATTTCATACTTGTTTTTATGTTCTAATAATAGAGAGTTCCGATTGCCTTTAAATAAAAATGTCTAGTATGTGCACTAAAAGCCCAAAATAGGACATCTGTGTGGGAAGGAGCCTTTTCTGTATATCAATATTAAAGAAATATAATCTCAATGACTGAGTCGTTCAAGAAGATTTCCGGAGCCTCCCACAGTGGCTTTCCATCAATCTACGAAGAACGTCGGCGGTCACAGTTCATCAATCTGTCTCATCGGGAAGGAAAAATAAACATAAGACACATTCATCAATATCTTATTTTGAAAGATTGGCAACTAAATGAGACTAAGTGGGCATGTGAAGCCCTCAGATCAACTTGTTTTCTAGAAGAAAGTGACAGTTTACCATTCCTTCTTGGACAAAAATCACGTTTAAAACTAAACAAATTTCGAATGATAAATTGAAATAAATTATTTCTTTGGGAAATGCTTACAACTTAAATGTGTTCGGTTTATCCAGTAAGTGATACCCAAATAGTCGTATCGAAGAATATCCTTTTGAATCTATCTGTTTATAAACTAGAGAATTAGTTCTGAATTCGAATTTTTTTTTTTTTTTTTGTTCCACAGGAATTGCTCCTTTCTTGTTGAACTCATAAATTTCAGACACTTGATTTATTTATCTTTAAATCAAGTACCTTAAATCTTAGTTACTTGATTTTATTCAAACGTGGATGAAAGAATCGAATTTAATATTTGTATGTGATGAAACTGGACAAAATATTTTTAAAAATGGTATCCTTCATTCAAACGAAGCTTGAAAAAAATGCTAATTACATGACAAACGGAAGCTTAAAGACAAGCATGGAACACAGAGTTAATGAATTATGTAAATTAAGAATATGTGTGCAAAGGAAAGTAAGGCGAAAAAATAATATAAACTATTCTAAAATAACGATGACTGATAAAGTGTATTTTAAACCTCAGTAGCTGCTAACTATGTTCGTTTGACTGCATCTACAGCATATATTTCCTGACTGTAAGTGTTTGCCTGTTTTTCAACAAAAGAAAGATCACGTCACAAAATCTGTCGCTTAGATCTACATGCTCCCCCTAGATTCTCCTGCTGCAACTCGGTTCCTCATCAGAAGGGAAGACTTCTGAATATTGTCACTTCTCGGAAACTGTTAGTAATCTCCGAGGAGGTTTCTGGAACCACGGATTTAACGTGCATTTACCCCGCATACTCGATGCTCTTTAGTGGAATATTGGTATTAGCCACAACTTTGCGGTTACCAGTCGAAAGTAATAATCATTGGGCTACGGCCCATATTTAATGACTAATAAGACTAAGAAGTCACTGACTAAGTCAGTGACTGTTTATTTAGAGAAAACTAAGGACCACTACAATGTTTATCTTACTTTAAAAATGAAGATAAGATCTTCAGGGCTTATTTATTAGTATATTTCCAAAGTATAATCTCATGACGAACCTTTCACTAAACAGTTTGATAGTCTATCTGATGACTTGCGAATGACAGGCCAATTAAATGGAATTTGTATACGCCGAAGAGTTAGTAGGAGAACGCAGACGTTCATTAGGCAACTAGCTCAAACTTTAAGCTCTCTGTGGACTTTCTTTTGTAGTCAGTCGCTTTCCTGATTTACATAACGAGGCCTTAATTTGTCGAGAAGTAGAACAAAGAATTCTTCAAGCAGTGTTATGTAATTTCCTTACAGTGCAAACTCTCAAGGATTTTATGGGGGTATGTTCTGTGCTAATCACATAAATAATTGAAATCGGCTTTCTTAACGTTGGTAAAGCATTTGATGGAAAATATTTGCTTTTAAACAGTACTAGAAAACACTTTATTTATTAATTTTTTATGTTTGGATCATAAATTATATTTGCAAAGATCTTTAGTTACACTTATCCTGTTACAGGAAATACGAGTGAAAATATTCTACAAATCTTCTTAAAAAGATTTAATAAAAAGAGGGACTCCATCATGGACGAATGGATAAAGACACTGAATATGTGTAGATGGATGAAGTGTGAAGGCCATGGGTTCGGGCCCATCGTGCGGCCATCGATCTAACGGTCTGGAGTTTGGGGCGGTTTTCTGCAGATGTGACGTAAATACGTTTTAAAACCCCTTAAAAATTCCTCCGGATAGGCAGATAGCAGCTTTGCCTTAATACACAATATCTATTATATAAATCTGAAAGTTTGTTTCTTTGTTTGTTTGTTCGACAGATCGGCTTACAATTTTGCAAAGATATGTAAAGTGACATAGAATTGTCCGTAGTCAACTTTAAAATTCTAAAAACTCAATCGTTCCACGATTGTTTTTCGATTTTTTAATAATTTTCACCTGCAGATTGTCTAAAAAAATTTGTGATTGTCTAAAGTAGTGATCATGTACTATACCATCTATATGCTGGCGATAGACATAACTGTAAAAAAAAATACCATATTATAAATGAAATGACGTCATTTTGATGCCACGAGGTTAAAAATGTATCAGAAATTTTAATATTGTGTAAAATAGTGATCATGCGACATACCATCTACATGATGGAGATAGACAACTGTAAAGAAAGTGGTATAATACACTCATGTCCATAAATTAAGGATAATGAAGTTCAGGCAAAGAAAGAGAAAGAATCAAAACAAATTTGACTTATTTGTAAAGTCTATTTATTAAACAAAAAGTAAAGAGCAAAAAAGATGCTATATGTTTGACATAATTAATAAAAATTGCAAGTTTTACTCCCTTGACCAAATTTCAAAAAAGAACCTATTTACAAAAAACAGTATAACATGGATATGTAGGATGGTTAATACGGAGTATGTCTCCCGGACGATGCAATACAGGCCTGACAACGCCTAGGCATGCTGAGTATCAAATGATCAATCTGATCTTGGGGAATATTACACCACTCATCAAGCAATGCACTCCGCAGTTCCGGTAGACAGGTGGGAGGGGGTTGACGGGCTGCAATTCGTCGGCCAAGCATATCCCACACATGCTCTATTGGATTCAAGTCCGGTGAGTATGCTGGCCAATGCATACGGGTGATATCCTCCGATTGAAGGCATTCGTCTACAATGTTTGCACGGTGAGGACGGGCGTTGTCATCCATAAACACAAATTCAGCACCCATGGCGCCCCGAAACAAACGTACATGTTGTTCCAGAATGACATCCCGATAGATGTGGCCTGTCATCGTTACACTCTGAACATGCAGGTCAGTTCTGGAACCAAGAATAATTCCTCCCCCAAACGAGCCATCCTGCACCACCGTAACGGTGTCTTTCAATGGTGTTCTCTTGGTGGTAACGGGTACCTGGCGCTCTCCAGATGAATGTCCGGCGAGAATCAGACTCCAAACTAAACCTGGACTCGTCGGAAAACATCACACAAGACCACTGTTGCGGTGTCCACAATGCATCGCTCTCTACTCCAGGTTAATCGCAGGCGACAGTGAGTTGCGGTAAGTGGAACACATCTGACAGGCCTACGAGCATATAGACCAATGTGCCCTAAGCGTCTGTACACGGTCTGCCTTGAAACTGTCGTACCGGTAGCTGAAGAGAGCTGACGAGACAGGTCTGATGCTGTACTCCGTCTGTTTCTTTTGGCAGTAACTGCCAAATAGCGGTCCTCATTCGGCGTTGTAACTCGGGGGCAACCTGTGCTGTAACGTCTACTCACATTACCATCATCTTGGAATCGTTGCCAAAGCCTGGAGATGACACTCTGGGCGATTCCAAGTTTCCTCGGATACTTCCAGCTGGGTACGTCCACATTCCAGTCGTCCGATAATTCTGCCACGTAAAACATCACCCAAATGCCTCCTTTGTGCCATAAACTATGCGGTTTTTGCACTGAAAGGCTTTCACAGCGCTTGTGAACAATTTTACTTCTTTGCCACCATTCCTTATATACCCCTCTCCTACATTTTCGTCATTGTGACGTACCATCCACGCCATCTGGTGGTTTCCTGTAATTTGCATATTCTTCTTCAAGATGTGTGTGATCATTCCACAGGTGAAATTTTTATTTTAGAGATCAATTTCTGTGTGATTCTGAATTATCCTTAATTTATGGACATGAGTGTATCATAAATGAAATTAAAATCATATTGATGTCACGAGTTTAAAAATCTATTAGAAATCCTAATAAGGCTACCAAGCCTTGACAAAATATTGTACCACTAGCGAAATAATAAACTTCTAGATTATCAGAAAGACTTCTAGATTATCAGCTGTAGTGAAGTAAAATAAAGTGAGTTTTTTCCCCCTTCTTTCCCTCATTCATGTTAGCTATCGTCGTATGTATTTCAAAAATATGTACAAAAGGTCGCCAAGTTTTTACGACTTTTGGTGGTATATACATATATATTAATTATACTTTTTTGTCACTTCGTATCATAAACTTATACGAGACGAGAAATTCTCGTGAGAAATCTCGTGCGAGACAAGACTCTATCTCGTCCCCCCGTCTCGTCGCGCAAAAATATTGCCTGTCTCGTCTCGCATTCGAGACGAAAACGCCAGGACAATGCGAGATTTCTCGCGTCTCGCGTCCATCCCTACGCACCACTGAAACAAGTATCAAGCCGCTAGTGGCTGTGTTTCAGCGGTGAATTAAAAGTCCTGTGCTTTAGAGTACTCTAGGAACTAAAGGTAATATTTATTTGCTGTTTGGGTAAATGCTACCAGTACCGGGTGCGTCAAACGTTCTTGTAAACTTTAAAAAATCATTAAAAAGGAACAAATGATGATACAAAAAGTGCAGTTTGCACGAATGACATCAGAAAGTGGTTGGATTTTTTAAAGAACAAAAAAAAAAATAGTTCAGAAATGACCGATAGGTGGCGTTGCTATGCATAAAGATGATTTATGCAAATCAGATTTCCAATAAAACATTAAATGAATGTGGACTCTTCAATCGATGCCAATGTCATGCGGTCGTAACAGGAGAAAGCATTGATTATCAAGTTCTTTTATAAGAACTACTTGTCTGCCAGGGGTGGAAATTCGACCATAAAGCATTAATTTTTTTTTAATTTGAGTGTGAATAAAGTTCTTCTGTCAATGAATATGACTCACCATTCCATATACACAGGAACGTACTAAAAATTAATAACTATATTCTAACCTCCTTGGCTGAGAGACTATCTGTCTTTAGTGACCACTTTTGTAAAATTTCATTTTACAACCACCACACTTTTCTGTGAAGACGGTGTTTTTGTAAAAACTCTATCATCGTAAAAACTCAATATAACACTTTATCTAACTCATTTTGTAAAAACTCTATCATACAAAGGCAGCTCCAGCAAATGGGTCATTGAGTCACCTCCCTCTACCGACCTTGGATTTCACACATTCAGTTTGCATTTTGAACAATTTAAGCTAATCTAAAAAGTCTAGTGGCCCCTTCCGAAAAATGAACCTGGAACTATCCTCGGCTAAAGGCCCATTATGTATGGAGTTATAAAATCTTAAAAAGTCGAATGATTCAATTCTACTTGCTGAGGCGTACCACTGACCATGTATGAAACCTTGCTGTCTCGATAAATTTGTCCTTTTTTCGAATGATTGTCCTTGAGATTTATTTACTATCATCGCAAATGCAGGCATGTTTGGAAATTGAGTGTTTTGAAAGAATATGGTAAAATAGTACCAGAATATTTTCTAAGTGGAATTAAAATTATTTTATTGCCTGCGGTTCCAGTTCAAACTTCGCAATCAATAGCATTACGATGTATAAACTTGATGCGCATTCCTGTTCGATGGACTAATGCTTCCTTTGTATTTAAGTTTCTTATTAGTATAACGATGCAATTTACTAACTTATGTGGTGGCAAACTCTATTATTTTTTTTAGCCTGGTGCAAATCCCGCCGTTTTTCCTGAGAAACGTTTAAAGACTACGTCTGAAACACTGTCTTTTCCCCCCAAAAAAGGCGGAAATTTTAATCCGTATACAAAATAGTATTTAGATATAGAATTAAATAAATAGAAAAATATCAATATACTAAAAAGAAATTTGTATGTTTATTGGTTCCGTAATGTGGAATTTCTGAAAACATGTGGAATTAGTCATTGGCATATCACCAAACTGGAGAATAATTCCACTTTTTGCAAATTTTGTTGTAATACTATAACCCTATAGTACTGCTGAAACTAAGTGTAGTTATTTCAAAATTGACACAACAATGGAACCATCGGCTGACTTGGCGTTAAATACTGCGTGCCAAATGACTTCTCAAATTTTTTACCGTGCATTAGCATACTACAGAAAAATTTTAACATTCGCACAAACAATTCCATACAAACTTTAACTGTGCCGAATTTAATGGTCATCCGTTCGCGCAGTGCGCTGCAAAAGGGACACTAAGATTTTGCTTAGCGTATTTATATATACATAGATGACGAATCAGCAACAGACGCACTGAGGAAATTTCGCACTGCAAAATGAATCTTTGAAAATATAGAAATGTGTTGGTGTTGTGTTTCTGCTCATTTTACTTGAAAGCATACTTCATTTGCATTAATTTGCTTCACATATTCAACATCAGCGCCACCTATAGGTCATTTTTGAATTTTTCGTAAATATGCATCGATTTCTACGAAATTTATATATTTTACTCTTATCTACTATACCATGTACCCTATTGAAAATGGTATTAGTAGCATTTATAGTTTTTCTACAGGAGCACTCAAAATATTCCCAATACATTGCGTTCTATGGGAAGTTATTCTTTAAAGCGTATCATCCTACTATATAGTTACGCTGATCCCTGATTCAAGATAAAACTCATTTCCACCATTACTGCAAAAAGATTACGAAATTAAGCACTGAAAAGCCTAATAATATCTACACTATTTGTACGATCCGCTTGAAATTTTCCATAAATATGTATAGAAATATAGAAAATAGTATGCGCTATTTTAAAAATCTGAAAATCCACCCGTTCACTCATTTTTAAGCGATTTTTCGCTCTTTTCAGATCCATTTTATTTCCGAGAGTAAAAAAAGTTAATCATTTGCGTGACAAAAGTAGCTGTTGCAAGTGAGTATGACATCATATTAATGTCACAATTATCCGGATTTTTCCTCATTTATGAGTTTAATTTTTTTTCATAAATAAAATTATTTCTTCAGGATTGCGAAGGTATATTATAGTAGTGGACACTCTCCATAGCTGCTTGCTTTGGGTCTTTGGTACCCAAACTAAGTTTCCATAATGTAAACATTGGAAATTTGGTAAAGTGCAGCGATCCTAACGGTAAAGGAATAAAACATTTCCCGCCCTGACTCTTAACTAGTTTTATGTTTTTAATTTTGCAACCTAGCATGTGAACGAGATTATAAACACCAGCACTCAATTTTAATATTTTGTTTCACACGGGGCCGTCGCTATCCAACGGGCCTGCGTATGAGTTGCCATCCTAAAAATGAGTTTATCATTGAGGTCTGTTTTCCCCCAGTCACAGTGTTCTATTTTATTATTCTAAGTATTATAAATGTTATATTATTTTATTATTTTAAAACAATTTTTTATACTTTTGTCGTACTAAAGAACTTTAGATGTAGGTAATCGTTTTGTGAATCTTGCGCCATTTTCTTTCATGAAAATTTATCATAAAATTCGAACATTTTGCTCTGAATGTAAAGGTAAGTGAACACTGTTATAATATATTTACAAATTCTAAAAATATGTATGTAAATCAAGTTTAGTGAATAATTACTCATGTGTTATTTATAAATAAATTATTTTAATCAGAAATCGTATTACTTGAGTAATTTTTATTCTTGTAAATAAGCATGACGCTGTGATACTATTTAGACAATTTAATTTTGCCAGTTGAAAATGTTATTTATCAGTTATATATGCCTTGATTATGTGATTCAGACTTACATCTGGTACAGTGCAGAAATACAGTAAATTATAAATTATTGATTTTTGCCCGTTTATACAGAAACTTCAAATGTAGTTAATATTTTGTACAAGCGTTCATTATGCTTGCTCAATTCCTAAGTTCGATTGAGAAAGCGACAAAAGAATAATATATACTACATGAAATGTCTTTATTAAAGAATAATTAATTCAGGGATCGCGCTATAGAGCGTATTTTATCAATTTTCTCCAATATACAGGATATCCCGAAAACACTGAAATGCGCTTTAATACATCATTTGTTAAAGATTAATGTTGAATTGTTTAAAATAACGTAGGAAATACGACTACGTTCATGAAATATTCATTATAAAAATGTCTTTCTCATTTGTGTATTTAGTTATTTTAAAGTATATTAAATATCCACTTGTGAAACTAAAATAAGCAATCGTGAATCATGAGAGTAAGCGCTACTTTGTTTTTCCTTCAAATTATATGCATCTATTTTCTTTATGTCAATATGTATCATAGCAAACAAATTAATCATGAGTTCGTACTTGAATTAGTAACACAATTACTACTTAAAACTACATTAAATAACGTTTGAAAGCACTGGGAAGCTTAAGAAATGCCTGATGTATACGTGAAGACGCGAGCATCCGTAGGCCTCTTTGGATGGCTCATCAAAATACACGCGCAGGCCCGTTATTAATTGCGAAGGCCCCGTTTCACATTTGCTAACGTGGCTGCCTTAGCAACAAATGAATAAAAAAAGGGGGGGGGAGGTTTTATCTTGAGATTATTAAAATACATGGAGTTCATATTTGTCAACGAAAAGTTTTCGTCTGCTACGGTGTATATTTACATTAGAAAATAACTTTGAATTGATTACTGAGTTTTTTGTGTAAAATGAATTTTAATTTTTAATATGAGTTTAACTGTAACTTGAAACTGTGTTAAAATTTATCAATCCATGAAATAAACGTATATACTGGAGTGTGATCGCCATTATAAATTAACACTTTTTAACGGTTTCTAACAAGGTTGAAAAGTGTTTATGATTTCAGTTTGTCTGTCTGTCCGTCCGTCCGTGCTCTAGCTGTCGTAAATATACATCCACTTCTATGACATTTATGTATGTTATTGTTATTTCTCTCTATTCTAAAAAAAAGTAAAGGCCGCTGGCGCTGTCAAAGATTGTTGGCCAATCTCCTCCTAAACCGTGGGGATTTGAGTTTCGACTAAGGTGCCCACAGATTCGAAAAATTCCGAGGAACCTGCTAAGCTGAATTAAATTACGAAAATCGAATTATTTTTGAAGATATTAATAAAAAACTGAAAAAATAAACATAATGGTTGCCAGATTTGGCATAAAATCATTCCTTTGCAACAAAGCCTTTCCAAGTGTGTAGTATCACGTGAAATTGTCGAACATGAAGTAGAAATACACCCATTTTACGCCAAGATAAAAACTATATGAAATAAGTAACTCAAAATGTGTTACACAAAGTTGACAATTTTCAAATAGTAAGCTCGCTTAGACAACAGGAGTTTAGAATTAGCGATTATTCGTTTTCCCAAAACAGAATAACTAACATCTTGAAAATGGAAAATAATTAAAATTCAGATTATTTTAAAGCCGGTTCGGTCCAGCTGGATTATTTGCTACCAGTAGAAATATTTTGGCGGCGTTAAATATGCCATTATAGCAGTTATAGTACACTTTGGATATTTGCAAGCGCTGACATGGTATAAAATTCGTGGTGCTAAGTACGCCAATCTGCAAACGATTATGTAAATGAAAATATGGATAACGGTTTTCCGGTAACCTTAAATGAACAGTAATTATAGGTTGTGAGTATGTGTCAATCGCCAATAATGAAAAGTCGCCATGGGTGGCAAGCTATCGTATCTGTTCCGTAGCTTTTATGAACTTTACATGTACGCAAGTCGCCAAATAATGAAAAATCGCCATGGGTGACAAATTCGCAAGATGTCCAATAGGTTTTACATTATTAAAAATACAGCTGAAACAGATGTTCTGATTTTATTACGCTTTAGCTCCTAATTAATATAACTTTTGAATGGCAACATTAAATATCATTGTGTTTCTGAGGAGTGCAAATAATTTTTCCAGCGATTATAAGCGGAGTCCGCACTCCATGTAAAGAATAGCTCAGGACCCGTACAACACGGATTCCCATAACAAAATATCTTCCGTGTTATGAGGGGGAGGGGGTCTACTGTAATGTGAAGTTTAAATTTTTATGTACCAATGTACATGCAAGAACCAAGCAATGTGTAGGTCAATGTGTAGATATCAATTTAAAAGACATAGGAAAATTGACTAACGCTTCTGAATTTTGTCATCTACAGTATAAATATTACATATGAAAATCCTCATATATAGGTACATACATACCATTTTTTTTCTCTGCTCCTGAGCAGAAAGCCAAGATGAAATTATTTTGGGATGTAGGATTATTCCATCTTAACAACATATAAAAATTTAAAACATGTGTCTGTGATCAGACATCCTGAAAAAAATTCATGATGTTTTTTAGCAAATGCAGTGCTCATGCATAAACTATAGAAGATACGCAAATTTCGATAACATTTTTGGAATCAGCGTAAAAAGTTACTTCTAGAAACAAATTTTCACTTCAGTAACTTTTAGAGGTAAGGAGTTATTTAAGGAATTGAGAAAAAAGTTGGCGCATCTTGCAGAAAACTTAAAAATTTGCATAATTAATTTGTCGGTAATTAATTATCGTAGAACCTTAAAAATTGAGATTTGTTGATGTCTTAGCCTATAAATCCTCTATATAAAATTTGAGGAAAATCTAAGTTGGTGTGGTGAACTTTCTCCAGTTTTGTGTTTGATTTGACGTGGAATGACCCTCTTTCCCTAGGTTTTAACGGTTTTCCTTTGTACTTTAATTTAGTATGTATTATAATGACTTTATTCTTAAAAAAAAGTAAAGGCTGCCTTCGCCGCCGCTGGCGCTGTCAAAGCTTGTGGACCTATCTCCTCCTAAACCGAGGGAATTTGAGTTTCGACTAAGGTGCCCACAGATTCGAAAAATTCCGAGGAACCTGCTAAGCTGACTTAAATTTCGAAAGTCGAATTATTTTAGAAGATATTAATAAAAAACTGAAAAAATAAACATAATGATTGCCAGATTTGGCATAAAATCATTCATTCCTTTGCAACAAAGCGTTTCCAAGTATCTAGAATCGCGTGAAATTTACAAACATGAGTTAGAATTACGCCCATTTTACGCCAAAATAAAAATTATCTTTCTTCTATATTAATCAAGCAATGTGCAAACTGTTAGTTAGTTTGAATGTGTCTCGCGTAGCTCGAAGACGGGTGATCGTAGACCTACCAAATTTTGTACGGAAATTTTCCATGAAAGTTCCCGACACACCTCGAAGTGATTTTTTCAAAATTCGAATTATTTTAGGAGATATCGATAAAAAACGTATCGCAAAAGGCTAATTTTTGCTTTCCGCCATTTCGTAATTGTAACCCCACGGTGGAAAATGCGACGTTTAAGCTTATCTATTTTGCCACATTCGGGAAGTTTATTAAATGATTCAGACTCTTGAAGTAAAAATAAAAGAATAACGATTTTTTTTTTTTTGTTTAGATTATTTGGAAGGCTGTTTTTAAATTAAAATATCGTGTGCATGGGAAATTAGAGCAGGAATGAAATGTTTTATACTCAAAAGAAACATATTTAGAAATTTTCTGTGACTAAAATGTGCAACTTTTTAATTTGGCGAAAAATTAAACGGTTTTGTGCGATTTTGAGGAGATGATTCTAATGCTTAGCGCAATTTATCGTAATTTATCTTCAGCTGAATACACCTGAGAATAAGTTTCGGAAATTTTCATTCCGTTGGAATTGTGCATTTTTCTGTGCAGCTTTTCTCCATCTATTAATGACTCTGTCATTTTATCTCTCACCCCCTTTATTAAAAATTGTATGAGAAACGTGTCCCAAAAATGCGACATAAAAGTATGCCACATTATTTTACAGATATTTAAATACTATTAGTTCACAACAGCTTTAATCTATTGTTACAATATTTCGTAAGTTGTAGAATAGGCATGTGTCAATCGCCAAATAATGAAAAGTCGCCATAGGTGGCAAGCTTTCCTATCTGTTCCGTAGCTTTTATTAACTTTACATTTACGCAAGTCGCCAAATAATGAAAAATTGCCATGGGTGGCAAATTCGCAAGGTGTTCAATAGGTTTTATATTAATATACATTTAAAAATACAGCTGAAACAGGTGTTCTGATTTTATTACGCTTTATCTCCTAATTATTATAACTTTTGAATGGCAACATCAAATATCATTGCGTTTCTGAGGAGTGCAAATAATTTTTCCAGCGATTATAAGCGGAGTCTGCACTCCAGGTGGAGTATAGCTCAGGACCCCGTACAACACGGATTCCCATAACAAAATATCTTCCGTGTTATGAGGGGTAGGGGGTGTACTGTAGTGTGAAGTTTAAATTTTTATGTACCAATGAACATGCAAGAACCAAGCAATGTGTAGCTCATTAATATTCTATCTGATCCAATCTTCGGGTTTTGTCTGTTGAAATTATGTCTTTTTTACGAATAATCCTTATTAGGGGCCGAATGCCTCATACGAAAAGTGAGCGTAGCGAGTCTGGGGGCCTTGGCCCCTAGTTAAAGTAAAAAAAAGTATTTTGTATCGACAAGTTCATAACTAATATTCCTATTTACAATGTGTTGCTTATTTCGGATCTCATGATAACAACAAACAGTAACAAGTGTTGCTTTGATTCTGTAAACTTAATAGCCTTCAATTTGAATGATTCTGTAAACTTGATAGCTTTGATGTCATGAAAAACTCTTTAAATGTTGTTCAATAAGAAAAAAAAAAAAAGGAAGAACAGAGAAACTAATACGGCGACATATTCTTTTTATTTTATCTCTTCGATTTTCGTCGTCAAGGACAACCAAAGTCAATAGCAGGAGTTTTCAGATCATATTTCAATAAGGCATCCTTTTCCCCCCCATTTGAGTTTTAGTGAAGTACAATTTCTGAAAAACAGATGCCATCTCGAGTTCTAAGAACAGAAATCTCGCCTATTGGAGAGAGAATGTTGAGAGTGACGGCTTTTATTAGAGATGGAAAATAATTCGTGGAGAAGATTTAGTAACTTTATTTCGCTTTTTCATTTTTTTTTTTTTTTGTTGTTGTTATTCCCCCCCCCCCTTTAAAGCTTAAAGATTTTGTAACGCTATCAGAGTTCGCCATTGCTGGAGACATCTATTTATGAAAGCTGCAAGTACTATTAACTTCAAGACTTAAAAAAGGGTCCTTTTTATTGTCATTTAGGATGATGATCGTCAAACTGTTCTGAGAGTAAGAAGAAAATGACTTTTACTTTCTTCAATTTCTCAAGAGTAAGAAAGTGAAAAGCGTGGCAAAAATAGTGTTGCGACATTTCTTTTTTTATGATCAAAAAAAGTATTTTTTGTGGATGCAGATAATTAATCTTCTGCACATTCGGCATTAGGTTTTTCTCTGTAGTTATCACTTTCCGAACATGCACGATGTAAGGAAAATATTGTAGTCATGAAAATACTCAATTTTGAGACTTTGATGTGTTTACACGTTTTGGGTTCCTCTGAATTCATGAATGCTATTTTTACGGCTATCAATGTGTGTATATGAGTACATGAAGGTGTGTGTGTGTGCAAGAAGAACACGATAGATCCTAAACCATGCATACCATTGAGACAAATAATTTATGGCAAATAAAGACAGATTTTCGAATGAACAGATGATGAATGATTTCGACAGATGAAAGTAACTTATGTCTTTTGGCTGAAAGTTGTGTTGCTTTGTAAATTGGGTGTTTTGATAAAATATACATAAAACTAGGAACGACTGTCGCATGTTTCAGGAAGTATTCTTTTTATCTCCTCTTGACGTTTAAAACAGATCTGGTCCCATTGAAGCATCACAAGAAATTTTACGTCTTGGATCGATGGGAGTGAGGTGGTTAAGCCCGGGTTAATATGGAGGGAGGTTTAAATTCAATGACAACCTCCGTTTTCCTCTTTCGTACGCGACTATCTGATCTTAGTAGGCAGTGAAAACAACTTTAAATATTTTATTTTCTCAAGACGCTTCGATTGTTAAGGAGAAATTCGTTCAGTCAGAATTCCTTTGCCCAATGTTTTCAAAGAATTTAAAACAAAACATTCTACCCCATCTATAATTTCCCGGTGCTTTTCACTCGTCTCCTTGGAGACGCGGAATGCAAACCCACCCTCCCACATCTTCCGTTTCATGTTCAATTTCAGTATGTTTTTTTTTTTTTGTTTTTTTTGTTTTTGTTTTTTTTTCGCTCGAGCTTGAGAGACATCCGCTATTGAAAACTATGTGAATGGATATTGCCGAAATAGAATACAAAGTCTATTTTTTTTTACTTCGGTTGCCCCCAGAGACGAGTTGGTCCAGAAACCAAACGCTACCAAAAAGCTATGAATCTGTGTTTCGTGTGTTGTAAATATTGAATAGATTTAACTGTATGTAGTTAAGGGGGGCACAGGACCTTTCACTTTGCCGAAATGATCTGGAAACGTGATCATACTGTAGCTCCTGCTTTCGAGTTATAGGAATAAAAGAATACATATTTTTTAATAAAGAAATGCACTAATGTAGTAGTATTATAAAGGAAAATAAAAGCCGAAGATATAAAATTAATTTTTTCATTTAGATTTTAAAAAGTTCGCAGCAAATATGAATGTGGTAATCACAAAATACTGAGCGCATTATAAAATTTGAAAATAAAAAGCAAACACAGCGACAGTTCTTAACAAATTATATTTGTAAGATACTTGTTGTCAACTTGAAACCGGAATACATTCATTCAAAAAGAATGTTTAAAATTTAAAATTTTAGCAAAATTTTGAATATTTTTTAAAAACAGCATAAAATCCTTAAAATATTTCTAAATAAAACAAGACAAAAATAATAATGAGATTTTTTTTTGCTTTAATATGTACAATATAAAAAGATACGCTTGGACAAAAATTTCCAGAAGATTAGGCTTTATACTTTTAAAGTAATTGTGTGCGCAAGTTGAAAATGAGTTATTTTCAGAAAACACGATTTAAAGTTTCATCTGTACTTTTGGTCGGCTGCACACTGACCTGCAAAAATCGCTATAACTCATGGTCTAGCAGAAATTTTTAAATGACGTTTTTCGTACAGTGTTGATAAATGTATAAATATTCAGAATATCTTAAAACATGAAAATTGATATTTTGAATGTTTTAAAGGTCCTAAATAAATTAAAATAAAGTAAAATAAAATAAGGGCTTTTAGTTTTTTTTTAAACGCCCTTGTTGAAAATCTTGCTAAAATAATAAAAATATTGGGTTGTTCGGAAACTCATTTCGTTTTTTAAGCTGTCAAAATGAGTATGAGGCTTATGATGTGAAGTTGACTGTGGAAAATACAATTAAGTCCTGTGTTAGGAAAGAAAAACGAAATTTCATTCCGAACAATCCTATAATTTATCATAATATACTTCAAATGGGTTTGCCTCGAAGTGAATTTTTCAGTTTAGATAAGAATTTAATGTGTATTGCATTTTTATATTCTTATAAATATGAAGAAAAATAAATCATGCCCAGCGCATCGGTTATGATACTATTTCAAACATAACAGTATTTTTGCGCCAAATTTATCGATGTATCCTCGTTAAACTTGAACTAGTGAACTATTATAAACTTTTATATTAGGTCAGTCAATTTGTATATAAAAAAGAGTTGGAATGACAAAAAATGCAGAGTTCTTATTTCTTGATATGCTGTAAGGACCAGTACTAAAAGACAAATATAAGTTTGGAGTTTTGAAAGGCATGTGCTAACTCCGCAATGTTCGAAAAATTGCAAAATTTCTCGACTTCTTGCAATTCTTACTGTGTAAGTGCTAAACTGTTCGTTGTAAACAAGAGTTGGGCACCTCATACACCAGAAAGAGATTCAGATTTAATAAATGCAAGAATTTCAGTTGATAAAAACCACGTGATAACTCTAAGTAGAAAAATTTCTAAAATTATGAATTTATTTACATTATTTCCTGACATAAAAAATCTGTTACTGATCTTATGTCGTTAGAATTGAAAAAAAAACAAAACACTTCTCATATCCAAGCCTAAATTTAATTTTCAGTACATTATCATCTATATAAATAAAATTAGACTTTTGTCTGTACATTTCATGGAATTCAAAAATTTTGCGATTTCTATCCGTTTCAAGAACCTGGGAATCCGATTCGACCCTCAAAAAAAAGTTTGTCTGTCTGTCATTCTGTCCTTCTGTCGTTCTGTCATTCTGTCCGTGACGCTTTTTTTGTTTAAGCATCACGTAAAAACGACTGAAGCGACTGATATGAAATTGGGTGTCATAATAGGTGGTCACTCAACTTAAAACATGGTCGTCGAATTTTTAAAAAATCTTGATTAGATTTTCAGATTTTGAGAAAATCGTTTCAAGCTGCCTAAATTCGTTTTCGAGCATCACGTAAAAACGACAGAAGCGATTGAAATGAAATTTGGTATCATGATTGGTGGTCACTCAACTTAAAACATAGGAGTCGAATGTTTAAAAAAAATCTTAATTAGATTTTGAGATTTTGTGACCATTGTTTCAAACTGCGTAAATTTGTGTTTGCACATCACGTAATAACTGCAAAGGGGAAAAAATGGTATTTGGTAAAATGATAGGTGGTCACTCACCTTAAACTATTAGCATCTAATTAAAAAAAATTGATCAGATTTCGAGATTTTGCGAAAATCGTTTAAAACTGAGTGAATCTTTGTTCCCGCATTACGTAATAACGACTACAGCGAATGATATGAAATTTGGTCGCATGATAGGTTGTTGCTCAACATAAAGCACAGGTGTCCAAATTTTTAAACATTTTTATTAGATTTTGAGATTTTGTGAAAATTCTCAAATGCGGTTATATTTCTTCAAGCATCGCGTAATAACGACTAATACGAAATTTGGTGATATGATAGGTAGTTGCTAATCTTAATTTATAGGTATTTAATTTTAAAAATATTTGTATTACATTTTGAGATTTTGTGAAAATCGTTTTAAAATGCTGAAATTTTTGTTCCAGCATCACGAAATAAAGACTGCATGGAATGAAACGAAATTGGGTGACATGATAGTCTGTCACTCAACTTAAATTCTAGGCTTCCAATTTTTCAAAAATGTTGATTAAATTTCGAGATTTTGCGAAAATTACTTCAATATACGTCAATATTCGTTCGCGCATCACATAATTACGACTAAAGCGAATGAAATGATATTACTTAGTTACTCTCTAACCTTTAATATTTTAACAATGCATAAAAATTATAACTTCGCTTTCTTTACTTTGGCAACATACTACATCCATTCTGTGTACTCCTACAATGCTGACGAAAGTTCTTGCTTTTTAGAAATTTTAATTCAGTAATAACCCGTCAACGACGGGTACTTCAGCTAGTATATATATATATATATATGTGTATATTATATATACACTGTCTACCAATAAGTATTTGGACACCAATGCAAATGACGATATCTGCGGTCCTGAGGTTAGTCACGGCCTCCGCCGGTATATATTGTGTAGGAAACAGCATCAAAATTAGTCGCATGCAAGTTGCGGTGCAGTTCGGAGCTCTCTGATTTCGAGAAAGTTATAATTATCGGGTATCACAAATGCGGCCGATCCTTAAGGGACATATCTAGCGATCTGAAGTACCCAAAATCGACAATGGCCTATGTGATTAAGAAGTGGAAGGTGAGCGGTGATTGTCGGAATGTGCCCCGAGTCGGCAGACCATCGAAACTGCGAGATAAAGACCGGCGAGTGCTGTCCAGAGAAATTCGGAAGAACCGCACCCAACCGATGGCCCTCATCCGCAAGAAGTTTCAACAGGCATCCGGGAGTATTGTTTCAATGAATACCATTCGTAGAAGCACATCTGCTTGGTTTTCATGGTCGTGTTGCTGCCCATAAGCTAGCAGTACTAATGAAATTTGATATTTTTAAATTTCATTGCGCGGTTGGTCACAAAGTCCAACCGCGCTGCTCGGTTAATGTGGCGCAAAGCACATCGAAATTGAACCGTAGATCAGTGGAAACGGGTTCTTTGGAGCGACGAATCAAGGTTCACCCTTTACCCTTCGGATGGCAGGGTCTGGGTCTGGCGTCTGCCTGGAGAACGTCTCCTGCCAGAATGCATTGGGCAACAGTCAAGTTCGGCGGAGGTGGAATCATAGTCTGGGGGTGTTTCTCCTGATATGGACATTCATGGTAAGCTCAACGCCGAAGCCTACTGCACTATTTTGGATGACAATGTGCTTCCTACGTTGCGGCAGTTTTACGGGTTGGACTCCTGTTACTTTCAGGACGACAATGCCAGTTGTCATGCTTCGAGGTTAACCAAGGCTTGGTAGGGTGCCAACGGAGTTCATCGAATGGACTGGCCTGCCCAGAGCCCAGACCTGAACCCTATCGAGAACCTCTGTGACGGGTTGGATCGCCGAATTAAGGGGTGCACTAACCGTCGAAAATCGGTGAAGGAACTCCTATGTCTACTCCAAGCCGAGTGGAAGACAATACCACTAGCTGTAATACAAAGACTTGTGGAAAGAATGCCCCGGAGGGTTCATGCTGTAATTACCTCTCGTGGAGGCTCGACCAACTATTGATTTTGAATAAAGTTAGTTTTTTTTTCTATCACAGGTGTCCAAATACTTATTGATAGACAGTGTATATATATATATATATAGATATATATATATATGTATGTATGTATGCTTTCAAAATTTAAAAAAAATATGAACTAAAACAATAAGACTTCTTTCTAAAGCCCAGTTTCGATTGGAAAAACACTCAAAATACTGGTGTTAAACGATAAAGTAAATAAAAAACTTTGTAAAAAATTCGCATAAGATGTTACAGGTTATTTTACAATTACCCAATTTTGAATATTAGATATATTTATTTATGTTTAAATTTTTCATAATTACTGTGAAAGTTTATTATTTTCAATTCTATTGTATACTTTTAGATATTTATTTACATTTTTTTAGAACTTTCAAAATTGTAAAAAAAAAAAGTAATTTGGTAAATATATGCATAAATGGTGAACTATTTCAAACCATTGTAAAATAATTGCTTTAATATTGTATAACACTGATTTATTTTACCAATTGTAATCCACGAATTGTGCTGTTAAAAAATAAAAAGGGGGGGGGGGGAAACCGCTGCTTACTGGACCTGAGCCTGCGGCCAGGGTTTAGCAGGACAGTAGGACATTTCAGGAACCAAAACAGGCTTTAAACCAAATAGGTAGGCCGTTCTTGAAGGTAGTATCCGATAAATAAGAGATAAATAGCATTTTTAAAAGTAGAATACATTTGCAGCAATTTGATCTTAACCGCTGCTCTGTTTGTTTATTAGTTTCACAGATACAACATTTAAAAAATGAGCATTATTTTTTAAAAAAATGGTCGAGCATTTTTGTTTTACTCAAGTTCTGAGCAGTTTACAGAAAAGTCTCACATTTAAGGGAAGATGTACCAAAATGATCCTAGTGGGCAAAACTACCCGCATATCTTTTCTTAGATACAGGTAACGCTGTCTACCAGGTAACACATAAATTGGATGTGCCAGGTCAAGAAGAACAAAGGCGATATTTAAGCGATCGGTGAATTACGTGTCTAAGTAGAATTCTTCAAAAAACTGAGTTTTATCATATCTGTTATAAGGCAAGTACTAACTTTCCTATTTATTTAGAAATGCTGTCCTTAATGTTCAGAAATATTATTTGGTTTACTGAATATAGTATGTTTCTAGATGCGAATTGCACTTGTTTATTTTGTTACGTTTCTCGGCGCTTTCCAGTAATTTGTCCTAAAGTGGGCAGCCGTACTGCCGGGTAAAATGATCCATCGACTGAAGAAACTCCAGTGCCAGGTCCTAGTCACCACATGGCAGGCTTTCAGACGTTCTCAAAATGTGTGACTCTCCATAATATTATTTAAATTATTCCTGCGTTTATTGTAGGCCATAATTTTTTAATTATAATGTTGAAGCATTAAATTTAAACAATGTTTGTGACTCTTTTTTATTTAAGAACTAGCTGCGTGTCCGTTCTTCGCACGGTAGGAAACGAAAAATTTTCTCACATGTGTAATTCGAATTAATTCCAGTGATGTGGAATCTAGAAAAAGCAAACTTATTTCACTCTTGACTTAAAATTTGCGTCATATATGTAATAACCTGAGATCATTGCAATATAATGACGCACACAAAAAAAACAAAAAAAAAAACTATGTCAGCGTCATTCGGTATCAAAAAAGTGAAAATGGACCGTTTGCAGTGGACTTCTCACTTTCAAAATGTCTTATTTCCGCAGACATGCTGTCTTTTAGGTTCACGTTTTAGCGTTAAATACCTCTGGCACTACATGAAATGGACATTTTTTTTATTTTAAAAATACGTCACTCTCTCTTGCAACCCTTTACAGAAAGAAAAGAGATAAGAGATAAGACTGCGCTATTTATAAAGGCTTTAAAATTGTTTTTCAAGATTATGCAGTTTAATTTTTTTTCTCACAAATAAATCCAATGTTTATAAAAGGAAATCGAGCCAAGCAAAGAAATCGTCTGCTTGGACATAAGAATAACCATGTACACAAAACGAAATCTTTGGAATGAGAAACTTTTCACGTTTTCAGAAGAGCGCTCGTTGAAATTGCTTCACAACGGGCTTTGACTTTTAGTTGTACAATAACAGTAGTATTTGGCGCATTAAGGCAATAAACAACAGATGTTTTAATTCGAATTTCGCAAAAAATCGCTTCGAGATATGGCGCGGGACCCGTTATTATTTATTTTTTTCAACTGGCAATTTTAATCATTGTTACTGTATCCATGACAACCAAACCGCAAGACATCAAACCGAAACTCATAAGCATATGCTACTGAAATGAAAATCCTTCTTTACTTAAAAATTCGTAAAAATTCTCCTAATTTATATTTTTCCTCCGTTCTTCTTTTAAAAGTGGGCGAATTGTGTGCTCCGTCTTTTGCCCAAATATAAAAAAGTTACGACAGATAGAATTCAAGATGCAGCAGTTTTAAAAATATTTTACGAAAGTCAGCGTCAAATTCAATTTTATTTGAAAAATTCCCAAAAATCTGCAAATTATGTTACACAGTCCGAACAAACAGTTTTTAAAAGAAAATTTTCTCCTCTATACGATGATGTAACTATCGTTTTCTTGCGAGTGCAATTACCGGCGTTATTATGTATTACGCAAGAAAAATCGCTAAAAATCGGACAAAACATAAAATAAAACATTTCCTAATTCGAATTTCGAAAAAATCGCTTCGAGGTGTGTCGAGACCCGTCTTGGAGAATTTCCGTACAAAATTTGGTAGGTCTACGATCACCCGTTTCAGAGCTACGCGAGACACAGACAGACAGACAGACAAACGGACAGTTTACACACTGTTTTATTTATATAGATTTTCATAAAATAATTTTAGCATACAATATGATTGTAAAACGTATTTTATTTCATTGTGTATAGTGATAATTGCTTTTACATCTTTATTTTGCCGATAAAATACCATTTACAATTATTTTCAAATGAAGGATCGTTTTGCCCTTGGGTGAGGGTAAAATGGTCCTCTGGACTCTTTTACAGAATTGCATTTTTTCGTTCCTCAATTTTGGTTTAAAATATTATTAAACTATGTTTATAATGCAAAATATAGTGTAAAATATTGTGGCTAAGGTCAAAGTAGTAATTTTTTTTAGCTTTAATTTAATTAACAATAGCAAAATGAAACTCTTAAACCTGATAGATTAGAAACACTTGAAAATTTGAGGATAACATTTTGGAAGAAATCGTTATGAACACGGGTCAAGTAGGTTTGTAGGTATTTAATGTCATAGAGACAAGTAAATTGGATGTAATTTTATATTTAACTAGCTGAAGTACCCGTTCTTCGCACGGGAATGAATGGACTTTTTGATATTACGATTTGTGGTGATTACTTTTCATTGTAATAAACAGATATAGCAAAGTGGATATCGCATTATATTGTGTCCAATAATCATGCATACCGAATTGCAAGGCAATCGTTTGTACGGTGCAGAAGGCCATGCGGCGTAGCGCAATCTAGTGGCGAGTTTTAGCAAAACGGATACGGCGAAAATATTTTTCGCATTCAGATATCGATGTATACGAATTTTCATGACTATCGGCTGGACAGTCCTGAAGTTCATGTGTTGACGCGACATCTAGTGGCAAGTTATAGGAAAATGGATAGCGCCAAACTCTTCCCCGTGTTCAAATATCTAAGTATACCTATTTTCATAGCGATCATTTGCACAGTCAAGAAGTGATACACTGCAGGGCCATCCAGTGGTTCAATAAAGTAATGATTTGCTACAGCGCCGTCAAGTGGCGAGTTATAGCAAAATGGATAACGCCAAAATATTCTCATTGTTCAAATAGCTATGTATACTCATTTTCATAGCGACCGTGTTCAACTATCTATGTATACCAATTTTCATAACGATCATTTGCACAGTCAAGAAGTGATACACTGCAGGGCCATCTAGTAGTTAATTAAAGTAATGATTTGCTACAGCGCCGTCAAGTGGCGAGTTATAGCAAAATGGATAACGCCAAAATATTCTCATTGTTCAAATAGCTATGTATACTGGTTTTCATAGCGACCGTTTGAATGGTCAAGAATTTGGCCTGCTGCAGCGTCATCTAGTGGCGACTTAAAATAATAATGCATTGCAGTGTCATCTAGTGGTGAGTAACATCAAAAGGAACGCAGTTAGAATATATTCTTCGTGCTCAAATGTGTAAGTATAAAAATTTTTATGCCGGTCGGTCGAACGGTATAGAAGTTGATGCTTTTCAGCGCCATTTAGCGGCAAGTTACAGCAAAATGGATAGTGAAAAATATTCTCCGTGTTCTAATATTCGCGTGTACCAAATTTCATCGAAATCGGTTGGACGATATTCGCATAGCAAACGGCTAAACGGAATAGAATTCGACGTTCTGCTGCGCCACCTGGTGGCAAGTTAGAGGAAAACGGATAGCATAAAAAGCTTCTCCATGATAAAAGACTTAGGTGAACCAAATTTCATGGTGCAACGGTACTCAACGGTGCTGGAGTTTTTCAACCTCATACACTCATACCAACATTCATTTTTATCTATAACCAGTGTCATTATATATCCCAGTCTCAAATAAAATCCAGTTTCAAATCTAAGCCTCGCCAAAGTGCCAACATACGCCATTTTGCAAGCGTTTTTTCAGGAAATCATTCGAAGCATTGACTTAGCAGCAATAATATACGGGAAATGGTTCGACCGCGAAAAAGTAAAGCAAGCCTTTATTATAAAAGTTGAATCCCTTAATACAGCCGAATTTTTTAAAATTATCAACTATAACGTGTTTTATTCATCATTACTCCGATGTACTAAATGAGAAGATTTCAATTTTCTGAAATTTGGCGGAATTCCCCCAACTTAAATCAATGTACTCATTTGGCGAGAATTCTGGAGATAGATCAATTGAAATCCCTTAATAACTGCATTATTTCTTCACGGATCATTAAAATTTAACGCTGTATTCTAATAAAACCTTTGCACTTGTTTTCAAAAATCTATTTCCTTAAGCTCTCAATAAATTGCGCCAAGCCGAAATCTGTGCAAACCGCTAGAACTCACTTTCACAAAATCGGCATTTGAGCCATTTTATTTTTTCGCCAAACTAAAATAATTTACCTATTAGCCTCGGAAATCTTCAATTCTTATTGTTTTGCGTGTAAAGCTTTACATTCCTGCTCTGATTTCCCATGCACACGATATTATAATTAAAAAAAAATAACCTTACGAATATAAACTAACAAAAAAAAATCATTATTATTCTTTTATTTTTACTTTGAGAATTTAAAACATTTTATTCGGCAAAATCGCCACACATGGCAACCACGATCCTTATTTCACACTTTTTTCACTACAGGGGTTACAATTACGGAAAGCTTTTTGCGTGAATAGCATAAAAAATCTCTTAAATTCCGGGAACGGGTGGACTTTCAAAGTTTTAAAGTGGACTACGATTTATTCTATATTATTTTACATATCTGTGCTAAATTTCAGGCCGATAGGTCCATTTTTGTGGATTTGTATACGAACGACATTTTATTCGGCAAAATCGCCACACATGGCAACCATGATCCTTATTTCACACTTTTTTCACTACAGGGGTTACAATTACGGAAAGATTTTTGCGTGAAGAGCATAAAAAATCTCTTAAATTCCGGGAACGGGTGGACTTTCAAAGTTTTAAAGTGGACTATGAGTTATTCTGTATTATTTTATATATCTGTACTAAATTTCAGGCCGATAGGTCCATTTTTGTGGATTTGTATACGAATCAAATCCACAAACAAACAAACAAACAAACAAACAAACAAACAGAATTTCATTTTTATTTATAAGATTTAATTAAAAGTAAAAACAATTCAATAGTATTATCATTAGTTTGTAAAATTGTACATAAAAAAAATAACGACAAGTGCCCGTTTGAGTTCTTCTCAACTGATGAACAACAATCCTCTCGGATTGAAATGGAAAGCTTCGTTTTTGGTGTGTTTATGGGGAGAGATGTTATTATTTAAAACAAAACCAATTGATTGCGATTTTCCATTTGCTAAAATACGAATATGTCTGATTGGTCGAGAATTCAGATAAAATAGTGTCTAATTGCGATATCAATGTATGCTTGTCAAGACGCATTTTTGAAATGGATTCGTTTTGAATGTGTTTCATTTCTCTCTTCTTCAGGTTTTGTGCGTAATAATAATTATTAGTTAAGAAAAATTGTAATTGTCAATATGTAATTGTCAATGTTTGGGTCAATAACAGTTTTTTATTAGTAACTGTTTTTCTAGCATATCTTTAATTTCTTACATACAGTATGTCTTGTTGTTTGTATACATAATGTTAAAAAAAGCAGTGTAGAAAAATTAAGTATACTAATAAAATACTTAGTCCGACAACAAGGCACTGTAGATTATTCAAATTTACTGAAACAAACAAAAAAATGTTATAAGAAAATTATGAAAATAAAACACTTAAATGAAACTTTCTAAATTCTCTCAAAAATAATTAATTTAAAATAACATTTTTTAAAAAATGTTTAATCTGCATAATCGCTCATTATTCTTCAATCTGAATTGAGATAGAAAAATGAAAAATCGGAAGAAGGCAGTTATAAATGAATATATTTTTACATTTGAAATAAATTAAGCATGCCTTGAGGGATACATTTTCAAAAATAAATTTTTATTCCGCATTCTGCAGAAGAAACGGAAATTTAACAAAGAAATAAAGACTGTGTATATTTTGCTTTTAAGCTTTCATTTTGGTTTTAAATTGCGTTAAATGTTAACTAATATGAATTTTTACTTCAGTTATTTTATTTTTAAATTCCATCGTTATAAAAATAAATCATGTATGATTGTTTTGTAATATTTTACGTTTGTAAGTCATTTAATGATTAATAAAATAGTTTCTGTTAGTCCGAATTATTTAAATTTCGCTTAACCCTTTAACGCGCCGTGTTCCCGTTCTGGGAACAGCAAACTCTGACGTTTTGACTAGAACGAAGAATAGATTTAATTTCTATAAAAATAGTTGCGGGTGACATATAGCTCCACGAGAATCCTTTACTTTTTAGCACGTCATATCCCGTACAAAAATGATCACGATTATTTTTAACAGCACTGACATCTACTGAAAAATAGAAGAATGCGAGAACAGCTTGATAGATTGCCCAATGCTGAAAAAAGGACAGCCGTTGCCATCGTTCAACTTAACTACCAGTAAGATGGCGGACGGTCGAAACGTTCATCGCGTGCCACATATCTAGAGACCCTTTTTTTAAGACAGCTGGCTGTGCCGCACAGCGATGAACGTTTCGATCTTCCGACATCTTGCTGGTAGTTAACTCGAGCGATGGCAACGGATGCCTTTTTTTCAGCATTGGGAAAGGATTGCGCTTCAAAGGGTTAATCGCGTAGTAAATATAATTGTAGTTCTTTCTCTTAAACACACTCTATTAAAGTATGAGCCCAGCAAACACACACAGGTTCTCTGACCGTCTATTAACGTTCAGAGAACCTGTGTGTGTTTGCTGGGAATGCAGACATTTTAAACTTAACTGATTCTTATGTTATTAGCTGTTTATTTAAAAAACAAAATCTACATCTCATGGCCTTTATTTAAAATGAATAAATAAAGAATTAAACACTGTTAGAGATTCAAAATTTTTGGGAATGTTTCTTCAAAACCATTGTTAGGTTTGCTTCCCGACGATAACTTTGTTGTCTTGAGTGTTTGTGGATTACAGTCGATTGACTGCACTAGGGTCCTAGGCCTAAAGGGGGAATGCCCTCCGTGAGGGACTTTCTAAAGAAACCTAGCCCGGATTTGCGCTAGGTTTCGGAGAAAACCACGGAAAACTCCCAACGGCTAGGTCGGCAGGCGCGAACGAGGTTTGAACTTGCACCTCCCACCTTCCAGTTTCGAGAGCAGGACCTCTCAGCCACTGGTGGGACCTACAAGTCTTGAATTATTGAGCAAAAGTTCTGAGTGTACAGAGTTGGGGTTAACCTACATGAGGGGTACCTGCTTAGAGGCGAGGAGGTACTTTGATCAAAGGACAATTTTCAATGGGTTTTAATGTGTATTCGCGATACATCTGAAGAAAACACACCAAATTTCCAGACCGTAAGGTCGACAGCCTTGCGGTAGGCCAAAGTTTTATACCTTCAGACTTCAACAATCTACCATATTATTCAGTGTTTGATCAACTCGTTCATGGGGAGAGGTAGAGCAAAAGTACTTTAACCCTTTAAGGCGCAAACCTTTCCCAATGCTGAAAAAAGGGCAGCCGTTGCCATCGCTCGACTTAACTACCAGCAAGATGGCGGAAGATCGAAATGTTCATCGCGTGCCACAGATCTAGAGACCCTTTTTTCGACGCAGCTGGCTGTGCCGGCACAGCCAGCTGTCGTGAGCTCAGCTGTTCTCCCAATAATACTATTAAGTAATAAACATGTATCTTATATTTTAATATGAAATGCACTCAATAATATATTTATGCATTAATTTTATGTTGTAGTTTGAGAGAAAAATTCAATTGCCTATTCACCCTTCACTTACCTCCATCTCTTCAAAATACCCATTTTTGGGGTTCAGGTAAATACCCAAAAAATATTTACCTACCCACTGCCTATTTATTCACCTCACATCACTGCTCCCAGTATTTCAAAAATCTTACGGCGAATATTTTCTTCTTATCTGAGTGTTACTTTCCAGGTTGGGTTTCTCAATACTAACATTCAGAGACATAACTAGGAAGCAACGCAGAGTACAAAAGTAATCTTAACAGATACTTTTTCCCAAAGATGGGAGTAAACGGACCAATTCCGAATTCGATACCACTTCCAATTTTCCTAGTTTTGTAATTCTCTCAGATTCATCTGCAGTGAAAAATACTTTACATTTTTCTTAATTCTATCTCTCTAATCTCATAGGAATATACAATATTAATAGAACAATAGATAATTCAGTAGAAAACATTGATAAAATTGCCAGCATTCATCGAACTGGCTGATTGAGTAAAAAAATACAGTAGTAAAACTTTTGCTATAAACAAGAATGAAAAATTATTACCATAGGGATACGAAAGTTCAACATACGAATTTTTATTAAATTTGATTTAATTTGCAGACGAAATGTTCACACAATAAAAAGAAATTTTTCTTTTTATGCCTTTAGAATCTAACTCATTATATTTTAACTCGGAGCGGTTTATGGGCTGAAATAAATTTCAACAAACAAGTAGCTAAAAGAAGGACCCCTAATATAAAATGATTACATTTACATTTGGAATAAGTTAAACTTGCCTCTGGGCACAGAATGAGTTAACGAATTTTTAGGATTTTTCGTGAACGCAAAATATTTCAAATAAATAAATAATACGCAACTTTGAAAAAAAAAAGTATGACTTCGACTTTAAATTACTTTTAATATTAATAAATAAATGTTGTAAACTTTTTTTAAGCATCAATCGATACACGTCACGCTGTCCTCAGCATGTAATACACATTGCATAAAATAATTCAAATATTTTTGTTTGAATTTACATAATTTGAAACATGAAGGTTTAAATTTTTAAAATTGCCTACTTTTTCAAGTCAATATTTTTAGTTATCAATTTTAGCGTAAGATTGCAATAATTATACATTATTATATTTACATACGAAAGTGTATTCCTAACTTCTTATAACTAACAGAGTAATTCTTCTCTTTATCTCTATGTAAATAAAATTAGACTTTTGTCTGTACATTACTTGGAATTCAAAAATTTTGCGATTTCTATCCATTTCAAGTATATTTTACGCAATCGATCAAGCATATCCATTTCAAGCTTTCCATCCAGTCCGACACATACACACACAAAAGTTTGTCTGTGTGTATTCTGTCAGTGACGCTTTTTTTTGTTCAAGCATCACGTAAAAACGAAAGAAGCGAATGAAATGAAATTTGGTGGCATGATAGGTGGTTCCTCAATTTAAAATACAGGTGTAGAATGTTTTAAAAATCTTCATTAGATTTTTAAATTTTGCGAAAATCGTTTCAACATTCTTATATTTATGTTCGCTCATCACGTAAAAATAGCTGAATCGAACGAAAGAAATTAAGTGGCATGATAGGTGGTCACTCAACTGAAACTATAGGAGTCAATTAAAAAAAAATAATTAGATTTTTAGATTTTGCAAAATTGTTCAAAATATGAAACTATTTATCGACTACGTATAAACCACTGCAGGGAGTGAAATAAAATTTAGTACCGTCACTGGTGGTCACTTGTGCATCAAAGCATTTTAAATATATATATATATATTTTTTTATAGATTTTGAGATTTTGTTAAAATTAGCTGTTCCTGAAAAATGAGGAAAGGGATAGAATAAAATTTGGAATCATGTTCGATGCAAGTTAATTTGAACTCCAGATGCTAAAGCAATTTTTAAATATTTCATAGATTTTGGGATTTTGTGAAAATGGTATAAATGCTTGTTCTCGCACTCCTTAAAAATGGATTAAGAGAATACAGTGAAGTTTAGCAACATGATCAGTGAAGTTAAACAACACAAAAATATTTGTTTTGATAAATTTAAATAAATTTTAAAATGTTTATTTGCTTTTTTAGATTTTGTGAAAATTGCACAAAATATTTTAGAGGAATAATGTTAAAATATGTACAGTGAATTAAACGAAATTCAGTTGCAGGTTAGGAATGGCTTCTTGATTTGAAAAAAATATTCAATCAGAATGAAATTTAAACTTTTAAATAGAAAGAAGTTCTGTATATATACAAATTTACTGATCGCTTTGTTACTCCCAAACCTATAATCTTTTAACATTACACAGAAGGAATAATTTTTATTTCTATATTATTGCTAACATACTATTTCAATTTTTTTTTCACTTATAATACTGACGACCTTTTGAAAATTTGAACCTTTTGAAACCTTTGCAACCTTTTTGAAAATTTGTATTATGTACTAACCCGTCAATGAGGGGAAAATAAATATGAAATCTCATCATTTTTTTATTCAAATCAAAGCATTACAGTATTTAAATAGCAAGTAGAGTAGAAAGTATTTCTAATTTAAGCAATTCTAAATTAAAATTTTACCGAATTTAAAGTAATTTAATTCTCTCACACAAATCTCTAAAATCATATTTCTTTCTTAATTAAAAGTTTGAAAAAAAAAAGAAGAAGAAAAGCAGAAAAAGAAAACTGTTCTTTTAAGTGAAGAATTCTTTTTTGTTTTTAAAAATTACGTTTCCTGTAAAAATTAAAATACAAATAAATCGTAAAAGGAAAAAGTATTCAACATGTTTTATTTATTTTCAGAATTTTATTTGTGTTTCTTATATGTAAAATAAAAGTAAATGTGTTTCCAAATATGAAATGATTTGATTCCAACTTAAAAATAAATCACATTACACGAATATATATTTGGGGGGGGGGGAATTATGAATAAAACCTTATAAGTAGATTATTTGAAGTTTTAACAAGGTCTGTTTTATTGTTCATTTTCGTTGCGAACAGAATATGTATTATCGTACTCTTGAAACTCTTGCTGACTGAAGATTTAATAATTTTCCTGGATTTAAATTGAATTTACAGACCTAAACCTAACCTACTACTAACCTAAACTAAACTAAACTAATCAAACTTAAACTGCTACTTCGTCTTTCTTTTAAAAATTTTTTATATTAAGAACTGAAAAAAAACTAATGAGAAATTTATTTTCCTTTCTCTCTTTTTTCTTAATTTTTGGAATAGTTCTAACTTTCGAATAGTTAAAACTTCATCAATACTTACAAATTATGAATGCGTTTAATCTGAAAAATTAGTTCATAAAATATTATATCAGCAATGGTTTTTGCTTCTAAAAGAAAAAACCAGATAAATAGAACTTAATCTGCATAACGCAGTGAATATTAATATCTCACCACATTATACACTGCTCAAATCAATTAAAAGATATTGCAAGTTTTATATAAAATAAAGATATAAGCGAAATTTTTTTGCTGAAAATGGAAGAAGAGAATCACAAATGCAAATTTTTCTGATTTTCAAACTGTGGAGTATGCTAATTTTGAGTTCGACGTCAAAAACGTCGCTTCAGTGGCAGCGAATGAAATTGGACTTTCAACTGAGTAAAAGACAATGAAGACAAGGATGATCGGCATTCAGTGACTGCTTTGTTTCGATGAGTGCGATGTCTCAGCGAAATCATTTAACCGATTCAGAAGCTTGGAGAGTTGTCGGTAGGTTAGAAGGGGGCCAAACTCAAGCCGAAGTAGCGCAAGCCATTGGAGTGTCACAAAGTGTGATTTCCAGGATCTGGAACCGGTTTTTGGCAACTGGAAGTACAGGCCGAAGACCAGGGCAAGGTCGTAGACGGGCAAAAACGCCCAATGAAGATCGTTATTTAGTGTTAACGGCTCGGAGACACCGGAATATGAACGCTACTCTTCTCGAACAACACCATCGCTCGGCTACTGGCACGACGGTTTCAACTCAGACTGTCAGAAACCGTCTCCATGCTGTAGGTCTGTATGCTCGCCGACCGATTGTATGTGTTAGACTAACATCCATTCATCGTCACGACCGCAGGGAGTGGGCAACAGAGCATGTGAACTGAGTAGAAATGAATGGAGCAATGTTCTTTTTTCTGACGAGTCCCGTTTTTCAGTTCATCCTGATCATAGGCGTATTTTCATCTGGCGAGACCGTGGCAGTAGGAATAATCCTGCGTTCGTGCACGAAAGTGTCAGCTTATGCGGTGGTAGAGTGTTGGCGTATGGTGGCATCTCCATTGACGGGCGCAGAGACCTCTACATCATTCGAGATGGATCTCTGACTGGTCGCCGATATAGGGATGAGATACTCAGACCTATTGTAGTCCCTTACGCTGCAGCAATCGGAGATGACTTCATTTTAATGGACGATAGCTGCAGGCCACATCGTGCTGATCTGGTGGAGGATTTCCTTTTCGAGGAAGGAATCGTACGAATTGAATGGCCAGCGTGTTCTCCAGACATGAATCCAATAGAGCACGTTTGGGACGCTCTAGGAAGACGAGTTGCTGGCCGCCAACCACCCCCACAAACTCTCCTAGAACTGGAAAGAGCTCTTCTGGAAGAGTGGGACAGAGTACCCCAACTCGGGATTAATAGCCTCTTGACTCCATGCCTCAAAGGTGTTCAACGTTGCTGGCTGTCCGTGGAAACCATACCCCCTACAGAAAATGATTTCCTTTGAAGAAAACGCCTTTTCTTATTCATTTTTTTCTCATATGCACAAATTGTGTTTTTTTCCTTTTCTATACAATGCGCAATAAAATGAATTTTTTCTGCCAAACATGTGTAATTTATTCTTATGTAACCTACTACGTCTGTCGACCATGTATCAATCAGCTAAAAAGTTTCCCAGCCACAAGATCCACCTAAAACCGCAATATCCTTTAATTGTTTTGGGCAGTGTAGAAACATCCGCTGAAAAAAATAATTAAAGTTAAATGGCTGTAGACAAGTGCATATTAACTAGTTAATAACTATGAATTAATTTTCCATCGGGTTTGAAAGTTTTATAGCTTTTGTATGATATTACGTAAAAAGTAACGAACGAAAAATAGTATTATTGTGAAAAAAGTGTGGGGCGCTTTGTGCTATATTTTTGTATCATTTTTGTACTTATCGTACCGATCGAATATGCTCAAGAACTGATATATGGATAACCTCACGCTTTTTTCACAATAATACTATTTTTCGTTCATTAATTTATTACAATATTAAGAATTATTTTTTCCTTTTTAGTTAGTTCAATTTATCACTAAAGCGTGTCTTTTAGTTTTTTTAAACTATATTTTTATTTTCCACTTTTTAGTTCGATGTACTATGCGTGCTTTTTACTTTTTTAAAACTCTATTTATTTAAAATTTATTTTTAATTTTCGATATCCTTCATAGGACACTAAGGAACACTAAGTTGGAATGTACAAACTGTGAGATAATTTATTTTCACTGTGCACCAATGGCGTAGCCAGGATTCTATTTCGGGTTGGGCTGGGTATCAAATTTAAAGCTAAAGTTAGTTTGTAAGCTAAATATCAAATTGTAAGCTAAGTAAAGGTTCCATTTCGGGAGGGAGGGGTGACAGAAGCCCCCTCAGCCACCCCTCCCTCTGGCTACGCCCCTGCTGTGCATCAAAGTATTAATTAACCAGCAGTTAAATGCTACCTTCCTCACTAAAAAGGAAAAATAGGTCTCTAATCAACAAACAAGTTTCATAACGACAACAACAAACACAAACGTCCATGTAATGAAGTAAAATTTTTACATTTTCCATCTGGATTTCAAAAACGTAACTACCCAAACATACCATTGAATACAGTTACCAATAGCGAGAGAGGTTCTACTCCATTGTGCTGAGCCGAGTGCCGAAATGGTGCGCATGCGTAGACCGCGCGCTGGTTGCATCTCTCTCGCTCTCACGCAAAGGATCTCTAAGAAAATTACTAATCCTACGATCGTACGGGTGAAACTAAAAATGCGTGTTAAAAAAAGAGTAACTTTTTTTACAAAGATCATAAACTTTTCTTACTATCAAGGCCTTTTTCATTATTTTTCCTTTAAAAACTCGTAAATTAAATATATAAACTATTACTGAAAAATTAGCATAATGAACTATTTTATTTTCACTACACTGAGGAAAATGCTAAGCCCCCTAGATTTTATAGGGATGTACAATTTTGAATTTCACGACAACATCCTGAAAAAATAAACAAGTGATAAAAATGGAGACAGCATAAAAATGCAAGTTAAACATTTAATAGTAATAATTATTTAATCTAATTTAGAAATTTATTTTAATTTTTCCAATGCATCATGTGAAAAAAGCTTTTTTTTGCTTTTTAAATAACTCTTACATTTGATCTTCTATTAAAATCGTAGATCTTCTACTTTTAATTAATTAAATAAGTTGAAATCACATCTCTCTTAACAAAAAATCTTATTTTATAATATTACGTTACAAATAATTTGCTGTATTACCATTAATTAAAGGATTGGAAACCGTATAAAAATTAAATTAAACAGAATTCAGCTACAAACATGTTAATTAATATATAATAATTCAACTAACAATAGGTCTTATCACTTATCATAGGAAATTTAATTAAATCATAATTTAACACGAAAACTGTACATACCAAATGCATAACGCAGTAAAATTGTTAATACATTACTTTTTATCAAACAATTTAATACCAGATTAAAGGTACTAGAGAGTCAGTGTACTAAATGAAAATTAGAAATTCATTTCCCAGTTAATATTCCCTGTGGATATTTTTCACTAAATAATAAATGAAATTAATTTTAACTTAATGTTCCTTCAAAAGTAAAAGTTATCATACTATTTTTTAATAAATAAAAACAAATAATAATAAATCATTATCCATTAATTTAAAAATAAATACTTAAAACGCAATATTGGATTTTCATAACACATTAAAAGAAATGACGCGTTCTTTTGTGACAAACTATAAATAGAATCGCATTTAATATATATATATACTAGCTGAAGTACCCGTTCTTCGCACGGGAATGAATGGACTTTTTGATATTACGATTTGTGGTGATTACTATTCATTGTAATAAACAGATATAGCAAAGTGGATATCGCGTTATATTGTGTCCAATAATCATGCATACCGAATTGCAAGGCAATCGTTTGTACGGTGCAGAAGGCCATGCGCCGTAGCGCAATCTAGTGGCGAGTTTTAGCAAAACGGATACGGCGAAAATATTTTTCGCATTCAGATATCGATGTATACGAATTTTCATGACTATCGGCTGGACAGTCCTGAAGTTCATGTGTTGACGCGACATCTAGTGGTAAGTTATAGAAAAATGGATAACGCCAAACTCTTCCCCGTGTTCAAATATCTATGTATACCTATTTTCATAGCGATTATTTGCACCGTCAAGAAGTGATACACTGCAGAGACATCTAGTGGTTCAATAAAGTAATGATTTGCTACAGCGCCGTCAAGTGGCGAGTTATAGCAAAATGGATAGAGCCAAAATATTCTCATTGTTCAAATAGCTATGTATACTGATTTTCATAGCGACCGTTTGAATGGTCAAGAATTTGGCCTGCTGCAGCGTCATCTAGTGGCGAGTTAAAATAATAATGCATTGCAGTGTCATCTAGTGGTGAGTAACATCAAAAGGAACGCAGTTAGAATATATTCTTCGTGCTCAAATGTGTAAGTACAAAAAATTTTATGCCGATCGGTCGAACGGTATAGAAGTTGATGCTTTGCAGCGCCATTTAGCGGCAAGTTACAGCAAAATGGATAGTGAAAAATATTCTTCGTGTTCTAATATTCGCATGTACCAAATTTCATCGAAATCGGTTGGACGATATTCGCATAGCAAACGGCTAAACAGAAAAGAATTCAACATTGTGCTGCGGCACCAAGTGGCAAGTTAAGGAAAACGGATAGCATAAAAAGCTTCTCCATGATAAAAGACTTAGGTGAACCAAATTTCATGGTGCAACGGTGCTCAACGGTGCTGGAGTTTTTCAACCTCATACACTCATACCAACATTCATTTTTATCTATAACCAGTGTCATTATATATCCCAGTCTCAAATAAAATCCAGTTTCAAATCTAAGCCTCGCCAAAGTGCCAACATACGCCATTTTTCAAGCGTTTTTTCAGGAAATCATTCGAAGCATTGACTTAGCAGCAATAATATATGGGAAATGGTTCGACCGCGAAAAAGTAAAGCAAGTCTTTATTTGAAAAGTTGAATCCCTTAATACAGCCGGATTTTTAAAAATTATCAACTATAACGTGTTTTATTCATCATTACTCCGATGTACTAAATGAGAAGATTTCAATTTTCTGAAATTTGGCGGAATTCCCCCAACTTAAATCAATGTACTCATTTGGCGAGAATTCTGGAGATAGATCAATTGAAATCCCTTAATAAATGCTTTATTTCTTCACGGATCATTAAAATTTAACGCTGTATTCTAATAAAACCTTTGCACTTGTTTTCAAAAATCTATTTCCTTAAGCTCTCAATAAATTGCGCCAAGCCGAAATCTGTGCAAACCGCTCGAACTCACTTTCACAAAATCGGCATTTGAGCCATTTTATTTTTTCGCCAAACTAAAATAATTTACCTATTAGCCTCGGAAATCTTCAATTCTTATTGTTTTGCGTGTAAAGCATTACATTCCTGCTCTGATTTCCCATGCATACGATATTATAATTAAAAAAAATAACCTTACGAATATAAACTAACAAAAAAAAATCATTATTATTCTTTTATTTTTACTTTGAAAATTTAAAACATTTTATTCGGCAAAATCGCCACACATGGCAACCACGATCCTTATTTCACACTTTTTTCACTACAGGGGTTACAATTACGGAAAGCTTTTTGCGTGAATAGCATAAAAAATCTCTTAAATTCCGGGAACGGGTGGACTTTCAAAGTTTTAAAGTGGACTACGATTTATTCTATATTATTTTACATATCTGTGCTAAATTTCAGGCCGATAGGTTCATTTTTGTGGATCTGTATACGAACGACATTTTATTCGGCAAAATCGCCACACATGGCAACCACGATCCTTATTTCACACTTTTTTCACTACAGGGGTTACAATTACGGAAAGATTTTTGCGTGAAGAGCATAAAAAATCTCTTAAATTCCGGGAACGGGTGGACTTTCAAAGTTTTAAAGTGGACTATGAGTTATTCTATATTATTTTACATATCTGTACTAAATTTCAGGCCGATAGGTCCATTTTTGTGGATTTGTATACGAATCAAATCCACAAACAAACAAACAAACAAACAGAATTTCATTTTTATTTATAAGATACATATATATACATTTAAAAGCTAGTTTTATAGAAAAATAAAAACATATAACTTTAGTAATTTGGTACTTGAAACAAAAATCATAAATTACTCAATTTTTTGAGCAGAAAAGAAAACATGATCTCCAAGTTTGGCCGATTTGATCATTTTCGAAAGAAAAATTCTATAAAACTCAACACATGTGAAATCACTTTCAACAACAAGTGAACAGTGATGGTTTTTCTTCTAAACTTATTCAGTTTGGGCTCAGTTTGGCCTCTGGCAATGATTACGGAATTTCATGGAAAAACTTCGTATTTATAAGATTAGAGATATTTCTAAATTTTTCACTCATTTCTTTAAATAGAATACAGTATCGCTAAGTACGAATTCCTTTTCATAACAAATAAAAGTACTGATACATGCAGGAATCTAAAACTCTGTATAAACTAGCTATCACCCTCGGTTTCACTGCAGTTTCATACACACAGACAGCAAGCACATTATGAAGTGAAACGATTATTTTTCATTCACTAGCTAACCTAAACATTCTAAAAGTAAGTACCGTTTATTTATTTAAGAAAATAGTAATTTGTTTTTGTTCTGAATTTATTACAGCAAAATATCACGTGTCATACTTTTAGCTTTAATTTCAACATACCCACTTTCGTAGAATTGGTCCACCTGAGACCTGAACTATTTATGGAAGCTTACCTGCATCTTATCATCATTTTCAAATTCTTTACTGCCTAGCTCCGTCTAATTACCATTTGTTTTGCCATCTCAGGAAATTTCCTCACGACCAGCAGTTTGGAAGTGATTATGAAATCAAGGTTCATGCCCAAACGAAATCAGGTCGCAGGCAAACTCTACGAAACGGGATGTTGTATTTAGTTCCAAGATACGTTACATGACTCAATTCGCATGGTGAATGTGTCGAAAAGTAGTTAAAGTTGCGTATTTGTTTATCTGATAAAATATGGATGAAAACAAATTGTTAATCTTTTTTAATACCCAAAATGGTACTTGGATGAGCTTTGTACTTGGATCTTCTGTCTTATTTCTAAGCAAAGTTCTCAGTCACTTTTCTCAAATAGAGTTCCGAGGAAGCTGATATTTTCTACCGAGCAGTTTTGAGTTATACACTGTCTACCAATAAGTATTTGGACACCTATGCAAATGACGATATCTGCGGTCTTGAGGTACGTCACGGCCTCCGCTGGTATATATCGTGTAGGAAACAGCAGCGACAATAGTCGCATGCAAGATGCTGCGCAATTTCGGAGCTCTCTGATTTCGAGAAAGGTATAATTATCGGGTATCACAAATGCAGCCGATCCTTAAGGGACATATCTAGCTGAAGTACCCAAAATCGACAGTGGCCTATGTGATTAAGAAGTGGAAGGTGAGCGGTGATTGTCGGAATATGCCCCGAGTCGGCAGACCAACGAAACTGGGAGACCGACGAGATCTGTCCCGAGAAATTCGAAAGATCCGCACCCAACCGATGGCCCTCATCCGCGAGGAGTTTCAAGAGGCATCCGGGAGTATTGTTTCAATGAATACCATCCGTAAGGAAGCATATCTGCTTGGTTTTCATGGTCGTGCCTGTGCCCATAAGCCTTTGATCACAAAGTCCAACCGCGCTGCTCGGTTAATGTGGTGCAAAGCACAGCGAAATTGGACCGTAGATCAGCGGAAACCCATTATTTGGAGGACGAATCAAGGTTCACCCTTTACCGTTCGGATGACAGAGTCTGGGTATGTCGTCTGCCTGGAGAACCTCTCCTGCCAGAATGCATCGTGCCAACAGTCAAGTTTGGCGGAGGTGGAATTATGGTCTGGGGGTGTTTGTACTAGTATGGACTGGGACCCTTGGTCTTCATTCTTGTTAAGCTCAACGCCGATGCCTACTGCACTATTTTGTATGACAATGTGCTTCCGACGTTGTGGCAGTTTTACGGGTTGGAGCCCTGTTACTTCCAGGACGACAATGCCAATTGTCATGTTTCGAGGTTAACCAAGGCTTGGTAGGGTGCCAATGGAGTTAATCGAATGGACTAGCCTGCCCAGAGCCCAGATCAGAACCCTATCGAGAACCCCTGGGACGAGTTGGATCGCTGAATTAAGGGGTGCACTACCCGTCCAAAATCGGTGAAGGAACTTCTATGTCTACTCCAAGCCGGGTGGATGACAATACCACTAGCTGTAATACAAAGACTTGTGGAAAGTATGCCCCAGAGGGTTGACGCTGTAATTGCCTCTCGTGGAGGCTCTACCAACTTTTGATTTTGAATAAAATTAGTTTTTCTTTTCTATCACAGGTGTCCAAATACTTATTGGTAGACACTGTATTAATAAAAAATTCGTAGGCTAGCTCTCGCTTGAATCCGAGACGAAAATGTGATTGCTCAGAGACATAACCACTGTGCCAATAAGGTTCTTTGGAAAAGGTTTTGAAATTAAGAGTTTTTGTAGCTACTGTTCATTTTTATGTACAGTAGTTGAAGGAACGAATGAGCCGAGTTAAGTCAGTGATCCAAGAAGAGAATCTTTTGAATGAATTATATTTAATGGATCGCCACAATCAATAATACTATACTATAATCCATGGGTAATAGTTTCATGATATGGCCTGTAGCTTTCTTCAATAAATGGTCTATCTGGTGCAAAAGAAGTTTTCAAATCAGATTGGTAGTTCTCGAGAATAGAACTCAAACATACATTTAAACAAACTCTTCAGTTTCACATAATAAGTATAGATACACAGTGAGTGAAAATTTTTAAAATCTGAAAAAAATATTTTCAGCAGCATTTAAACTCAATTTAGGTTTATTCGGTTACAAAATTGTGAATACTTATTTTTTATAACATGAAATTTTCAAATAATAATTTCAATCAATCAATTAAGAATGATAAATCATGTTAAGCATTTTAATATCCGTTCATTATTGCCCTTTTGCTTTTCAGTTAATAAAACAAGAAGTTTTTGGAAAATGTCAAACTTGAGTGGTTAAATACATTATTTGAATTTTTTATTTTGAAGACATGCAACTAAAAAATGAATTAGTCCTAAATCTTTAAATAATTTTTAAATTAGGCGTAAATTATTAACTTTCCGTCAATTTTGTAGCTACTGTTCATTTTTATTTTTTAATTTCATGAACTAATGCCAATTCCGTAAATTTTTAAATTCCATCTAAAATTATTTCTCCTAATAAACAAATATAATTTTTAATTCTTAATTCAATCAATAAAGCGAGTAAAAATTTGTGTTTATCGTAAATATAATAAAGTATTACAAAACATGCTGCATCATTCGAATAACATTTTTTTTTTCATTGGAAAAGTAAATAATAGCAGCCAGGTTACGGTAAAGATAGGATAAAAAACTAATTAATTAACTTCAGAATTTTTTTTCTTGCGGTACCTGGGGTATAAGTAAACACTTTAAAATGAGAAATTAGTTTTTACCTTAATTCCTAAACATAATTATTTTTTAACGTTTTAAAAAATTATTGAGATTAATTTAGATGTTTGTTTTGCTTTTATTCATATGCAAATGCAATTTTTGTCTTAATAATATATTTTTTAACATTAAGATTATATTATTTTTCAATAAAGTATTTTTCTATGCTGAGTCTAAAATTCTACGTCTTGCTTGCCAGTAAACAATGAAAAAACAGAAAATAAATTACGTCGCTGTATGTGAATGGAAATAATATTTTTTCTTCTAGGTAAATTTCAAAAAAATATTGAGAAAAGAGAAAAAGAAGGAAAATAAAGAAAAAGAAAAGAAAAGTCGCTGACTTTGAAGGTTTTGAAAGTGTATGCATAATATTCTTTGCTTAATTGACGTGCTGATCCACTTGATGATTTACAATCGTTTGTTACAAGTACTGAATGGGTGAAATATTTTTTTCTGCAGCCTTATAATTATTTTGTCACGACTGGGTTAATACTTTGGCGTAAATATTCTCACCAATTATTTTCTGGTGACTATGGAAATCAAAAATAACTAATTAAATTTCTAATTTGTTCGGTAAGAATGAGTGAACAATTTTAGAATATACATAATTTCTAAATTTTTTTTGGTTTATGAACGTTCTTTTCATATGCATTTTCAAAAAAATTGCGTATAATTATTTGAAAAATGACTACAAGGATATTCCTCTTAATTTATATATTTTTGCTTCTGATTCCCTGCACAAACAACATTTAGCTTTTCGAATATCATTTTGCGAATTATGAATTCATTCTTTTGCAAAATTTTACTGTTGTGGTAACTTTCCTTACTTTCCTTTTTGGTCAGTAAAGTAAAGGAGAAATAAATGAATTAATCCTAAATATTGTGCCTGAAAATTCTCAACTCTCTCACATTTCAAAGGTTTGATGATCCAAATCTACTCTTATATCCTTTGTTTTCAGCATGAACTGTTGTCTCTTCTCCAAAAGACAAGAAGAGTGGAGGCTCATTTTAAGATGTGGAAAGACGTGTGGTAAAAGTAACCTGGCTTTTTACCAGTCTGTATGAAAAGACTACCGATTACCAAGAAATGCTAGACACCCATTTACATTTACTGCCATTAGCCCTTTAACGCGCAGTGTTGCAGCTCTGAGAAAGCCAAACTCTGACGTTTTGACTGTTGCCAGTCACGAAGAATAGATTTGATTTCTATAAAAATAGTTGCGGGTGACATAGCTCCACGAGAATCCTTTACTTTTTAACACGTCATTTCCCGTAAAAAAAAAAATTGTCACGATTTAACAGCACTGACATCTGCTGAACAATGGAAGAAGGCGAGAAGTATGAAGTAGATTGCTGGGTAGATTGCTCAATGCTGACAAAAGGGCAGCCGTTGCCATCGCTCGACTTAACTACCAGCAAGATGGTGGACGATCAGAACGTTCATCGCGTGCCACAGATCTACAGACCCCTTTTTTGACGCAGCTGGCTGTGCGGCACAGCCAGCTGTCGTCAAAAAAAGGGTCTCTAGATCTGTGGCACGCGATGAACGTTTCGATCGTTTGCCATCTTGCTGGTAGTTAAGTCGAGCGATGACAACGGCTGCCCTTTTTTTCAGCATTGAAACAGGGTTGCGCCTCAAAGGTTTAATAGGGAGAATTAGTGGTCAAAGTTTGGTTTTCCATCAGGGCAACGCCCCCATTCATGTTGCAAAATCCTTCTGGGAATGGTTTTTCGAGGATGATGTGTACGTCACTAAATGTCCTGCCCTAACCGCAGTCCCACAAAAATGATTATCCTCAGAAGGGATGGCTTTCAAACAGTCCGAACATGTCAAGCAGTTTGCGTCTATGGCAGAGTTGAACGTCGCCATCACTGAACACTGGAGATTATTGTTGTCCAGTGATTGGAGATTATATTTTCTTATTAAGAATTATTAATTTACTAGAGATATATTATTGACATCACTATCCTCCACGGATTAGTAAATAGTACGCGACATAGTATATTCGTAGTGTTATATAAACATGGCGAATATATGTGGTGGCTTTATTTCGGTCGGATACATTTTTTTCTGTTTCTTCTTTCCCATATTCATTTTTTTCTGCCCAGGTACGTCAAGGAATGAGTTACTCCTTGTAAATACGCATTTATGTGCAGAATTTCTTAATAGTCTATCTCGACTGACCTCTATATATCGAAATTTCTAAAATTCCCTACTCTTACAATCAAAATTCAATGTATTTTCCATATTTATCTCGAAAAATTCCCTACAAAACCTCTATGTCTCGAATTTTAGTTAGTTTGAATTATAAAAATCAGTGCTTGAACAGTAGCTTCTTAAAGGGTATCAGGACCCTTTTACCTTAAAAAAACGATTTTTCAAAAATATTTCAAAAAATAATTCAGAATGTTAGGAACACTTTAAAATAAACCATATCAAATCCGTACGAAAATTTGCTTTCAGAGCAAACATAAAAGCTAACCTGGACTTTCCCTTTACACACAATATAAACAAACTTCATTTTCTCAGTTTTTGATTTTTACACCTTACCCGCAAGATTAAAAAAAAAGTTATAAATGTAATGTTACGAAATTTATCATATTCGTTGCATGTATCTATCTCTATTCTCTGAATCTCAGTTTTCACAATAGGACCAAAATATTTTATTTTATAGAATAATAAATCATAAAAGTTTTAATAATTTTTAAATTGCATGACATTTTTATTTTTAAAAAATATTGAAATAATAGACAATTTTTAAATTTGAAGTTCATCGCAGAAACGGCCCTTTTTAGCTTTAATTTGACATAAACGTTTAGGTTCTGCTATTAAAAGGGTTATCTTGAGGAAACTGGAGGTAAGTCAAAATATATTTTTCCTAAGTTTGTGTATATATTTTGAGTTACTGAGAAAAATATATATTTACTTTGATTTCAGAAACAAATTTAATTTTTAAAACTTACAATTGTGTTCTACAAGATCTGAAAATTTTATTTTAAAACAAACAGAAGTTTTCTGCTTCGGATAAATCAGAAAAAAGTATGAAGTGCATAAATTTTGATTTGGAAGGTCCTTTTCGAGATAGACAGGCTCGACTGTATATATTTTGTTTCTCATTCCTCTGTTTCGTGTCCAGTTACGGTACACAGTTACGGTGACTTTATTTCGTTAGGGTGAACGCTAACTCAAACTCTGAGCATTGAAGGAGCATCTTCATGACTGCGTCTTTTTCATAGATGAGCTTAAATCAAATTAAACATATAGATTAAAAAGGAAAAAGGAGCAGTTATGAATTAGAAACTCTTCTCACGCTACCGTCGTTTCAATCAGTGAAACTTAAAAATTAAATTTCGATTACTGCAAATAAATAGAAAATCAAAGCAATTTACTTAATTTAAAGCTTAAAAGTAATTTTTGATGAATGTAAATTAATTTACAAAAGTATGAGTGTGTGTAGTGAAGGCAAGAGTGAAATAACGGAATTAACATATCAACGGCTGAGAATCTTTATACCAGCAAACGTTTTGCTTTTTCATAAAATAAATAAAAGCCAACTATATATATTAATACATAATAAGCTGCATAATATTAAATTTTAGCGTGTAGCGCTAGACTGACATATCTGCTCGACTTTAAAGAAAATTAATTATATTTTGCAGAGAAGTAAGAGCTACAAACTCTCGATTAATCATTTTAGGGATTTATAATTTTTCATTTTGCAGGTTTTCTTTTTAAACCTCGATTTCGAAATTTTCACTTAATTAATTTTTCCTTTAAAATAACCTCAGGATAAAAACTAAGTAAAAATACGATATTAACTTTATAAACTGCTTCAGAAATAAATTCCCAATTAATTAAGAATAATGTCGAGGATAAAACAGAAAGATAAGTCATACCTAATACTTTAAATGCACAACACTTTCCAACCCTATGTTTTTTGTGATTGCACTACTGGCTGATGAATTGTTAATTCGAATGGTTTATTTATTAACAACTTGAATAACAAATTAACGCTACCCGTACTAATTCATTAAACGCTGGGTCAAAGCTGTACATTCAAAGAGTGTCGGGTAGCAACGATAAGCACACACGGAGAAACGCTAATGTCGCGTCTATGAAACAATGGGTGTGAACTGGTTAAAATCAGTAAAATACTACAGTATTAATTCTAATCACTGCCATTAGAACCTAAATCTGTGACAGTAAAAAGACCATAAATGTAATAGACAACGTAAGAGTATTTTTTTACAAACTTTAAAAATTTATGCTATTTGTGAAAATAGATATGGAAATACTTACAAAATGGTTGAATAAAATAGAAAGAATAAACAGAGAATTAAATTTATGGATTTTGACCCTGAAATCGAACATTATTTCGAAAATTGTACAATTTTTTAGACCATGCACCAGACGCCCACTTGAGAATTTTTGCAGTGAAAGAACAAACCTTCTGAAAGCGCACAAAATATATTTTTTTAACTTAAGAAGCTCGTTAATATCCGTGACTAAAAGAACTACGTGATCACTTATTGATAAGTGTTTACGGAGAAATTTGACACACGTCGTGAAAAGTGCCTGGGGTTCACGATTCATTAATATATATATATATATATATAGTAAAATGGCTTAACTTGCGAATGAAAGAATCATTCAACATAAGTTATGGTAATCCAATATATTCTATAAACATAAAATTGTATCCAAGAAAGGGCGTAAGTAGATATATTCAATTAATAGAAAATCCGAACAGAGGTAAAATTGAAAAAAAATGAAATGGAATTGTAAAGAATAAAACAATGGGTAGTAAGCATCGGCTGTACTCATCAGACCCCACGAACCGAAAATTTACTTCCAAAATGAAAACAAAATAACAGGATTTCAATGTAGTTACTCAGCATAAAGAAAGCTAAATATGTAACTACGGTTCTATCCTGTTACCAAAAAACAAAATTGGAGGCAAGATGGCCGAAAACATGAAGCATTCAGGCGTGGCTTCTAGACAGAGTGAAGAATGTTCATACTATTGTCAAAAGATGAGGAAAAAGTACCAGATGCAAATTTCAAAAGTTAAATAATGACAAAAATTGAAAGAAATTAAAAAACAGTGGTAGTAATTGCATGATATATATTAGGTATATAATACTTAAATAGGTATACATCTAACTACGTCTATACATAACTATTATAGTAAAAGGAACTAAGAGTATGTTTTATATTGCTATAAAGATAAAAGAAAAATAAAACGAATACCATTGATCATCCATTCACTTTCTTTTTAGAATGTTTTTTGAGTTTTTTTTTTAGAAATCAACACACAAGTACTAGTAGGGAAGAAAAGAGAGTTCTGCCCAGGGGGTACCATGTTAAAAGTGGGGTACGCATGAGGTACCTGGGTCGAGAGAGAGAGAGGGGGGGCGTGGTCGGACCGGATGTGGGGAGCGGATGCTAAGACCGGATGTTCAAAGGGTTGATAAGAATTTTTTTCCTTTTTTTCAAATAAGGGGACTTGGAAAAATTTTCAGATTGCGATGCATTCTCTCGTGAAAACTTTGACATAATTTTAAATAAGCTATACTTTATGAATTAAACCTGAAATAAAAAATATTATTGTAATTAAATGAGGACCCACCAGCCACCCGGTACAATGTCTACCGCCTCATTTCAAATAAAAATTCTTACTGTGCCTTTCCCCATCACGCTAGCCTCGCATGAATGGAGACAGGGCGTAGCACAGAGGATGCGTTGTTGTTTTTGTTTCTTTAAATAATAATTAACTATGTGGAGCAAAGAAATGAACAACATCCCCAGGAGGCCTACGAACTTTAATTTTAAATTAAATAAGTAATTTTACAACAAATATTTTTTTAACCAAGAGTAATTTATTTTTATTATTATTTTTTAACCAACAGTTTTAATTTTAAGTTAAATAATTTTACAACAAATATTTTTTTAAATTAATTTTACAACAAATATTTTTTTTACAACAAATATTTTTTTAAATTAATTTTACAACAAATATTTTTTTTACAACAAATATTTTTTTAACCAACAGTTTTAATTTTAAGTTAAATAATTTTACAACAATTTTTTTTAATTAATTTTACAACAAATATTTTTTTTAATCAAGAGTTAATTTATTTTTTAACCAAGTTTTAATTTTAAGTTAAAAAATTTTACAACAAATACATTTCTAAATTTTTTTTTCTTGATAAATTAAAAACATTTGATTAAAAAAAATTTGTTGTAAAATTAATTATTTACTTAAAATTAAAACTTGGTTAAAAAAAAAAATAAATTTAGAAATGTATTTGTTGTAAAATTATTTAACTTAAAATTAAAACTTGGTTAAAAAATAAATTAACTCTTGATTAAAAAAAATATTTGTTGTAAAATTAATTAAAAAAAATTGTTGTAAAATTATTTAACTTAAAATTAAAACTGTTGGTTAAAAAAATATTTGTTGTAAAAAAATATTTGTTGTAAAATTAATTTAAAAAAATATTTGTTGTAAAATTATTTAACTTAAAATTAAAACTGTTGGTTTAAAAAATAATAATAAAAATAAATTACTCTTGGTTAAAAAAATATTTGTTGTAAAATTACTTATTTAACTTAAAATTAAAGTTCGTAGGCCTCCTGGGGATGTTGTTCATTTCTTTGCTCCACATAGTTAATTATTATTTAAAGAAACAAAAACAACAACGCATCCTCTGTGCTACGCCCTGTCTCCATTCATGCGAGGCTAGCGTGATGGGGAAAGGCACAGTAAGAATTTTTATTTGAAATGAGGCGGTAGACAATTGTACCGGGTGGCTGGTGGGTCCTCATTTAATTACAATAATATTTTTTATTTCAGGTTTAATTCATAAAGTATAGCTTATTTAAAATTATGTCAAAGTTTTCACGAGAGAATGCATCGCAATCTGAAAATTTTTCCAAGTCCCCTTATTTGAAAAAAAGGAAAAAAATTCTTATCAACCCTTTGAACATCCGGTCTTAGCATCCGCTCCCCACATCCGGTCCGACCACGCCCCCCCCTCTCTCTCTCGACCCAGGTACCTCATGCGTACCCCACTTTTAACATGGTACCCCCTGGGCAGAACTCTCCTTTCTTCCCTACTAGTACTAATAAATACTCATGATTTATTGATGAACTTTTTTTTAATTTTTTCAATTTTATTTTTTCCTTTTATTTTTATTTTATTTATTTTTTGAAATTATATATATATACATGTATGTATGTATGTATTTATGTATATATACTTGTCAATTTAACCCATTTATGCCTAGCGTCCCTTTTTTGGGACGGCTATATCGCTATCATTCAAAACGTTATTTATTTTTCCTAGCCTTTATTCGCGAGTATTGAACCTCAATTCCAGAAAATATTTTAATATGGCAAGTAGGATGTTGACATTTCAATTTTTATACATAACGATTTTAAATGAAATCATCCCTTGTTCAAAAAGTTGACATCAGAAATTTATCAATTACTTCTGGTGTTAGCAAAAATCCAAGAAAGTCGCAAAAATATCCAGGCACGAATGGGTTAAAATAGTTTAATCCTATGCAATTTAAAGGTTCTTTAAAAGCCTCGAATAAATTATTAACCATATATTTCTTCAGAGCTTGATATTTTTAAACCTGTTTACAATCACCAGAACTTTTCATTATTATTTAAAACATCTTTAAAATATAAATTCCAAGAAGTGATAGAACTTGCCAAAATAAAAATAGTTACCCAAAAGGTCAATATTAATTTAGATTAGCCACTTAACATACTAAGTTACAATTTGTGATCAGTACGTTTTGATCGTCATTGAAATATAAAATTACAGTAATTTTCTTTCGGAGACGTTGATATCTAAAAGTTCTCTTAACTGATTTCAAGTATTCACTGCAACGCTCATCTACGCATTTTATTAAATAAAACAGCTGTAATACAAACAATTCCTAGAGTGTAAAATCTAGATTCGTGATTTACAAAGAGCTGAAGTGCGGTGATTCTGCAAGATTTTGAAAAATCTTGCTTTCACCATTGAGTTTAAACAATTTTCATGATATGAAAAAAAAAATTCGCTGTTAAAAAAAATCTACTTAAAAACGAGTACTTTAATGTGCTCGAACTTTTTAAGCATATTTGCTTCAGTAAATGAGTATATGATGTGCTTAAATATCAATTAAAATGCAAAAAATGCATAGCAGATAAGCAGTACATGTGCTGCTTAAATTTAAGAGAAAACTACTCGGAACTAATACGACAAATGTAAAGAAGGTTATTTGGTTGAGCCGATTTAAATTTAAAGACTGCGTTGTGATACATGATAATCCAGGTACGATGCACTTATGTTGCAATAAAATAAAAAGACGTTAAATACTGAAAAACTATTTTATTAACTATATATCACACATGTTCCATAAAACGAAAGTCACATCACTAGAATAAATAGCACTGCCGGGGCCGGAATGTGCATCCACAAAGCAAGCAGACGGACTGGAGTGGAGAAGTGTCTTGATCGGGCTAGTTGATTCCGCCATTTTGCTAAGCCACCACCAGAACAAATGCAACTTAAGTGCCTGGGTAGGCACCAATTTATGTAAAGAAAGGTTATTTGGTTGAGCTGATTTAAATTTAAAGACTACGTTGTGATACATGATAATCCAGGTACGATGCACTTATGTTGCAATAAAAAGACGTTAAATACTGAAAAACTATTTTATTAAACATACGCTGTTGAAATATTATTATAACGGCGGTGGTGGCTCAGCGAAAATAAAAATACGTCCTATATGGACAGTGAAATTAAGGTGGAATAATTTAAAAATTACGCCAGCACAGAATTACACATTGGCGAGAACAATAACTTGGCTGAGATTAATAGCGCCAATTCCAGAGCAACCCTAACAGTTAATCCAATAAAATTACAATGACGTAATCGCGAGCAAATAATTTTAAAGTCGTCGCAGGGGAACAACCAAATAACTTACGCCAGCAGGATGCCAAGAAGAAACTCAAAAAGGCCGTTGATTTTGCAAACGGACGCAATATAATCTATTTTTAGCACATCGGTCTGAAGAGACGAAACAATTAAGAACAAAAAGAATAGTGCATACGGGAAAAGCGAAAATACAGATTTAAAAACCGAAATGGCTGTAAAATGAAAAACAAAAGTGATTTAGAATTCTTGAATTTTGGATAGATTACATTAAAGAAAGCCAAAGTAAATGATTTTTAAATTAGATATGTGATCTTCATCACATATATACTCCCCTCAACCAAGAAAAAAAAATTTGAAGAAATTTTTTTTTATTAGTTACAATTAATGTCTTTAAAAAAAATTTTAATTAAATGCTCTGTTTGGTTGGCTTAAACAATTAAGAAAAATCATAAACATATTCAGACAAAATTATACAATTGCAAAATTACTGATGACCACCACCTAATAAATATTTAGAGAAGAACAAGAAAATGTCATGACACAATAAAAATAATAACTGCTAGCAATACAAAAGTAAATGTCGACAAAATAAAAAGGGAGCATTTAGCTCACAATACAAAGGGGCATTTTAGCTCATCCTTTCTTTCAAACAAGGGGCATTTTAGCATACCCTTTTTTTTTTAAATAAGGGGCATTTCAGCACACCCTTTTTTTTTTAAATAAGGGGCATTTCAGCACACCCTTTTCTCTTTAATTGAGCATCTCAAGCTCATGTGCACATCAAAGATATACTGCTTAAACTTGCAGTGAGTACTCAAAATTATAATTATAAACCAGCGCTGTTGAATGGTTTGCATATATATATCAATAAGGCCTTCAAATGTCAGAATTATGCATCAAAAATACTTCACTCAATTGACAAAATAAAACAATACATTCAAATTATAATATGATACTAAAAAAATTTTTGTTTGTTGGATGGTAATTTTTCACACAGTTCTGTACCATTAGAATTGTAATAATGTTGTAAATAGTACATGACATAACAGTATCTTGACATACATATCTGTATATCATAAGAAAAATAAGCACATTTAATTGAAAAAATTATACTTGCACAAAATGACAACGAAAAAAAAAAACAAGGAATTTGAATATCAATCTATACAATACCATCAACGAACATCAATCTAAGTACAATTAAAAAAGATCTCAGTAAAAGGACACTCACATAGTTATTTATTTTAAATTTTCAAGTTAGAGATAATACTAAATGAATCATTTAATTTTATTATTAATTATTATTTTATGACTGAGTAATTATTTACTTTAGAAGTCATCATTTAATAAGTGTTAAGTTTTAAGAACATTATTGAAGAAATGATATATTGACAGACACAGGATGAAATCCAAATACACAAGTGAAAACTGCTGGACCAGCCAGGCAGTGCACAAAAGGAATTATACCTCCAAGCTTGTGGGTACCACACAAAAAAGGAAACAAGCATTCAACACATGCACACAGCAATATATCCGTGAATGTCAAATAAACATGTTATTAATTATGTGGAGGTAATAGAAAAAAATTAAGTTATAAAAGAATGAAATTAGTTAACTTGCAAGTCTTGAAAATGTAGGTTTAAACTTGGTAACAAGTACGTAAAATATTAGTTATAGCTTAAAAAGAAAATTGACTGCAATTGTGGTCATACGGTAAAAATAACAAAATTAATGATTTTTTTTTTTTGTTTGTTTGTTCAAGAAAGGAATGTTGTTGTGTCACTTACTAGCACACTAATATTTTCAAAAGTGACAAAATTGGGAAAGAATAGCACACAAAAGTACAAATAAAAATACACTAAAATGCAATTACTAAAGTATACAATATACTGATACTCTGAAATTATATACCATCAAATTTCACTTATTAAAGTCTTGAGTTATAAACATAATTCAAATAATAAATTAACTATAAGCACTCTGAAAATGTAAATCAATGTAATTTTTTTTTTTTATAACTCAGTGAGTACTTGATACCTTAAAGTTGTATTAATTTATAGTAAGGTACAGTAGAGATTTAAATATCTCATAGTATAGAAAAAATTTCAAAATAAAATGTTATGTTTGTGTATGTGAACACAAAAGAGTGGCAAAACATATACAATGTGTTTAAAATATTTTTGAAATGCACTACTGTACACCATAGTGAAAATGTGGGAGAAAAAATGTAACAAATATTCAAAAATTTTGTGTGTAGCAAAATGTGGAAGGACAAGCACAATGAACTCAATGAGCAGAACATCAGTGTGAACATGTTTGTGAGTGTGAACATATAATACATAAACACAAGTGTGATGAAAAAAAAAATCAAGTATGTGAAAACGTTGAGAGTCAGTAAGTGTAAGCAATGTAAATAAAAACAACAACATGAAAAAAGAGTGTAATTGTGGACAAACACAGACTTCAAAGATCAGTGACTATTCAAGTATGAATCTTATTTGAAGTACAACAAACATTGTATGATATTGTGTATTTATGGAAAAGAAAAAAAAGGTAATCAAATGAATACCACTATACTCTTCCAAAGAATGCATGTATTAAACAGAGGCATATCAATGGCAGGAAAGAAAACAATAAAACAGTGTATCTAAAAAATGTAAAAAATATGTGAACAGTACAACTTATGGTAAACATGTAAAATTGTATTAAAAAGGCCAAAAATGGAGTGAAAAACAAAAACATAAAGTACTCTTTAAAAAGTATTTAAAACAATGCGTAAAAAATCAGTCAACATGAGGACTGTAAATAATAGCATGTTCAAAGAAAAAAAAATGTGTAAGAATATATGATAAAAATAGAAACAGTCTATTGTGAGGTACGAAAAAAAACTGAAAGAATATGTATGTTGTGCCATGGACTTTAATATGCAAAAATGCAGTGTGTCTGTGTATGAAAAAGTGTGTGCCTTGGAAAGGCCTTGCCATGGACTTAATTATTGCAGACTGTCATGATTATAATAAAAAGAGTAAAGAAAAATATAACGATGTATGTGTACCTCATAGAGGCTGAAAAATGAACACAAAAATGTAAAATACAATGCAAAAGCGAAAACATAATTTAAAATCACAAGAATGAATATGTAAGCAATTAGAAAATTAAACACACAAAAAGGTCTGTACACAAAAGTAAACATATAAAGCAATGAGTAATAATGATATTTATCGTGAGTGAACGAAACCCAGTGCATAAAGAAGAAAAATATTAAGAAGTGTATTAAAATAATTAAATGTGTGTGAATTGCAATCCAACAATTGTATTAAACAGTAAAATATTAATGTCATATATACTATATAAAAGGAGTAATTTAGATTTTTTATAAATATGGTTGAAAAACAATACTAATTATTTTTTTATAACTCCTTAGAAGCAGTAAAATAATAAAACAAAACAATTCAGCATATTAAATATTTTCTTTGACACGTTATGTCTAAAAAATATTCTTAGCGTGTGCTATTTGCATACAAAAAAAAAGATGCCAAGACAATATGAGCATGATTATTATTATTATTATCATACTAGTTTTAAAAAAAAACTGCATTTATAAATGACTTACCAAATTTCTCAAGAATAAAACTTCAGTTATTCAGTAAATAAAAATTTAGCAAAAAAAAACTTTTCATTAGTCATACTTAAAATATAATGTTCATTAAATTACCAGTTCACACTGCATTACAAAGCATAGTATGAGGTGTCGGTGTATCAGGGGCGCGCACATTGAAAAACAAAACCAATTGCCATCACAGGAGGGAAAAAAAAACAGTCTTCGCCAAGTTCAGTGAATGGCATACCTAGCGACGCACGAAAAAAAAACTACTGTGGACTGCAGACATCCGGAATCCAAGTCCCAAATTTGCGGTGATCGGGCGGTTTTTCGCACAGTTCAGCATTAGTTGTAAGTTTCAGGCGTAAAGCAAGGCAGGAAAACATAACGTACTCCATACAGGAAAACAGAAAGATACTCCATACGCCGACACAATAGTCTCCAAATAGTCATAGGAACGTGTAGAACTCAAAGCGGTATTACGGAGGTAAGCAGTATGTGCTTTGGTAGAACTCACCTACAATTCGTCGGAGGGTGTTGCGTAGTAAGATCATCGATAATCCCTATATGAATTGAGGAGACGATAGGAAACTCATCATTAATGAATAGCCAGTCCATCATGGAGCTCCGTGTTCCGTAAAAACGAAAGTCACATCACTAGAGTAATATATCACACATGTTCCATAAAACGAAAGTCACATCACTAGAATAAATAGCACTGCCGGGGCCGGAATGTGCATCCACAAAGCAAGCAGACGGACTGGAGTGGAGAAGTGTCTTGATCGGGCTAGTTGATTCCGCCATTTTGCTAAGCCACCACCAGAACAAATGCAACTTAAGTGCTTGGGTAGGCACCAATTTATGTAAAGAAAGGTTATTTGGTTGAGCTGATTTAAATTTAAAGACTGCGTTGTGATACATGATAATCCAGATACGATGCACTTATGTTGCAATAAAATAAAAAGACGTTAAATACTGAAAAACTATTTTATTAAACATACGCTTTTGAAATATTATTATAACGGCGGTGGCGGCTCAGCGAAAATAAAAATACGTCCTATATGGACAGTGAAATTAAGGTGGAATAATTTAAAAATTACGCCAGCACAGAATTACACATTGGCGAGAACAATAACTTGGCTGAGATTAATAGCGCCAATTCCAGAGCAACCCTAACAGTTAATCCAATAAAATTACAATGACGTAATCGCGAGCAAATAATTTTAAAGTCGTCTCAGGGGAACAACCAAATAACTTACGCCAGCAGGATGCCAAGAAGAAACTCAAAAAGGCCGTTGATTTTGCAAACGGACGCAATATAATCTATTTTTAGCACATCGGTCTGAAGAGACGAAACAATTAAGAACAAAAAGAATAGTGCATACGGGAAAAGCGAAAATACAGATTTAAAAACCGAAATGGCTGTAAAATGAAAAACAAAAGTGATTTAGAATTCTTGAATTTTGGATAGATTACATTAAAGAAAGCCAAAGTAAATGATTTTTAAATTAGATATGTGATCTTCATCACAACAAAGTACTCAGAAATGAAAACAATTTGCTTATTTCTAAGTACTTCGTTTTTACAGTGTGAATAAAAGTATCTGTAATTAAAGATAATTAGTTACAAATCAAATATTCTACTGTAAGTAGCAAATATATAAAACACATTTACTGAGATCAAGGTTTGATCTGTTCATTCCGATTATTGCAAATCCAATTATCGTGACTTTCTTTTTACTCTTCAGTATACTTTGGTCCACACACTGGTATTTTTAAGTACTGTTGCTGTCCAAATATGCTCAGTTAAGTATCAGACACTCAGAAAGTTGAAGAATTCTTGAAATTTTAGATATTCATATCATAGTAAAAACATCGTGATCATATATTGCTAATAAATGGGGCTGTATGGCTTTCCTTCAAGTTATCTATATAACAATGAAATCAAAGTTCTTTTAAAAGGCACTCAAAAAAGCTCGCGTTAAGAACTATCGTATTTACCCGCGTATAAGTCGAGAAATTTTGGACAAAAAAGAGGCTTTAAAGTTGGGTGGTTGACTTATACGAGGGTCCTTAATTTTTAATTATTTTTTTTAATCAGAAGTCAAAAATGCCCTTTTATAAGACAAATGTTCTCTTCCTGCATTCATAACACAATGGCGTCTCTTCAGGTTGATTTTCATACAAGGAAGAATGTAGCGATACAAAGATTGAAAACGTGTATCATGTTGTTGTTCTTACTGGATTACGGTGAATTAGCTACGCGTGGACTCTAGGCCGATGGGTAGGGTGCCCCCGTGGAGGTCATTCTAAGGGATTCTAACCCGATACGTGTACATGATGATCCGATGACGACGAAGGAATTTTTTTAAGTGTTTGATGAGTCGGATCTCGAATCAGTTTAACTTAGTATATTAGTACTTTGCCATATCATACTACCAGTAGAGTCATATTATTATTATTATTCATTATTAACTGTTTAATTTTGTATACTACTTTTGTATTGTTATTATCTTTATTAATGTATATTTAGTACTTTCTTCTTTTACACATGATTTTGAATAAATGTAGTAAAAAAAATTAAAGTTTCTCGATCGGAAAAGTGGTGGATCGACTTATACGTGGGATTTCAAAAATTTCAAATTTTTTTATCCAGAAAGTGCGGGGTCGACTTATACGCGGGATCGAGGTATACGTGGGTAAATACGCTAATTAAAAACAAGTAACATTTTTAAAAAATAAGGAATGGACTCTGTCTATTCGAAACGTATAGTGGCCTTATATCTGTATCATTTTTTTTTCAAAGTTATTTATTTTTCCTTTCGAGATTTGTTATTTTCATGAAAATTCGTGAGCTGCATGGCTTTTCAGGGAACAGGAAAATTGATCGAAATTTATTGCATGTGTGTCCTTAAAAGTCTATAAAATCTAATTATTCAGTAAAAGATTTTAACCTCTATACATTTATAATTTAATATCAATACATAGAATTAACAATAAAATCGAGCACAAATATTGAAAAACTGAAATAAATATTTTTGCGTCATTTATAATAATTAAACAAGATACACAGTTTAATTTCATACTTTAATAAATGCTTCTCTCTTTTTTTTAAATTTATATTGTTTAATTTTTTATTTATTTTTTTTTTTACTTTCGTGTTTTACTTATTTAACATAAACACTTTCCACACATATTTTCTAATACTTTAAACATTTATTCAATATTCAACTAGAACAAAAACACGGAAATATTATAGTAAAATACATGCCTCATTTGTCTACAAATTTTTGCCTTTGATAAAAATAAATGAAAATTTTCAGTAGCATTAATAAGCCATATGAAGCAAATTTTACTAACCATATGAATGTCAGAAAATAAAATTAATTATTTGTTGCTGATGCTTAAAACTGCCGTCTTTTAATTAATCATCGCGTGTATTTTTTTCTAATTATATCAGCCAGTTTATTTTTTGTTTCAACAAGTTCACAAATGATTAATTTTCCATTTAAAGTAATTGTAAGATAATAACTACATGAAAACGCGGTATTAGCTTTATAAAATGTTTCTGAAATAAATATTAGATCAAAATTAATTGCCTCACGAAACGTTCAGCTTTCCAAACAAATTATTTTATGTAATTTACATAAAATAAGACTTTGAATAATAACTCATTTTTACAACAGACAAAAAATTATCATTAAATTTTATTAATTGTTTTCTTGTACCAAAAATTATTAACTGATTAATGCAGATTTATTTTGAACTAGTTGTCTGCCAGTGGTCGAAATTCGACCATAAAGCGCCTCGCCATGGCACAGTGGTTATGTCACCGGAAATGGTAGACGGGCGAAGTGTGAAGGTACCGAGTTAAGGTCCCATCGCGCGTCCGTCGACCTAACCGTTCTGAGTTTTCCGTGGTTTTCTCCGAAACTGAGAGTAAATAGGGTTTAGGATCCCTTAAAAAGACCCCCACGGAGGGCACCGCACCCATAGGCCTAGATCCCTCGTGCGGGTAATTGGCTTTAACCCCACAATATCGACCATAACGCATTAAATATTTTAATTTTAGCGTGAATAAAGTTCTTCTGACAAAGAGTATGTCTCAAGATTCCATGTACAGTGGAACCTACTAAAGCGACCACCTTGGCTAAAAGACCATCTGTCTATAGCAGAGGTCGCCAAAGTGGTCTATATAGACCCCCAAGGGTCTATTTAACAAAAGTGGGGGTCGATCTGAGCCAGGGGGTCGATTGGGGGGTCGAAGGAAACACAGTTCTTTATACGAAAATCACACATACCTAATCGCGGTAATCGTAAAATTTGTGAATTTTTTTATACCGTACACAGCTCAACCGTTTATGCTAGCATTTCCAAGTTCCTATATGGTTGAAGCCGGTTTCAGTCACGTAAATTCAATCTTAACCAAGTACAGAAATAAATTAAATGTGGAGCTTCGAGAGGATTTAAGATTAAAATTGACTAATTTTGAACCAAATATAGCGAACCTTGCAAAAATACACCAGACACACCCATCTCATTGATTAAGAAGCAATAATTCTGTAGTTACTTTACTTATTATTTCTACTTATTTATAATTACTCATTATTTAATAAATATTAAGGTTTTTTAAATTATATAGGGGCCGATGATCAAAAAAGTTTGGCGACCCCTGGTCTATAGTGATCAATTTTGTGCACTTTCAATTTACAACCCCCACACTTTTCTGTGACGACGGTGTTTTTGTAAAAACTCTATCATATTTTGCTAAATCCAACGGCAGCTCCAGTGAGTGGATCATAGGGTCATCTCCCTCTATCGACCTCGGATTTCACACACTCAGTTTGCGTTTTGAACAATTTAGGCTAACCTGAAATGTCTAGTGGCCCCCTCCGAAAATTCAGCCTGGATACATCCTCGGCTAAAGGCCCATCGGAGTTTTAAAATCTTAAACCGTCGAATGATTGAAGAGGCGCTTGCTGAGGCGTACCCCTGACCATGGATAAAATCTTGCTGCCTCAATGAATTAGCCCTTTTTTTCAAATGATAGTCCTTGGTATTTATTTACTGTCATCGTAAATGCAAGTATTTTGGAAATTGAGTTTCTTGAAAGGATATGGTAAATTAGTACCAGGATATTTTATAAATAGAATTTAAATTCTTTTAATGCCTGCTGTTCCAGTTCAAACTTCGCTATCAAAAGCATTGCGATATACAGAGTGACCTAAAATGTTGGTAACGAGCTTTAATTCTTTATCTATTAGAGATAAGTGGGCAGTGTAAATTAAAAAAAAGGTTCAAAATAAGGTGGGCAATAAGACTCCATTAAGAAAAATATATTCTCGTTAATTTTCAAAAAGTTACACTTTCTAAATTTGCATACGACCCCCGTAGAAAACAATTCCCAAATAGTAAAGTGTGCACCATACACTCATGAGGTGACATTCAAAATTGTAGAATTATACCTTGAAAAGTGTGAGAGATAAGAAGATAAATATAACGCTGACTTAAACCGCATTTCCATGGTTCTCGGAGGGAAAAAAATCACGATGAATGATCGCATTTTAGGGGTCGTACAGAAATTAAGAAAAAAAATACTTTTTTCCACTCTAGCAATGCACGTTTACATTCAAAATCACGTAGATCATCCTTCTTTAGATATATCAGAGGCGTATATGAAGAAAGGCTCAAATTTGGTACATCACCTCCTGAGTGTAGGGTCATATACAAATTTAAAAGGCTTACCTTTTTGTAAATGAACGAGAGGAATGATTCCTTAACAGAGTCTTATTTCCGACCTAAATTTGAAAATTTTTCATTTTACATTGCCCACTTATCTCTTGTAGATACTAATAGATATCTACAAGATACTAATAGATTTCATACTAATAGATAAAAAAATTAAAGCCCGTTACCACTTTTTTGGGATACACTGTACATAAACTTGAAGCTCATTCTTGTTCCATTGACTAATGGTTCTTTTGTATTTAAGTTTCTTATTATTATACCGCAGCAATAAACTTTCAGCACTAACTTATATGGTGGCAAACTATTGTATTTTTTGGTTTGCCTGGCGCAAATCCCGCCAACTGTTTTTTTTTTTGGGAAACGTTTAAAGACTACTTCTTTGCAAATTTTGTTGTAATACTACAACCTATAGTACTGCTAAAACTTAGTGTTGTTATTTCAAAACTGACACAACAATGGAACCATCGATCGACTAGGGGCGAAATACTGCGTGTGAAATAACTTCTCTATTTTTTATTTATTTATTTATTTATTTTTTTTTTTTTACAGTGCATTGACATATTACACGAAAATTTTAACACTCGCACAACCACCTCCATTCGAACTTTAACCCATTTATTCCTAGTGTCCCTTTTTTGGTACGGCATTTTCGCTATCAGTCGAAAACGTTATTTATTTTTCCTTTGCCATTATTCATGAGTATTGAAGCTCAACTCCAGAAAATATTTTAACATGACCCAGTAGGATGCTAACATTTCAATTTTTATAAATAATGATTTTTTAAAAAAAATCATTCCTTGTTCAAGAAATTGATATAAGAAATTTATCTATTATTGCTGGTATTAGCAAAAATCGAAGAAAGTCGGAAAAAATATCTGGGCACAAATGGGTTAACTGTGCCGAATTTTGCGCTCATCCGTTCACGCAATATGCTGCAAAAGGGCCACAAATGTTTTCCTTACAGTATATATACATAAATAGATAAGTCGGGTAAAAAAATTTCGAAAATTTCGAGAATCGGTTTCATAGCTTTTAAAATCGTCAAGAATGCAATGAGCTAAAACCATTTTGAAGCAATATGTACTGAAAAGTAAAAAATAATCCTTAAATGTACAGATTTCGTTCAATTAGCTTAAATTTATCACTTAGACTAATTTTAAAATTAGAATAAAGTTATGGAATAAAAGTGATTGAACAAAAATATCTTTAATGTTCCAGATAGCATAGGGTGCTTGATATAAGTGGACTTATTTTATTTTAAATTTATTTCGAGTTATTCGTAATGATTGTTACTATGAAAGTGTAAATGAAAAGTATCCGATGTTTTTTTTCTAACATTAAAGTCTTTTTTTTTGGCAATCACTTTACTACTATTTTAAACTTAGTTCAAAATATTAAATTTTACCAAATTGTAGGCCGTCATACTGCTTCTGAACTAAATCTGCACATTTAAAGATTATTTTTTACTCTTTAGTTCATACTGATTTAAAAGCTATTTTCTTCAGCTTTTTAAACTAGAATTTATTTTTATTTTTTTAATCTTAAGAAAATTGAACTAAGAATTAAAAATTAGGCTATCTAAACTGAAAAAGAAAAATAATTCATGTCAAATGGATGAATTGTTTGAAACACAACTGACTTTTTTCGCGAAAAATTTTACAATGTACTGTCCTTAAATTTGGTGATATTTCGGAGATAAAAGCTATATATTACCAGAAATGTAATTTTGCGAGACCATGTTCAAGAACTGTATGGAACTTTAAATGCTATTCTATCTGTTAACTGAAGAATATACTATACAATCTTTTACATGCATGTAACTGCGCTTGAAATAGATTAATGGATCTAAATTGTTTTTGACCGTAAGGGGTTTTAATTTTTTTTAATGCTTCTGCAAAAATTTTAAATGCTACACACACTATATTTGATGGAAAACCTTATTTTCAAATCATCACCTACTTATATCAATTTTGCTTTCCTTAAAATTGATAAATATTTAATATATACTTTAAACAAAAGCTACTTATAGAGCGTATTCCATTGGAATATTTTTATGTTCTCATGTAAAAGAACTATAAATACTAAATGCATCATTTTCAATATTATTGTATTGTTATCGAGCCTTTACATGACTGCAAGATTTCAAGTTAACTGGACGTCTAGAAGTGGATGAAAATTTAATTATTAGAATATTCCATTAATTTCATGCATACATATAGATGAAAATAATATAACCGAGCATTTAAAAAAAAGAGCATTTTTTTTCCTCTCCAAATGGCGGGCTTTAAGAATGCTTTGCAGGCATTGGCCACCGCTAAGGTCGGAGTTATTCGCTTATTCGCCACTTTATTATGGGGACACGTAGTAGGTTGACGACGTTATCCCCTATGAAGAGACATAATGACATCCGCAAAAAAGTGCATCAATATTAATGTAATTTTTTGAGTGTCTGTTAAAGTACTTTAAAATTATTTCCACCCTTTAAATCAAAAGTAAACCTTTATAAATTCCTCTATACTTATTATACTTTACATAAAATAGATAAATATATGAACTGCGATAACTCTAATGTGTTGAAATTCTTTTGAGTGAATCTGTAAAAAACCAATAAATGTTACATACACTATTTCAGAAGGAGGGCCTTATATTGCAATCCCTAACAACATACATGAATTTCGTTTTGTTTGAAATAGGTGAAGGTCTCTAAAGTAAACTTTAAACGATGACTTTCCATAGTGTGTAATGAATTGAGCGGCAGTAGGGACGAAAAGGTTAACAAAGTTGTGAGAACAAAATTAATTGAATGCAATCATGCTACAATACTACAGACATGAATTTTTCAGCAAAGAGATGAACATTTGGTTAGTGAGTGTGTTATCTTATAAATAAAAATGAAATTCTGTTTGTTTGTTTGTTTGTTTGTTTGTTTATTTGTTTGTTTGTGGATTTGAGTTGTATACAAATCCACAAAAATGGACCTATCAGCCTGAAATTTTGCATAGATATGTAAAATAATATAGAATAAATCATAGTCCACTTTAAAATTTTGAAAGTCCACCCGTTCCCGGAATTTAAGAGATTTTTTATGTTCTCCACGCAAAAAGCTTTACGTAATTGTAACCCCTGCAGTGAAAAAAGTGTGAAATAAGGATCGTGGTTGCCATATGTGGCGATTTTGCCGAATAAGATGTTTTAAATTCTCAAAGTAAAAATAAAAGAATAATAATGATTTTTTTTTGTTAGTTTATATTCGTAAGGTTATATATTTTTTAATTATAATATCGTGTGCATGGGAAATCGGAGCAGGAATGAAATGTTTTATATGCAAAACAATAAGAATTGAAGATTTCCGAGGCTAATATGTTAAAATTTTTTAGTTTGGCGAAAAAATAAAATGGCTCAAATGCCGAGAAAGTGAGTTCTAGCGGTTTGCACAGTTTCCGGCTTGGCGAATTTACTGAGAGCTTAAGGAAACGGATTTTTGAAAACAAGTACAAAGGTTTTATTAGAATACAGCGTTAAATTTTAATGATCCCTGCGAAAATAATGCAGTTATTAAGGGATTTCAAGCGATCTATCTTCAGCATTCTCGCGATTTTGAGGAGGATTCTAACGCTTGGCGCTATTTATCGTAATTTAATCGTCTGCTATTTGGATTATGAATACACCTGCGTATAAGTTTTTGAAATTTTCATTCAGTTGGAATTGTGCATTTTTCAGAGCAGCTTTTCTGCATCTAATGTATTACATCCAGAAAAAAGGATGTTAGAAATATCAATTTTAATATTGTTTAATCACACTCATGAATAATGATACACTTTCCAACTTAATGAAAGAAGGAACGAAAATAGGGAAGACCCATGGATTATAACTCTTTTTATATATAGCACTTTAGTGCGTATTTAAAAATCTGAAAGTGTGTCAGATTTTCTATGATTCTAGCGCTTGGCGCAATTTAATGAGAGGGTATTTTTAAAAACAAGCGTAGGTTATCTTATAAATAAAAATGAAATTATGTTTGTCAATTTGTTGATTTGGGTAGTATACAATTCCACAAAAATGGACCTGTCAGCCTGAAATTTTACACAGATATGTAAAATAATATAGAATAAATGATAGTCCACTTTAAAACTTTGAAACTCCACTTAAAAACGTTTTCCTCCTGAAGGGTTCCCTTAATTTCCGTTCCCGGAATTTAAGAGATTTTTTATGTTCTCCACGCAGAAAGCTTTACGTAATATTAACCCCTGTAGTGAAAAAAGTGTGTGAAATAAGCATCTTGGTTGCCATGTGTGGCGATTTTGCCGAATAAAATGTTTTAAATTCTTAAAGTAAAAATAAAAGAATAATAATGATTTTTTTAGTTTATTTTTTTGGTTATTTTTTTAATTATAATATCGTGTGCGCATAAGAAATGAGAGCAGGAATGAAATGTTTTATACGCAAAACAATGAGGATCGAAGATATCCGAGACTAATATGTAATTTTTTTTAGTTTGGCGAAAAATAAAATGGCTGATAGGCCGATTTTTAGAGTGTGAGTTCTAGCGGTTTGCACAGTTTTAGGCTTTTTGGCTCAATTTACTGAGAGCTTAAGGGAATAGCATTTTTGAAAACAAGTGTATAGGTTTTCTTAGAATACAGCATTAAATTTTAACTATCCGTGCAGAAATAATGCAGTTATTAGGACATTTCAAGCGATGTAGCTTCAGAATTCTCGCCAATTGAGTACATTGATTTAACTTGGGGGAAATCCGCCAAATTTCAGAAAATTGAAATCTCCGCATTTAGTACATCGAGGTAACGATGAATAAAACATGTTATAGTTGATAATTTAAAAAATGCGGCTGTATTAAGGGATTCCACTTTTCAAATAAATGCCTGGCGGTCGAACCATTTCCCATTTTGATTGCTGCTAAGTCAATGCTTCGAATGATTCCCTGAAAAAACTCTTGCAAAATGGCGTATGCTGGCACTTTGGCGAGGCTTAGATTTGAAACTGGATTTTACTTGAGACTGGTATATACGTATAATAAGACTGGTTATAGATAAAAATGAATGTTGGTATGTGTGTAGGAGGTTGAAAAACTCCAGCACCGTTTCACCGATCACCATGAAATTTGGTTCACCTAAGTCTTTTATCATGGAGAAGGTTTTTATGCTATCCGTTTTCCTCTAACTTTTCACTAGGTGGCGCAGCAGAACGTCGAATTCTATTCCGTTTAGCCGTTTGCTATGCGAATATGGTCCAACAAATTTCGATGAAATTTGGTACACGCGAATATTAGAACACGGAGAATATTTTTCACTATCCGTTTGCTGTAACTTACCGCTAAATAGCGCTGCAACGCATCAACTTCTATACCGTTCGATCGATCGGCATAAAATTTTTTATACTTACACATTTGAGAACGAAGAATATATTCTAACTGCGTTACTTTTGATGTTACTCACCACTAGATGGCACTGCAATGCATTATTATTTTAACTCGCCACTACATGACGCTGCAGCAGGCCAAATTTTTGACCATTCAAACGGTGGCTATGAAAATCAGTATACATAGCTATTTGAAAAATGAGAACATTTTGGCGTTATCCATTTTGCTATAACTCGCCACATGACGGCGCTGTAGCAAATCATTACTTTAATTAACCACTAGATGGCCCTGCAGTGTATCACTTCTTGACTGTGCGAATAATCGCTATGAAAATAGGTATACATAGATATTTGAACACGGGGAAGAGTTTGACACGATCCATTTTCCTATAACTTGACACTAGATGTCGCGTCAACACATGAACTTCAAGACTATTCAGCCGATCGTCATGAAAATTCGTATACATCGATATCTGAATGCGAAGAATATTTTTGCCGTATCCGTTTTGCTAAAACTCGCCACTAGATTGTGCTACGCCGCATCGCCTTCTGCACCGTAAAAACGATTGCCTTGAAATTCAGTATGCATGATTATTGAACACAATATAACGCGATATCCATTTTGCTATATCTCTTTATTACAATAAATAGTAATCACAACAAATATTAATATCAAAAAGTCCATTCATTCCCGTGCGAAGAACGGGTACTTCAGCTAGTAGTCTATAAAGAACATATCTAGTAAACTTGTACAGCTCTTTGGGCAATATATAGCAAAGAAACCAATGATATATGAGCTAAAAATACGAAAAAAATTCCTTACTTGGATGACAGATGAAATTGATGATATATTGTATCCTTCACTCCTTTAGAATGTTAAGTTTTGAAATTTTCAATAAATCTGGGTCCTTCATAGCAGCTCGTTCGGCAAGTCGCACTATTTCTGTTGGACTTTCGATTAGATAAAAACATAAACATCCTGCTTAGATGTGGAAACGGGCACGTCTATTAGTTGTTGCGGGGTTCTAGTCAGTTGTTCGCTTGACGCTAAATTATTCAGACGCGTTGTCAAGAAATGTTTATTTGTAAAATTCATTCCACAAAATTCAGAAGTATATTGTCAAATCAAATGAACTAAGAATTCAAAACACAATAATCATGTGCAATTACATTCACTCCCTGACTTTCCCCCCTTCCTAGAGCGGTTCATTTGGATTCACTTATGCTGGCAGCCTGCCAATATTCCACACCAAACACAGTCTGACAGTACTTAGGGATAGTGAAATAGTCGTGTGGAATCGGATAACATTTAACAGTAAACCTTTCTAGGTTAGTTGCCCACTCCTTTGAGCGGAACCTTTTTTTCCTCTTACTCTTTCATAAATTTTTTGTTTTCATCCACTCAGAATTTGAGTTTATTCAGCGGCGAAGTCTGATTTCACTAAGCGAAGGTCTTAATACATAATTATATTCATTTGTTTCAGCTCATAGCTATTTGAGCAGATTAAGCGGCTGATTTTGTTAACTAGCAATTTTACTAAGCTCGCGTAGGTATTTTCCAGGTTGCAAAACTTGTTTTACTTCGTAAGAATGATTTTTTTTTTTTACTTTATTAAGCTTTTATAACGTGACAGGATATCGTAGTACACAGTTAAAATAAAAATGTAATATTTATTAATTTGTCATGACTGAAAATCTACTAATTCTTGAACTTTGAGAAAGTTTTGTGGAATAAAAGTAAATGGAAATCAGAAATAGTATGAAACTTACTTTAAAGCCAGTTCCTTTAACTAACTTTTCCAATGACATAAAACTGTCATTTTCAGCTCAACTATGCCGAAAATTAATTACATATTACTGGAGTTAAAGCTGCGATATTGCAATTAATTTTTCTGGGGATTTTATAATTTTTCAATTTACGCGCTTTTTAAATGCCTTCTCAAATGATTAATTTTCGCTTTTATTAAATAGCACCATGGGGGAAAAAATATGGAGTCATTTCAAAAAATGTGTTTTGAAATTGATTGCATTACTGTAACATGAGCATTGTGAAATAAGTTAATTTAACAAAATAAAAATTATCAAAAGTATTGCTGTTTAATTTTGACTTAATTTGGTTAAGTAAAAAGTAGAGACGGTATTCTGTTTAATAATGATCATGCATAGATATAGAGTATTTTAGGTTATAAATGTTATAACTTTCGAAAATATGTAGGTACTGTAATTTGTAAAATTTCCAGGCTATGGTAGAGAATAAAATTTCATAAATTGTAACAAGTTACTAAATCGATTAAAGATAATTTATTAACTTATAAAATTATGTGAATAGCCATTAATTTTCAATACTTTTATCTTTTTTATTCGATGGCGTTCTCATTCAAGTTTCGGACATTCGAAATTGTTTCTATTGCCTTCCAGTATGATAAGTAAATAGATCTATAAAAGTGAAAGGATATTCAGGAATTTTGAAAAATTTTAGGAGAAAAGTAAACAAAAAGGTCAAATCAACTCAGATTACTTTCAGAATTATGGTTTGAAATAATCTGCTTTCAAGGATTACTTTCCATGGCTTTACCCAAACAATCTCCAAGGTCAACATGATAAAAACTGCCTGCATTGCTTTTAAATGTACCTCTATTTTTTTAGGGTGTTGGGGTGGAATGGAAAATTAAAACCTCAGATGTGGCTCTTTATTTAAATGTATCCCACTCAAGTCTCTTGAAGTATGGATTAAAATACGTTAGTTTAAAGCATACTTTTTAATAAGCGGCTTCTTAAATTATGGATAAATTCGTGGCTCATAAAAGAAGGAATCTTAAAGATTCCAGAGGAAGGGTAGACGAAAGTAAACCCTAATATCTTAAGAAAAGCTCTTTTATCTTAGAAATCAATATACAGGGGGTACCGCAATTCCCTCCCGAGTTTGGAAGGCCTATAAAAAATGTATTGCCAATACAACAACAAAGTTGACTTTCTTGGAGAAAGAAATGTTACAAGTTTTATGTCACAAAAGTCCAATATGTGAATCTTTCGTGACAGCAACGGATTAATACAATTTTGCCGGGCGTGGGGTGAGGGCAGTTAGTTTGTTTGCAGGGGTGGGTAGTTAGAAGATTGTAACATCACTTGCAAAACTTGTGAAGCAAAACTTGTAATGCTTCTTTCCCCAAGAAAGTCAACTTTGTTGCTGTATTGGTAATGTAATTTTCTTATAAGCCTTCCAAACCCGGGAGGTAATTGTGACATACCCTCGACATGTAAAGTATGGGGAGGGAAGAATTTGACTTTAGTCTTGATATCTGCCGCATCACGAAACAAGTACGGATTATGGGAAGGGGGGGGGCAAGCGCCCAATCGCAAAAAAAAAGAACTTAATGTGAAAGATCCTATTTTACTTCCACTAAATGAATGCATATGCCAATCTCCTAACTAATCACCCCGAAAGACAAACTGACTGCCCACCTTCGAAAAAATTGCATTAATCCGTCTCTGTCACGAAAGGTTCACATATTGGACTTTTGTGAAATAAAACTTGTAACACTTCTTTCTCCAATAAAGTCAACTTTGTTGCTATAACGGTAATATATATTTCTTATAAGCCTACCTAACAAGGGAGGGAATTGTGAAACACCCTTTATAACATGATAGTTCTGCAACATATCACCTATTTTGGGAAGAATGTATTCTGGTATTCTGGGAAGAATGAGATTGGGTTCTGGGAGAGAGAGTTGTTACGTATGATCATTTGTAATAAATCATCAGACGAAACATATTCGAATACATCTAAAAATCATTACAAAAAGAGTCAACAACCTCTGTATTTCTAAAAAAATATTCCCAATTTTTCCTCTTCTCATAAAAAGTTAGAAAAAGTACTACAACACAAGCTTTTCGTTAGGGTCATATGGGGAAATTATGGGTGATAAAACAACAACGTCTTAATATTTTCTAAAGTATGAAAGATTAAATGATTTAATTTGGCATGAAGTAAGCTTAAATTATTTAGAAATTATTCAAATAGTCACATTACCTGAAGTTGAATTATTATTAATTTTATTTAAATTATTGAGTTGGGCAATTATGGGTCAGATATGGGGTAAATACGGTACACCCTTTCTTTATAGTAATGCATATCTAAAGCAAATAATATTCTAAAATATAATTATTTAGCACGCAAACATACTTTTTATTCATCTAATGAGTTGTATTTATAAAAAAAATTAAATACTAAGATTATTTTAAAGAAAGAATTGGGGACAGATCAGCGATGTGTCCCCAATATTGAAACAAAAATTGGGGATATTTTATAAATTCAATGCTCTTGTCAATATAGCTTTGATTTATTCAAGTAGAGCATTATTAACATTCATAAATAGGGATTGACATGAGACGCGCCAGACGAGAAACATGGTTGTCTCGTCTCGTCTCACAGTGCTAAAACTCTGTCTCCTCTCTTGTCTCGTATAGTCTCGCAAACACTTTGTCTCGTCTCGCGTCTCGCAGAGAAATTGCCTGTTTCGTCTCGTGCGAGATGCGAGACGTCTCGAAAGCCTAGCAGAATTAAGGACTGCGATTCTGTCACCATATTTTTCGTAATATCCTGAACTGCGTAAATGTAATATATATGGTTGATGGGAGTTTCAGTTGCTTTTGAAATTATATAAAGCTTTGAATTTTGTTAGAAATGATGCAGAACTCATGACATGTTGCGCAAATAAAATTTTAATCTAATTAAGCGGCCCCAATGTGCGGAATAGTGAATTCATAAAAGTTTCAATTGGGAACGGCATAAATGAAGCCTGCTTATCCCCCCTCTCGTTTTAGTGTATGAGATATGGGTTTCATATTCAATCGGGATCCCGGGTATAACCTATTCATTCACACCATCAAAAAAGAGACAGCAGAGAAGACTTGTGACCTGGGTTGGTTGTCAACGTGGATCTTTGAATACTCAGCTGAGACCCAGCGTTGTATTAGCGAAATCGCTTCAGTATATCTTTCATTTATGTTCGCATAGCTTGGCTTATGATGAAAGAAGCATTTTTAATAACATGAAATATTTTATTTATAAATATTAATTTATTTAATTAAAAATATGAAATATCCATAAGATTTAATTGCATACGTATTCATCCATTTTGATGAAATGTAGCCAATATTATAAGCAAAGAAAAAATCACAATTATCAGGTCGACAATTAAAGTATAAAATGTCAAGAAAGCATACTTGCATCAACTATTTAAAAAATGTATTAATTAGAGCCAGACATTCTAAATAAGTTTGAATTTTTTTTCAACGAAAAGATAATGATAGCATACTTGAATAATTTTTTATAATTCTGGATTATTCGTAAATATGAATTAGACATTAAAACTCATTTGCAATTCAATCCTCATTTTTAATATATCTAAATATTTACATAAAACAACAATTATCAGAACTATGAAACCGAATATCTGTGTTGACGTCAGTGATCAATTGGGGGAGTGGACGGAGGCTAAGTAAAGAATAATAATAAAAAAAAAATTCAAACAAGATGATTGAATTCCATTGGTTTTTATTTATAAGCAATGATTACTTAATAAATGAATGGTTTCTTTCTAAAAAATCATTCTGTAGTTATTATATGCAAGTTTATACATGGAGGGTTATTTTTCTATAAAATTATTATATATAGATAAACATATAACTATTTACATACAGTTGAACTTTTCCCAGATTTGATCAAAAATTTTAAGTTTAAAATTCTTAAACGGAAGAGCACTAAGCATAAATGATAAAAAGTATGAACGTATTTCTTTTATAGAGAATAACAGAAGTGTTATATTATAGTTTTATATTTTCTTAAAATGAAATTTAAAAACTACGAACAGGAATGTCATATAACAGCAAACCTTGCACACGTGTGTCATATAATATTCATCCCTGACTTAGCGTTCATATGAGCAAATGATACAAGTGGGTTACAAATATTAAAATAAAAATAATTTTTAAATGTAGCTTGCTCAAATATATGTAAGTAATTTTAAGATTCAGTTAAAGAAATTTTTAGAAAGCTTTGCATTGTGAAACTCAACAGTGGTCAAAAATGGGTTAAAATAATTGTGATAGTAAAAAGGGCCCCAAAGTTAGTGTCCCAAGGCCCCATCTAAATAGGGTCAGGCTTTGAACTTACCGTACCGCCTTTCCTCTGTTTACTTATTATTGTTATGTCTTCTACTCTTCTCTGTTTTCTTTCTTTTTTCCAGTTTCTTTCTTTATCCTTTCCTTTTCGTGCTTTGATAGCCACCGTGCTGTCCTAATTTTAAATGTTACGTGTTTGTGTGTATCGTAGAGTGCTGATAGTATACCAGGAACGATAACAGAGGAGACGCAAGTTAAGCGGCAGAGGCTTCAGGCAATGTGTACCCTCCCTTATACTGCACCGCAATTCTGACTGAAAATTAATTCGCATCGTAAATTTATGCGAGGCGAGCTATTCTCACGAGAAATCTCGCGCAAGACAATGTCTCGTCTCGCGTCCATCCCTATTCATAAAATGAAGGAAACATGATTGATTTCTTTTTAAATTTTGAAAAAAATAACTGCTTTAGTTAAAATAATTGTGTCCAATTGTTGTATTAACTTTTAGGAACAAACAAGGACAACCGTGGGGACAACCAAGAAAGAAACCTGATATTAGGGACTGTCCCCGAAAATTGGCGACGTTTGGTCACCTTTATCGTAATACATAGCAAAATAGTGATCTTTCTGCTCTTCCCGTATAGTATGAAGTCCTTGTAGTACCTTCTTAGAATCTTCTAAGGAGGATTTTTTGGGCAATTATTTATTGCAGCGTTTGAGGCGTATGTATTAAAAAGTGGACGTTGCTGCGGTTTCGGGCGGAGTTGACGGGATGAGCAGGAGAGGCGGCGAGGCTGGGTAAGGACTCTGGCTTAGAGCCCCCCCCCCCCCGGGCAGGCCGCGCTTGTGGTCGGGAGAAATGAGACGGATTCCCAACTGCGATTGCATCATTTTATTGGGTACTTCGATACATCTTTGCTTGGCAGTTGCAGTCACGCGGAAGAGGCCCTGCTGGGCTGCATCAGCCCCTTTTATTAACTTTTGAGGTCGTGTCACATGATCCAAGCCCGTTGCAATTATTGGCCAACAGCTAAATCTGGGGAACCGTTTAGCGGTTTTTCAAAGTTTGTTATGTCTTTCAAGACGCCACAGTGGCCGAACACCGGGGATGTCTACAAAACTTACAAAGGAATTGCAAGGGACCGTGTAGTGATTGCAGTTTTTGAAAGCGGATTCCTTTGTTCCAACAGAATTAAAACTGCGTAGTCCTAGAAATGTGGGATTTTAGCGGCTTTTGATTTTTAATGTTATATATATATATATATATATATATATATATATATATATATCTTATAAATAAAAATGAAATTCTGTTTGTTTGTTTGTTTATTTGTTTGTTTGTTTGTTTGTTTGTTTGTTTGTGGATTTGATTCGTATACAAATCCACAAAAATGGACCTATCGGCCTGAAATTTAGTACAGATATGTAAAATAATATAGAATAACCCATAGTCCACTTTAAAACTTTGAAAGTCCACCCGTTCCTGGAATTTAAGAGATTTTTTATGCTCTTCACGCAAAAATCTTTCCGTAATGGTAACTCCTGTAGTGAAAAAAGTGTGAAATAAGGATCGTGGTTGCCATGTGTGGCGATTTTGCCAAATAAAATGTCGTTCGTATACAAATCCACAAAAATGAACCTATCGGCCTTAAATTTAGCACAGATATGTAAAATAATATAGAATAAATCGTAGTCCACTTTAAAACTTTGAAAGTCCACCCGTTCCCGGAATTTAAGAGATTTTTTATGCTATTCACGCAAAAAGTGTGAAATAAGGATCGTGGTTGACATGTGTGGCGATTTTGCCGAATAAAATGTTTTAAATTCTCAAAGTAAAAATATAAGAATAATAATGATTTTTTTTTGTTAGTTTATATTCATAAGGTTATTTTTTTTTAATTATAATATCGTGTGCATGGGAAATCAGAGCAGGAATGTAATGCTTTACACGCAAAACAATAAGAATTGAAGATTTCCGAGGCTAATAGGTAAATTATTTTAGTTTGGCGAAAAAATAAAATGGCTCAAATGCCGATTTTGTGAAAGTGAGTTCTAGCGGTTTGCACAGATTTCGGCTTGGCGCAATTTATTGAGAGCTTAAGGAAATAGATTTTTGAAAACAAGTGCAAAGGTTTTATTAGAATACAGCGTTCAATTTTAATGATCCGTGAAGAAATAATGCAGTTATTAAGGGATTTCAATTGATCTATCTCCAGAATTCTCGCCAAATGAGTACATTGATTTAAGTTGGGGGAATTCCGCCAAATTTCAGAAAATTGAAATCTTTTCATTTAGTACATCGGAGTAATGATGAATAAAACACGTTATAGTTGATAATTTAAAAAAATTCGGCTGTATTAAGTGATTCAACTTTTCAAATAAAGGCTTGCTTTACTTTTTCGCGGTCGAACCATTTCCCATATATTATTGCTGCTAAGTCAATGCTTCGAATGATTTCCTGAAAAAACGCTTGCAAAATGGCGTATGTTGGCACTTTGGCGAGGCTTAGATTTGAAACTGGATTTTATTTGAGACTGGGATATATAATGACACTGGTAATAGATAAAAATGAATGTTGGTATGAGTGTATGAGGTTGAAAAACTCCAGCACCGTTGAGCACCGTTGCACCATGAAATTTGGTTCACCTAAGTCTTTTATCATGGAGAAGCTTTTTATGCTATCCGTTTTCCTCTAACTTGCCACCAGGTGGCGCAGCAGAACGTCGAATTCTATTCCGTTTAGCCGTTTGCTATGCGAATATCGTCCAACCGATTTCGATGAAATTTGGTACACGCGAATATTAGAACACGGAGAATATTTTTCACTATCCATTTTGCTGTAACTTGCCGCTAAATGGCGCTGAAAAGCATCAACTTCTATACCGTTCGACCGATCGGCAAAAATTTTTTATACTTACACATTTGAGCACGAAGAATATATTCTAACTGCGTTCCTTTTGATGTTACTCACCACTAGATGACACTGCAATGCATTTTTATTTTAAGTCGCCACTTGATGACGCTGCAGCAGGCCAAATTCTTGACCATTCAAACGGTCGCTATGAAAATCAGTATACATAGCTATTAGAACAATGAGAATATTTTGGCGTTATCCATTTTGCTATAACTCGCCATTTGACGGCGCTGTAGCAAATCATTACTTTAATTAACTACTAGATGGCCCTGCAGTGTATCACTTCTTGACTGTGCAAATGATCGTTATGAAAATTGGTATACATAGTTAGTTGAACACGGTCTCTATGAAAATCAGTATACATAGCTATTTGAACAATGAGAATATTTTGGCGTTATCCATTTTGCTATAACTCGCCACTTGACGGCGCTGTAGCAAATCATTACTTTATTGAACCACTGGATGGCCCTGCAGTGTATCACTTCTTGACTGTGCAAATGATCGCTATGAAAATAGGTATACATAGATATTTGAACACGGGGAAGAGTTTGGCGCTATCCATTTTCCTATAACTTGCCACTAGATGTCGCGTCAACACATGAACTTCAGGACTGTCCAGCCGATAGTCATGAAAATTCGTATACATCGATATCTGAATGTGAAAAATAT